>BLSF01000048.1:5796-329883 GCA_012862575.1 Parietichytrium sp. I65-24A
TTGCGCAGCCTCTCATCAAGAAAAAAATCAGAGTTTTATCAAAATTAACAACAACAAAATGTTTTGAGTTCTTGATCGCATGAATAGCTAAATAGCACGACGGCTCGGTCTCGTCGGTCTCTTGTCGACGGAAGACATCTGATTACTACAGCTGCACGAGTTCATTTGACCCTCTCTCTCTCTCGAACAGATCCATTCTGTCTCTGATTGCAGGCAGGTGAAAGAGGACCTCGTCCACGGTCTCGCTTATCAACCTTTCCCGCAAGTCTGAAATGGTCTCCTAAGACTGTTCATTTGCAACCTCGTGAAACTCGTGAAGATTGGAAAGTCAGTGCTTCCAATGCTTCCGCACTTCTGAAAAACCGATTTTATACATTCGAAAGCGAATGGAGCAGTTCAAGAGTTCCAGCACTGATTGCATTGCACTTGAAAGCTACTGTGGATGCTCCGCGGATATTAGGCATCGGGTCGCAATCTGCGAGAGGTACTCTAACTGCAGAACCCAGATTCAATTGCCCACCGGAGTACCGGTGCTGTCAGTACCGGATAGGTTCCGCTGCCTTCCTCGATGATTAGCACCGACTATGGCAGCGGTTACAGCCGCCGCACACGCCGCACATAGTCAGTTCTGGTAAGGTTGATTAAGAAGCCTGCTTTTGCTGCTTCGCTGTGCAACCATCGATGAGGTTTGCTTTCGCAACTCTGCTGGCCATGGCCCACGCATTCGCACTAGGCGCGATGGAGTTTGACTCTGCCGCAGCTTTCGTCAAGCTTTCGTCGCGAGCTTCAACTTGGTTTAATATGAGTTCATTTGGCATTAAACTTATGTGCTGTTTTCAACGAGGCCTATCTTATGGTGTTGGCTTGAAGAGAAGCTACCTTCAACCAGGATGCAGGAAAAGAAAGGTGAATTCCTCTGGCTTATCTTCAGAATTCAGAGCCCCGTCATCCTCGCACTCCCGGCCCTGTCTCGCAATGAGTACTTACTGTTAGTACTCACGTGTCTTCCAATACAAGGACACCAACGCATAGTGTCGTCTAATTGGACGTATTGGAGGTGTTAAAATACCATCCAGTGTCTGGAACTGGTACAAAAATGATGGAACTTCGCTCGCCGAGGTCGCCGAGCCAAGTTTTTTGTTCCCGGGTTGATTACCCCAGAAACAAGTACCATTACTTACTCACACTTCACGGCACGTATGTCGTCCAATGGAAAAGCACGACTTGACGCGCCAGGGTTCGCGTTCACGGCACACTTTCCTGTTCGTTTGGCGCCAAGATTGTAGTGACGCGTACGCGTCAACAAGGTTTCACTACTTTATTTCACTTGCTCGCTTCCGACGGGCACGCTGCCGCTTGCGCTCTTGACGGTCCCGCTGCATCTTGCTCTTGTCAACGCACTCAACTTTCGCGAACAAGGCAGATCGACCAACTCACAGTCAACATGATCATACCTCCTCCTATCAGCTATTACCAATATCGCTGAGATCGAGACGTGTGCCCCGCCTTCTGGAGAGGTGTGCACCATTCCGACTTGACCAAGACATTACCAAGACATTACCAAGACCCAACATCCACACTTGTGAGCGCCAATACAACAGAAAGAAGGAACGACCTCTCTTTCATGGAATTGATTTTGACTGTGATGATGCCTTTTTTTCGTCATGAAGCACAGCGATGAAAACGAGACGCTCGTTTTCTTGCGATTGCAGCTTCCGATGTTGCGACCGATTGTCCGGGCAAAGAAATACAAAAGGTGTGTTGACTGCTGCACTCTTTGACGACGATAGGCAAGGGGTCACTGGCCCGGATCTGGCTTACCCGCGGCAACATTGCGTGTGGTCAAATTCGTCGTCGAGAGCGAGCTTGAAACTAACTTGGTCGTTGTTGATCGGGGAAAGGGGGAGAGGGGGAAAGAAGGGGAGGAAGGGGAGGGGTGCTGTCCATTCGCCTGTGTCCCCGATGGTTCGAGGTGCAAGTTGGAAGGTGAACTTCCAACTGTGACTTCACACGATTCTACTAATGAATACCAGCGTTTTCTCGGTTTTGTGGGGGAGGGGGGGGGGGGCGTGTTGGGAGATGATTGGAACGGTGTGTGTCGTGAGAGCAGGGCGTCACCAGACTGGCAAGAGACCCCAGTGATAGGAGAATCAGGATTTCACTCTTGAATGTGTACACTGTACTACCGACAACACTTGTCTATTTGCATTTGCATTTGCGTTTACCGAAATTTAGAATGGATCAGGCTCGGCCGGAGCGCAGGGGTTTGCTTGAAAAAAGGCACTCCTCGCCAAGGCACGCATTCCTTGCGAGCCACAAGATCTCCATTCCACCTCCGCCCACCTGCACCATTCCCATCTTTCGAGAGAAATTTCACGCACCACAAATTCCTGGCCTTCATGATCCTTCATGCCGAGAATGGGGTGGGTGACTACTATCTAACGTTAGAGCTGGCTAGATCTTTGTCGAATTTCGTTCCGACAAAGTCTCGAAAGCTGGTCAAGCTTGGGAAATTTTCAATGAGTGCGAGAGAGAGAGAGACCTAACTGCCGAAAGTGGCGAGATCAGGCGAGTCGCCAGATGTCCTTGTAAACGAGACGTTGCCGCTCTACTTGTCACCTCAAAGTGAGATTCTCAAGTTTTGTGCCCGCATTCTGAGAGCCTTTCGGGGTCGGCAAAAACGAACAGCAAATTTTAGCTGGTGAATGTTGCGCATACAATACATTTGGATGAATGGCTGTCACATCCTGGCTCATCAGACCCTTTCTGCAATGCATGCTTGCTCGCGACCAAAAAAATTGTACCTATTCCCCGTGAGTGCATACACTTTTGATAAGCCATGCCAGCTTTGCCAGTTTTGTGCCTTCGTGCAAATCGGAAGGACAGAAGATCTGGATCTCGAAGGTGTGGCTCGCATTGCTCGGACTGCAATCACTGCTTGCAAGGGGAAGGAAGCGTGGCTTGAGAGTGTCGCATATCTTTGCTGTCAGAAATCGACATCGGCAAGAAGGAGCAAACCCTACGGTTACACAGCACGTTTCGTGTAGGAATTCCGGATGCCTGCCTTCATCATGCAATACGCTTGTAATGGCAGCGCTCAGAGCACCGGTCTCGCAAGTTTGCGGTTTGCAAACCCGAAACTCGAGCAAACCCCCAAAAGGCGAGAAGAAGACTTGACAAGTAAAGTGCAATTCATATCATGAAAGTTTTCGCCGCCGTCGCGCTGGCTTGCGCTGCTGCTGCAAACGCAGACTCCAGCGATGATGCCTCCCACTTCCATGAGAGCTCGGTGGCTCACCGCAATCTGGCGCACCGCACGCTCATGTCCGCATGCGAAGCTCGCAATCGCAATATGCAGGCCACCTGCGTGATGCACGCTGAGCTGACTGAAGGCCCTTACTGGTACGATCAAACTGAGGTGCGCAGTGACATCCGTGAAGATATTGTTGGTGTGGAGTTCCAGCTCAACATCCAAGCGATCAACGCCACTACTTGCGAGCCAATCCCAAATATTGGCATCGAAATCTGGCACTGCGACGCCGTTGGCAGGTACTCGCATTTCCTCAGCGACAGCCAGAATGCTGTTGACGATTCCACCTTCCTTCGCGGAATGCAGATTGCCAACGAGGATGGTAACGTCACGTTCACCACCGTCTTCCCTGGATACTACAATGGACGCGCAGACCACATCCACATCAAGGTCCACACCGGCGTCACCGCAAACAACACCGGGTACAATGAGGGAACCATCATTCATGTCGGCCAGCTCTTCCCTTCCGACGAGATCACTACCCTCATCACTTCCCTCAACTATCCTTACAACGAAACCACCCAACAGCGCACCTACCTTTACGAAGACATGCACTTCAACTCTGTCACCGATGGAGAAAACATTGTCGTTGACATTCGCGAGGCCACCCCAGGACTCGGATTGTCCGCAGGCATGGTTGGGTATGCTACTGTGATCGTCCTCGAGGGTCATGATGTTGGCGTCGATGGCCCACAAGGTCCAGGAGGCCCAGGGGGTCCAGGAGGTCCAGGAGGACCAGGAGGTCCACCACCGGACTTTACGTCCACACCAACTGCCTCCAATGATGCCATCCAGCCAACGTTTGCTCCAAATGCTGCTTCGAGCTTCGTTGCCCCATTCACCGGCCTTCTTGTTGCCAGCTTTTTCGCTGCATTCCAGCTCTAACTCAAATGTTGCTGTCAAGGGTTCTGCTTCGTCTCCCTTTTTCTGTGGGCTCTAGCAGCGGCCAAACGAAGAGATCGGGCGCCTTGCAGCCCAACCTCGCATGCTTTGGCTTTGAAAGAGAGAGTCCTCATGCCGTGTTCCGAGACGAACCAAGATTCCAGAACCCAATCGTAAAAAGTCAAGTCATCTTTTGTTTCCAACTTCTGCAATGCATTCCATCCCGCAAATTTCCCTCTAAACTCCTCTGATTCTGATTATATGTGTTTTGTCACCGGCCATTGCTAACCAGAGTATCTGCCCGTGCATTGGTCGAACGCTTGGAGGCATTTGGAGGTCCTCACACTTTCCTCACCTTCACAGCAAGTGATGATGCAGCTCTGGCTAGCTAGTAGCTCGTCTATAGTAGTAGTAGATAGCTATAGATAGCCTCTACTAGAGGCGAAGGAGGAGTGGAGGAGCGCGAGACCAACGAGAGGCCGCGAAGAAGACGCGCAGGCTGGACAGGCTGGGCTCGCTCTTGTCAGGCAAGATGATAGGGGGGCGGCTTGCATGGCGGCGAGCTCTGCAGGCGGGGCGGTGGAGCCCGAGAGCAGCAGCCGGCAACGCGGCCATGTCGACAATGGCCGAGCAGCTGCCGGGCTGGGCCAGGGAGCAGATCTTGCGCAGGGCTGAGCGAGTGCCCGAGGAGGTTTCGCGGTTGAACGGATTGCTGGAGAGCTCGAAGCCAGGCACGCCGGAGTTTGTCAAGATCTCGAAAGAGAAGGGGGTGGCCGACACGGTGTTGGAGCTGATCACGACGCGGTCGGAGCTGCTGGCCGAGGTTGCAGACTGGAGTCAGGAGATGAAGGCGTCCGCCTCTGACAGGGACGAGATCAAGGTCTTTATCGATGACGCAGAAGAGAGGCTTAGCACGAACGAACTTGAGATCGTCAATTTGCTTATTCCGCAGGAGGAAAACGTGAGCAAAAATGCAATTGTGGAAGTTCGGCCTGGGGTCGGCGGCGATGAGGCTGGACTCTTCGCTGCCGAGTTGTTCGGAATGTATGAAAAATTCGCTCTTCAAAAGGGGTGGAAGTGGGAGACCCTCATCTTGAGGGAAATGAACGGCTCTCTTCGCGAAGGCGTTGCCCTTGTCTCCGCGGGGCAATACGGAGGTAGTGAGGGGTCTTCACTTGGCGTGTATGGGCTTTTACAGTTTGAAAGTGGCGTTCACCGCGTACAGAGAGTTCCAGCAACGGAGACACAGGGCCGGGTGCACACTAGCACAGCAGCTGTGATTGTTCTTCCAGAGTCTGAGGAGCAGGGCAACGATATTAAAGACTCTGATCTGAAAATTGATGCATTCCGCTCAAGTGGACCTGGTGGCCAGCACGTCAACACAACGGAAAGTGCCATCCGAATCACTCACATCCCCACTGGCATCTCTGTGTCCATGCAAGACGAGCGCTCCCAGCACGCAAATAAAAAAAAGGCTCTCAGAATCATCGGCGCTCGCGTAGCCGAAGTAATGGAAGCCCAGCGGTCGAAGGAGCAGCTCGATATCAAAAACTCTCTCGTTCAAAGGGTTGACCGTTCGGAGAAGATAAGAACCTACAACTATTCACGGGACCAGATTGTGGATCACCGTCTCGGGGAGTCTGTATTTGGCATTGAGGACGTTCTGAAAGGCTCGCTCAAATCGGAACAAACGTTTATGTTGCCGCTGTACTGTAAGCAGGTCACCGAGCGGCTTGAGCAAGAGTCAAGTAAGGTGTAGTAGCTTTAGCTTTGGCTGTCCGATCGGCAGATCACTGCTAGAGTTTTCCGGCCCGCTGCCACGTGAATCTGTTCTCGGCACACAAGTCCTTTCTGCCTATTTCCTTGTGCCAAGTGGGCTCCTCTTGCTTCCTTTCAAGCGAAGCTCGTTTCTGCAAATGCTCAACACTACATTGGCGATTTGTTGCATGTGTTGTGTTGTTCTTTCCTTTTTTTGTCGGGCACCTCAGCCAAATGCATGCCCTCTCCCACCTCTCATAGCGAAGCAAAAGCAATAGGCCAAGCGGCGTCAAAGGGGAACAAATTTGAGTATGTTGGGAATTTTGAACTCCTTCTTGTTGTAATTACTTTGTCTCACACAAATAAAACTAGAACAATGAACTTGTATACCAGTGGCAATTTACTCTACTTCATCAAAAATCTAAATTCCAACAATGAGCAAATGAAGATGGGAACAAGGCTTGCGGTAAGAAAACCACTTGAGTGCTGACTACGAATAAAATTTGGACTGCAAAAGGAAATCACAAGGTCGCAATGTCACTGTAAAGAAGCAGCATTTCTATTTGTTTTTGTGTTTGTTCCCAAAGACGACCAATGATCTTGGAAAAGCAAGACAGCCCTCAATGGCTTATTGGTAAACCGGTCTACCGTCTGTAAATATTTACACAAGGTACTAAGAAGAGGAGAAAGAGTGGGAAGAGAGGATACCCTGGAGTGACGTTGCCTCACTGTCAGTACTTTCGCTGTTCACGCTGATCCATTCATGGGCAAAAAGATTAATTACTCTTCAATGAGGTCTTGAGCAACAGCGTGAGCTCCTCTGCCCTGCTCTAATTGATCTCAGTTCTGGGGGTCACCAACCACTCACTATTTACTGGATGCGATTGACAGTTTAAACATTTTCACAATCTGGTGAAAGTGATGGGAAGATGCCACTTCCGCCAGCTAGTGGCGCTGCCGACTACCCTCAGAAACCTCAGAAGCACAACTGTGCTACCTAGCCTTTGTCGTTCCTGACCTTACGGTTCTGAAACAATAAGAGGCGCGCAAGGTAGCGCGCGATTACCCACAACGAACGGAGTGTTTTTAAAGATTAACAGCGCGCGACTGGGCACGGGAGAACATTGGGAGAAGAGCCGCTCAGCTTCTTGAGTGAGTCTGCTAATGAACCCTTTCACATTGGTATGTCGTCGAATTCTAAATAAATGATAGGGACCAAGTTTGGACAGCACGCAAACTGAGACCGATCTAGAGCTAGAGTAGCTTTAGCTTTCAAGAGCTATTCTCGGCAATTGCCGTGTTTGTGAAGCAGACGATAGATCATGCGAAGCAGACGGTAGATCATGCGTGGACCTGCCCATAACCATAGTTGACTGTCTCCGAGTAAGACCCTCTATCCAGGAGTAGTTGTGAGCAGTAAGTACTTCTTACACATAAGCTTATCTGCTACTAGTATTGTTGACCTCCACCCGTCCACCCAGTTGGCAGAGGTGAGCTCTGCGCGGAGGCACTGACGGGAGAAAGCATAAGAGAAGAAGTTTACCCCGCCTCCAACCAGCCCGGCCAGAAGGGCAACAGTACTCAGTACTCAGTAGGCTACCAGCGTTTCCTGCAATACTGACCCCCGCGAACCTTTTTCTCTCTTGCTTCTAAAAATTTCTGCGCCAATGTCATGCACTGATTTATCATGAACATAAAAACATCCAACTTTTTGGCGCATGCACTTCACATGAACATGCACGCTTGTACATCCATTCTACACCTTCTATCATAGTCCCCAGCTATTGCTGCTGTCCGAATTCTTGGCACATGTGAGGGAGGGTCTCTTTGCTCGGCGCTGCACACAAGAAAATACGGAAACTTTCAAAGCCCTTGAAAGCTAGCGCTACTTTCAGGTACGGTGCACACCATCAGTGTGTGAGTGGACGATGGCCATGGCACGAGTTCCTGTCTTGCGCGATGGGTAGCGCGGGAGTAGGGCTCCACACTTCTAGAAGTTCTGTCGTATGGCTAGTTTTGGCTGGCCCCACTCCTACTGCACCGTCTCTGGAGTCTATGGGAGCTTCCTCCGCGCTCAAACTACCAGTACTGCTTTTGCTATTGGTACGCAACTTGCTCTCATTGCTCTCATAGCGCTCTCTCAGGGTTCTGAATGTAGACTCACGGCTAGAGAGTAGACTTGAGGCGGAGTTTTGATGGTGCACAATAGCACGTGTAGCATAAGCAGCATGCACATAAACTACACGAATTCGATTGGCGTTGGGATATCCGAACTTTGGATTGTAATAATGCAGAATTCAGGTTGAGGAGATGGACCGATACTAGCAGACCCTTAGCGGAGTTGGTACTGACTCAATGTGGTTTGCGACTTCCCCACGCCAGCCGTGATTGGTTGTGAACGACCGCGCTGATAGTCTATGATAGTGCAGCTGAGCTGATCCATCTTTTCCCGCCTCTTCCACCTTCGTTTCCTGGATCCCAGAAAATGCGGTCCCAACACTACCTGTTAAATGCACGCTAGCATTGAATCGCGCGAAATTTTGAAGCGAGCAAGCAAGACGTGAACACAAAGCACCTTGCACCCGGTGACAAGTGTTAGCTTCAGCCTGAGACGTTTCGCGTGAGCGTACACAATAGGGATATGATTTTTACGGGAAAAAAAAAAAATACTTATACAGAAAGGAGTGGGGAAAACGCCTCGCCTTCAACTTGCATCCCGAAAATAAAGACAAGGAAGGGGTCCTCTTTTGGCGCAGTGCTCACTTTTCCGGATTTGTGTGAAGGAAAAGCATCTGCATCTGCGATGTGCACCCCTCTTTCGAAAAGAAAACTGCCAAGGTTGGATAGAGCTTCAGACCTACTTTCTCAGCTTATCTTTAGATAATTCGCCAAGTCTCGAAGACAGCGCGCGTCTATCAAAGAGAAGTGACCTTCGCATATCCCTAATTTGTAAAGTCATCCAAGGAGAGCAACCCAAATGAGCTGGTTGAAGCGTTTCTTCGCATTCCAACACCGCGCCTGTGGGCCAGCCGATGACGCCAAGATAGCAGCTGCGGAAGGAGAGGAGGTAGACAATGGAGACGCTTTGGCGGATCCATTCGCAGGGCCTGCAGACAATGTTGAACCGGAGGCTCCAACACATCCATACACGGAGGCTCCGCTCTGGTCCTACCTGACTGTGCACTGGATCACGCCGCTCGTTCGTCTCGGCGCCAAGCGGCCACTAGAAATGTCAGACTTGGGGCCCATGCCACGCGATATGTCCGTCAGACAAGTTGGGGAAATGCTAGAAAAGTCTGTCATCGCCAAATTTGCAGATGCACGGCACAAAACCAAGCCTGGTCAGATCGTAGATTATCGATGGGCCTTTTTCCAAGCCATTCTGGCTTGCTTTTGGCGCGAATGGGCTTTTGTTGGACTTCTTCAGACCATATACATCGCAGGTATCGCAACAAGTCCTCTTGCATTTCAAGCGCTTCTTGAAATTCTTGCAGACCCCGAAGCATATAACAACTCACCGTTTCTAGGCATCCGCACTCCAATTGGGACTATTGCTGCGCTCTCGTCCCTTCTAGTGCTCTCCGCCTTTGTCGCAAACGCTGCATCTGTCAGGATCATCTGTCTCGGAATTCGGATCCGGGCCGCCATTATGCATGTGATCTTTCAGAAAACCCTACGCATCAGCCCAGTCGCAAACAGTTCGGCATCCGGTGGCGAAGTGGCGAATCTCATGAGCACTGACACTGAACGCATCTTTTTGTCGCTTATAAACTCGCACATGCTATGGGTTTCTCCGCTCATGATCTTCATCGTTATGTCCCTAATTGTCGCTGAAGTCGGTACCCCAGCTCTGGCCGGTCTGGCGGTTGCCATCCTGATTATTCCGGTTCAAATTATGCTTGGCAAAGAGATTGGCAAGCAAAAGCATCGAATGCTTGCTATCACAGACGCGAGAGTCGGCGTGACCTCAGAGGCTCTTTCTGGCATTAATGTTGTAAAGATGAACGCGTGGGAAGGCCAAATGTCTGAACGAGTCCAGACCGCCCGTGTGGAGGAGATGAGACTCGGGCGCAAGGTGCTATTTTTGTCCACCACCAACACATGGCTCCTTTTTATAGCTCCAAATCTCATTGCGCTCGCCATTTTCACCGCCATTCACTTTCTGGGAGAGAATGAGCTCTCCAACATTACTGTCTTTACAATCTTGGCCATGGTCAACACAATGCGCGTCAGCTTTGACACCTTTCCAAAGGCGCTGGCGGCGCTGGCTCAAGCAGCCGTATCTTACAAGCGTCTCGGGTCATACATGGGCCTTCCGGACGTTCAGCCTCCGCCCGCACCAAGGAAAAGTTCTTGTATTGGGTCGTCGGAATGTCCCGTAATTTCCATTCAGAATGCTAGTTTCACGTGGGACAAAGCGCAAAATCCCGCCGTCGCACCCACACTGGCGCTTAGCGACATTAGCTTCAAATGCGAAAGGGGCGAGCTAGTTGCTATCGTTGGTCGCGTAGGTAGTGGCAAGACGAGTTTAATTGCCGCTATTTTGAACGAAATCAGAGTTGCTTCGGGCGAATGCAAAATAGATTTCGGAAAGCCAAATCAGGACGGTTCTATTCGATGGAATAAGAACTTTCCGGCTGAAATGTGCCGTGATGCAGTGGCCCTGGTAAGTCAGGAGCCCTGGATTCAGCACGCGACGATACGGGAAAATGTGCTCTTCCGCAGCGCCCAGGCAACGTCCGACAAAGCAGCCTCTGAATCAGGCGTGGTTTCACCCTGCGATCCAATCGATAAAGATTTGCTTGTAGACTGTCTCCACGCCACAGAGCTAGCGCAGGATATCAGGGTGCTTCCTGATGGCATTGAGACTGAGGTTGGCGACAGAGGTGTGAATCTTTCTGGCGGCCAGAAAAGTAGAATTGCTTTAGCCAGAGCGCTTTACCGGACTTTGTCTCGCGATCTCGACCTCGTCTTGCTCGACGACTGTTTCTCGGCGCTTGACCCAATCGTCGGTCTCCGAGTCTTTAACCAGATTGTCATGGACAAGTTGCAGGGCAAGACTCGCATCGTGGTTTTAAATTCGCAGATGCACTTGCTCAAACATTTCGACCGTATCATTGCGCTCGAGAGCGGCAGAATTGTCCTCGACGCCCCGGCAGCAAAAGCACTTGAAAGCCCGGTACTACGTGAAATTGTGGCGCTCGGTCAAGAGGCTGGCGAAGAGCCGCAGCAGCAAGACTGTGACGAGTTCAGTGAGAGCGAGGATGGCACCCTATACGACTCGGATGAGGACTGCTTCAATAGTGACAGAGAAAGTTCTTCTGGATCTCAGTCGATAATTCTGAGTGAAGGGGAGGAAAACGATACCATCGTTGATATTCCGTGCAATAAGGGAACCGAAACTAGGCGCACTGTGCGGTTGTACAGCTTGCTGAAGGCTAATCATGATCATAATGCCGAAGGGAAACCAAAGGCATTGTATGAACAGGAAGCGCGGACGAGAGGCAAGCTCAGCTCTGCAAACTATCTCGTGTGGCTCCGCTCCAGCGTGAAAGCAACCATGATCCTGCCATCTTTGGTCGCATTGTGCATCCTCTTTGGAGGAGGGCAGGGTTTTAAGGTACTCTCTGAATATTGGCTAGGAGTATGGTCGGAGAAACAGCTGGAACCCAGCCTCGGTCTGGGAGTGTTCGGAGGATTGGTTGGCGCGATGAGCTTGTTTGTTCTTCTCCGTGGCCTTCTCTTCATGTTTCTATCTACTCGAAGCTCTGTGAGCTTGCATAATGCCCTTATTCAGAGCATCTTTCGCGCGCCAGTAAACCTGTTTTTCGACGTCACTCCCGCCGGGAGGATCATTAACAGCATTTCACACGACTTGGACAAGGTAGACCAGCTTCTGCCAGAGACGTCTTACAACTATCTGAACAACTTGTTTCAGGTGGGAAGTGCTCTATTTCTTTGTGTGTGGGCCAGTCCATACTTTTTGATGTTTCTAGTTCCCGTGATGATCGCCTTCTACTACCTTGGCAAGTTCTTTGCGAGTTCCAGCCGCGAGCTCAAGAGAATGGAGTCCATCTCTCGCTCGCCTTTGTACACTAGCTTTGCTGAGACAGTGTCTGGTTTGGGGACGATTCGAGCCTTTGCTTTGCAGGACGATATTTCCGCCAAACATGAGTTTTTGGTAGACAATAATGGGAGAGCGTTCTTTATGTTTTACATGTCTGGAAGATGGCTGTCTCTACGCCTTGATATGCTCGTGTGTGTGCTGCAGACCGCTGCTGCAAGCTTGGCCGTCCTGCTGTGGAACACTGTCGATCGAAATGTCATGTCTCTCGCCATCATTTACGCCATGCAGCTTACGATGCTCTTGCAATCGACAATCCGCCTGAGTGTGGAAACAAGTAACGCGTTCACCTCGGTCGAACGGCTTGCGCACTACGCTTCCTCGATTCCACAAGAGAAGCCAGCTCATATAGAGGAGACCAAGCCCCCAGCATCATGGCCCGAGAAAGGTTCCATCGAATTTCGCAACGTCACCTTACGCTATAGGCCAAATCTCGACAAGGTGCTGCGAAACGTGAGCTTCAAGGTACAACCGGGAGAGAAGGTGGGAATCTGCGGAAGGTCCGGAGCAGGCAAGTCTACGATCGGTGCAACGTTGTTCCGCCTCGTGGATCAGTTAGAGACCGGTAACATCTTCATTGATGGCGTGGACGCCGCAGAGATTGGGGTCGCGGACCTGCGCATGCACCTTGGAATCATTCCGCAACAACCGGTCATCTTCTCAGGGTCGCTCCGATTCAACTTAGACCCGTGGGGAAGGCACAGTGATGAAAGCATTCAGAGCGTCCTCTGTCGCATGGAACTGGGAAAGCTTGCGGCGGAGGGGCTCGACGTTCATCTTCAGGAAAAAGGCTCCAATCTGAGTATCGGTGAGCGGCAACTTATCTCTATAGCGAGAACTGTTCTGCAAGGCGCCAAGATTGTGATGCTTGATGAGGCAACTGCAAATATTGACAGCGCCACTGACGCTTTGGTTCAGCAGGCGATTCGGCGTGAGTTCAAGACACAGACGCTGCTCACCATTGCACATAGGATGCAAACAATCGCAGACTCAGACAAGATTCTAGTCCTGAACTTCGGCAGGGTTGCAGAGTTTGACACTCCTGCAAATCTCCTTGCTAACCCAGAGTCAATTTTCTCCAAGATGGTGATGGATGCTACTGCCACCAACGCTTAAATAGGGTAATCCTTCTCATTGGGTGTGCACATGTTCGATCAAGTAGTATGTATGCAACGAAAAACTCCTTTGATTATAACTTTTTTCCCTTCTTCTGATTTAATTTAAAAAGCGAGACAGGTGTACTCAGTACTCGCGAGTTGCGATAGCCGGCCACTATGCGCTTGAGGTTGGAGAAGGTTCGGTTGATAGTTCTGTTCAGAATTGGAGCATAAACATGAATTTGTAATCTCTCTCTCTCTCTGTGTGTGTGTGTCCTCATTTTGTCACCTACACCATTGGACTTGTGGACCTACATTTTTTCTCTTTAAAACACATCGCGCGTGACATACCATCGGTCGGAAGAGACACTTCTTAGCAAGCCTTGCCAAAGCGAGGAGCAGACAGGAAGAGGGCAAGACAAGGGAGGCAGGGTCGTGATTACCTACCTTGTCAACGAAGCGACGAGTAGGCCGTAAATGATGAGTGAAGGCAGTACGGACATCACGAACCGAAGGAAGTTGACAAACCTTCCGCAAAAGAACACCCAACCGGCAAGAATGACCATATTCCAGTTTGACCAGCCACGGTATCGAATCCGGTTCAAGGCATAGCCCACATGAGAGTGGCAGTTGTCCCAGCACAAGTTATGCATCCGTCCGCAGTATTCACTCGATGCTACCTCAATCGCCTCGTCATAGGCCTCAATCAATTCCGCGCGCAGCTCGTCCTTGCTGAACAGTTGAATGTACCGCGTCGTCTTCCCAAAGGCAAGATTGTCCACCGTCACCGTGTACGGGCCGGCAAAGTCGTGGATAATCCCTCTACTGTTCGCAATTCCCATGTGGCCGATAAACGGGAAAAAGTACGTCAAGCAAGGAATCGGAGTCCAAACGATACAAAACGGGTACCGCTCCCTCTTCACGTCAATCTCCAGGCTGGGCAGCACATCGCCCTTGTCCGCTGTCTCCATATCAAACTGCGCAACCTTTCCTTTCTTCGCAGCCGCGGACAGCACCTGCGTCTCCCCTTCCATCAACCAAGCGAGGACCTCTTTTTTCCCCACACTCTCCTTCTGGGCCTCTTTCGCGCAACCTTTTTTCTTCCTTGCAGCGGAGCCGCTCTCTCTTCTTACTCTACTCAGTACTCGCACTCTTTCCCTCCTCTTTCGCTGGTCCCATACATCCATACATCCATACATGCAGACACACGGACACACATCAACAAGGAGAACAACAAGCCTCTGCCTTCTTCTCTCTTGCACATTCTTGCACAGTATTACATTATTAGCGCATATTAGCATATATTAGCGCACACAGAACGCACAGTCCCAGAGCAAGTGACGAGAACGAACCCTCCGTTACGTCAGATCTAGTCTCTCTGCTCGCCAGCGCGTCTCGAAGCACCCGACGTCACGTCTCACCGCCAACCGGTAGGGACTGCTACACGGCTCCAGCTACGGGGCTCGATAGAATCACGCAAAAGTCGCTAGCGCTGGTGTGTGCCGTGGAGGGACGTACGTGTGTCACAGGCAGTGTGCTCGCTGAGGGCCGTAGTGCGCTCTAGGCGGGAGCGTAGCGGGAAGGGACGGACAGAGAGGAGGGATGCGGCTGCTCTTCTTCGGGAGCGACTATGCGTCGCTTTTGGCGCTGCGAGGTGTGCACGATTTCTGCCGCGCGAGCAAGACCGCCACTTTGCAGGTGGTGTGCCCGACGGAGAAGATGGTGGGCCGCGGTAAGCATCGGCGAATGGCGCCGGGAGCAGTAAGTCCTGTGGTGTTCTCACCCTCGTTCTCCGTTCTCGAGAGACTTACGCACGCACCGCGTATGGAGCTCGAGTGCATGACTGTCTGACTGTCTGACTTTCTGACTGTCTGATGTCTAAAAATGTCTGGTGCGGTGACCCGCGGCGCAGGTGAGGCAATTTGCAGCGGAGATGGGGATCCCGATGTTCGATGCCCCGGAGAAGACCTCTGTGCCCGTGGTGGAGAAAGGACGCAAAGTTGTCGAGCCCAGCGCGGAAGGGTGGGTTCCCTCTGCGGAGTACATCAAGGAGAATTTCGACCTAGGCGTGGTGGTGTCCTTCGGCCATTTCATGCCCAGACCCATTATAGAAGCTTTCCCCAGGGGGGCAGTGAATCTTCATCCAAGCCTGCTGCCCATCTATCGTGGCGCAGCACCTATTCAGCGGTGTCTTATGAACGGCGACAAAGAAACGGGGGTGTCAATCATTAAGGTCGATCCTCTCAAGTTTGACAGCGGATCTATCCTGCGCCAGACGCGTCTTCCGATCCAAGATGACGATACGTACACAACGCTTCGGGAAAAGCTGCTTGGAATCGGCACGCAGGATCTTCTTCACGTCATCAGCGACTATGACTCGGCGCTTGCAAATGCCAAGGAGCAAATCTGGGAGTCTCCGAATAAGATCCCCAAAGCGTTCAAAATACAGCCAAAGGCTAGACTGTTAGATTTCACCGCCATGTCTGCTCGAACGGTATGGAACCGATGGAGAGGGCTCGCGGAAAACGGGGGCGTTGCCACCGCTTTCCAGGGTAAGCGGCTTCTCATTGAGAGCGTCTCCAAACCACTGCAAAATCTTCCAGACGTGCAACTACTGTCATCCGCAGCATTCACAACGGAACCTGGCCAACTCGCGTTCTCCAAGAGCCGCCTTTTCGTTACTTGCGCTGATCGCGCCCTGATAGAAATTCTCTCTTTAAAGCTCGAGGGCAAAGGTTCCCAGTCCGCGCAAGCTTTCATAAACGGGCATTTGGCAAGCAGCAAAGCCGTTGGCCCCTTGTGCTTTTCCCCCTTGACCATGTGAGTGGCAGAGTAAGAATGTTAGAAAACAAAGAGAAACCAAAAAAACGTATTGCGTATGTGTTCCAATTGAAAATTGGGATTGCGAAAGTGAAAAGTACATAACGAAGCCCCCCCTGCACCTACCCCTCCCCTAACGAAGCCGGTACTCACAGCCACTGACTGAAACTGACTGCTTGTTTGACTACGTTTGACTGTGAAAGTGCAGAGACGAAGAGCGCACAGGCGCTTGTTGTGAGGCTCTTTCGTTCAACTTGCGGGCAGCATCGATAGCTGCTACAATTTCGTTGGGGCAATGCTTCCGCTGCTTGAATGGCAGGCACCTGCCTCGCAAATAGCCGGGGCATACTTGGCTGTGTATCTGCTGTGGAGTAGGGTGCTCAGACCTCGTTTGGACTCAGATGGCGCACTCGCGAAGACAGTCGAGTCGTTGCTTGGGCTGTGGCGCTTGGCTGTGGCGCTGGCGCTTGTGGAGGCGCTGATTGCCACTTTGGTGCTGCCGGCAACTTATGTGGCTGGCAGGGAGGACTACAAGAGTCTGGGAAATCAAGCCGGATGGGATTTGTTCAGCGTTCCGGTGAATACCTCTGGAGGGGTCATACAGCTCAGCGCCGGCTCGTACGAGAGCACAAAGGCGAGAGAGGCGGCTGAACAGCTGACGATCCTTTTCCTTTGCCCGAACGGCGCAAGGTTTGAGCAAATCGCCAGTTACCTGGAAGGTTACGCTGAGGATTCCAAGGCTGTGAGGCTGGTGGCGTTCAACTATCGAGGCGTTGGCCAGTCGGAAGGGTGGCCGCACAGCTCTCAGGACCTTGTAGATGATGCCCAGGCTGTCTTGCAGTATACCGTGGATCACTTTGGCGTCCCACATGAGTCTATTATCGCTCATGGATGGAGCTTGGGAGGGGCCATCGCCCTTGGCATGCGGCAAAAGTGGCCAGACTTGGTTGTGATCAGCGACAGATCTTTCTCCGTACTGAGCAAAGTTGCTGGCGACATGCTCTCCGATCCGCTGTTGGCTGCCGCCCTAGGAATCTTTGCGGGATTTCTGTTGTCCTTCGTAGCTTCTTCGGACTTTCGCCGAATGTTCGTCAAGTCGAAAATATTGTGCGCCATTTTTGCGGCACTGTTTGTGGCAGGTGGACTCCATCTGATTCTCAAAGATCTTCTCCGACTATTTCAGTGGGAGATGGATTATTCTCGCCCGGATATCATCTATTCTGCCCCGATCTGCTGCATCTACCATAAACAAGATGGTATTATTCCGTACGCAGCGTCGCTGCACAGCACAATTGACGAAACGCACGGGATGGTCCATGTAAAGGAGCTTTTACAGCAGTTCACTAACCCCATCGCCTTTCACATGTACGTAGTGCGATCGTATCCCAAGGAGTGGTCCAGTCTTCTCGACGATTGCATCCGCAAGGCTCATCTGGGAAGGAGTGCAGGCGCTCCAGCAGATACGGACTAGATAGAGTACCAGTGCAACATGACACACAACTCAGCTCGGGCGCCCCGCAGCATTCACAATGCAGACAACACGGGGAGCGGAGCCAGGATGATTGCGTCAAACCGCCCCGAGGACAGAAACAATCCTGTCAGGGTAGGTTTAGAAAATGAAACACAAAGACCGCCAAAACCATTGGAAGGGATGCGGGAGGAGGAGAATGCGGCGAGAATGGTTAGGGCCTCGAGCGCAAGTGATTAAAAAAGCTGTATTGTGGCTACCGAGCGAAAAGAGAAAGCTATAAATAATTGTCCTTTTACATCTTTGGATTCACAATGGACCCACCGTCCACAACAATCTCTGCTCCAGTCACAAAGCTTCCAGCAGGAGAACTTAGGTACAGGCACACGCCAGCCATATCTTGCGGCTCGCCCAACCTGCCGAGCGCCACTCCTTCTTTGATAGCTTCTCCGGCGCGGTCGATGGTGGCGCGCATCATGCGGCTTGGAAATGGACCTGGGCACACCGCGTTCACAGTGATTCCACGCTCGCCAAGCTTTCCAGCAAGTACACGAGAAAGGTGCGAGACGGCCGCCTTCCCGCTGCTGTACGCATATGTGTCCAGAGCCGGAACGCGAAGTCCATCGATACTTGCAATGTTAATCACGCGGGATGGTACCTTGGCGGCGCTGGCAGCCTTCTCCAAGAGTGGCGCAAGCAATCTGGTGGTATTGAAGACTCCCTTGACGTTCAAGTTGTAGACCTTATCCCATGCCTCAGGGGTGTAGTCCTCCAGTTTGGCGGCCCAGTTTGTACCAGAGTTGTTGACGAGAACATGAATTCCAGACGGCTCGAGTCGCTGCAGGTCCTGCGCAAACTTCTCCACGCCCTTGTCGGTGCCAAG
Source organism: Parietichytrium sp. I65-24A (assembly GCA_012862575.1). Taxonomy (NCBI): domain Eukaryota; class Bigyra; order Thraustochytrida; family Thraustochytriidae; genus Parietichytrium; species Parietichytrium sp. I65-24A. Next base: position 24,139 of record BLSF01000048.1, read on the forward strand.
GTCAGCCTGGAGAGAAATGCATTTGCCAGTTCCCTTGTTCTGGATCTCCTTTGCAAAATCGCTGGTGTCTTTGCGCGAGACAATGTACACCTTCGCGCCGTTGCGCACGAATCCCATGGCAATCATGGCTCCGATGCCCGAACCTCCTCCGGTCACCACGACCACCTTGTCCTTGACGCCGAACAAGGTCTCTAGCTTGAGCACGCCGTCCATGGCGTCCAAGTCATTCTCTCCGCTCGTGGCTTTTGGCATCTTGACTCTCTCTTCTCGTCGCAAAACACAGCTCAACTCACAGCTAATGCAACACCAACTTGCTTGTTGAGGATCTGCTTGACCTGGGCTCGCAGTCTGTCAACTTGCTTCCGGGCTTGCTTCCATTGCGACTGTCATCGTCTTCGTTTCACTAGCTAGCGCCACGGTAGTTTATATTATAGTATCCATTCATTCATCATTCACAGTCAATCAACTTATCCCAAAGTTGACTCAACTTTCTCAAAAATAACAGCAGATCACGGTGTTTGACCTTTTGCTCCAATACGATCAAAGCGGACAACTCTTTTAAAATACTTTTGAGACGGTAAAACTTTGCAATTGCTCCTTGCCTTGCGCTTCCTTCAAGGTTTGAAGTTTGCGCGATGGGGACTGTCGCTCACACACTTACCACTGCGTACCAGATCCAAGTAGCATTCCAATCCGATCTTTCGTTTCGATTTCTTTCTTCTTTTCTTTGCGTCTTACATCGTCTTACTGTCGTGTTTCTCAAGAGGACTCCTTGTGAACTTTGTGGCCTCTCACCCAAACTTGCCCATCTGCTTACATACCTGTTCCACAGCTTTCTGGTTGACAACAATCGAGATCAAGCTGAACAGCACATGGACTGACTGTGAAAGCTGAGAGAGAAAGTGTCCGGAACGTGAGAGACCTTCTCGTGCAACCTCGCGCCCGCCATGAGCTCTCACAATCTTGGAAAAAGTCGCTCTCATTCCCAGTGAGGCAAAGGTCGGAATCACGAAGAACACTCTGGTCTTCGCGAGCATTCCCTCGGAACTTCAAGCAATTGGCGATTCAGTTGATTGATTCACAGTCAGTCAAGTTTGCGCAATCTCCTCCCTCCAATTATAGAATAATGATTTTTTACGACTGAGGACCCACATGGACGTGCAAAGCGCTTGGTTCGAAGGAGAATAGCGAAACGCCCCTCGCTCTCCTCGCGCAACCCACTCGCTCGTTCGTTCGCTCGCATATTCTTTCGCAAGCGAAGGACTGCGCTTGCAATTCGCCACACCTCCACATCGCCACACGACCGGTCAGACGTGTGGGTAGCTGCTTCTTTTACGCGACTTTTTCCAAGCTTGGCCGGACAGAGGAGGGTGGTGTGGGGTTCCGGGTGAGCTAATAGCTCGTGGCGATGCTTGTGCTTGGCGCTGTAATCCTGGTGGCGTGCAGCGGGAGCCTGAGGTCTGCTCTGGAGAGCCTTTTTGCACATTTGTCGTTGAACTGGGCGCAAGATTTGAATGCGTTGTCGGCACTCACATGCTTGCTGGCTTGCATCTTGGCTATCTTGGACTGGGCCATGATGCCAAGCGCTTCGGTCAGCAAAGTCAAGTGCCAAAGGTCGCGCCCTCACGTGTCCAGCTCGGCGGTCCTCGTTGCACTGGTCGGGGCGAATCAGTTTGCTTCGTCACAAGCGGCTGGGGGTCTCGCAGCGTGCGCCATTCAGAATGTGCGAAATGTGTCCTGGAGTTCGTTCGGACAGGAATCCCTCTTTGCGATGTCCTTATACGATGCAGCTCTGCAGTGTCAGAATGGCTCAGAGTGGGTGTCCGAGCGGTTGGAGCTCGGAATATACTTGAACTCTTCGCTCACAGCACGCGAGTCGCTTTTCTGTGGGGGTGATGAAGTCCTTTGTTCGGAGATTGTTCAAGACTTTTATTCTGCGGATGAGCTAGAAAGTTTCCTCGGGTCGGGAGAAGCAAACACTGGTGCACATCACCTTGAAGCCATTTCTCTCCCTAAAGAGGAGTGGAAGCAAGTTCTTATTTTCATTGTTTGCTTTCTAGGAATTGGGGCGCTTGCGGAAATTCTCCTAATTCTCTTTCTCTCTCGGTCCCTCACGTCCATGCTGCGAAAGCGAGAGCATATGACGTTGGACGAGGAAACAATCGACCAGTCCCGCTTGCATCAAGCTCTACTTCCTCCCGAAGCAAGTAGCGGTTCGGTACCGCTCTTACCTGTGCAAAAATTTACTCCAAAGTCTATCTGCATGGCAGAAAATGTCCCCTTTCATGCGAGAATACTAGTTCCAGCTTTTCTGCTTATCACAATTGGAGCGTTTGTCGCAGCAAATACGGTGAGTTCCGGAGGCTCTCCGCTACATGTCGCATCTGTGCCATTTTCTGACCTCCTTTTTTCTTCTTTTTTTTTCCATGATATTAGCATGTCGGGGCAACGGTGGAGCTTTTGGTCGACTATGAGCTGAAACCTTGGATCCCATTTGTACACGTGAAGCCTCTGGAAAAGTTTTTCGGGCCTTACTATCTGTTTCAATTTTCGTAAGTCGATGTCGGCTAACTCGAGGGAGCCGAAAAAATGTGATGACTGACGGTCGCTTTGCGAACACGAAATAAAAAGGCTCGTCAACACAATTACAGAAATGTACAAAGCTGGGGTTTATATTCTCGCTCTTTTGGTTCTCGTGTGGAGCGGTATCTGGCCTTATTTAAAACTCGTACTCCTGCTAATTTGCTGGTTCATTCCGCCTCACAGACTAAGCGAGACATCGCGCGGCAGAATGCTTCTTGTCTTCGATGCGCTGGGAAAGTGGTGCATGATTGACATCTTTTTGATGGTGATGATGTCTGTCGCATTCCGCTTCCACATCGATTCGACTTCCATACCTCACATTCACTGGATCTTACCACGGCAATACATCGTTTTAGACGTAATTGTGTCCTCCGAGTATGGTATTTTTGGTTTTGTTGGTGCAGCCATGCTCAGTTTAGTCATGAATCACGTGGTGTTGGCCTACCACCGGACCGCGTCCTCCGGGAACGTTTCCGAGCTGATCCAGAGGAGGATGAGGACTCTCCGGTCGGATATGCACATCTACAGCGAATCCTGTCAAAATGAGCTCCTGGAAGAGCACGTATCGAAAAGCCCATTCTGCTGTCCTTGTCCCACGGGATCTTGGTACGGCGTTGGTTCCGATGAGGTCATCGGCCTTGACCTCGCGCTGCACCGCAAGGAATCGATTATCTCGCACATTTTTCGGCTGAGAAAAGGCCGTATGTTTCAGATCGGATGGTCTACAAGAGTTTCTGTGGTCATTCTCTTGCTTGTGTCGGGCATTCTGGTAGTCGCTGGGGCGTGGACAGACTCTTTTGCTTTCACTTTCACCGGCATGGCAGGCAAAGCAATTACAATGGTCCAGCCGGAATCAGTTGTGCGAAAATATAGTCTAGTGTCCATTGCAAAGGCATTGGACCCTGGGGAGGATACCCTGGACCCTCAAAATCACACCGGGATCGTGTTTTTGCAATCCATCTACCTCCTGTTTGCACTCGTCATGCCTCTGGTGCAGTGCGTTTTCATGTTGGCGCTTTGGCTTATTCCCATGCGTCTACGTGACCAAAAAATCGTTTTTGACACGACTGAAATTATTTCCAGTTGGGCTGCCATGGATTGTTTTATCGTCTCAATTATTGCCGCTTGTGTGGAAATAAACCAGTTTGCGCAGTTTCTCGTTGGCGACCGGTGCGACTTTCTGAAAAAGTATTCTGACGAGCCTTGCTTCGGAATCCAGACCGACTTTCTTAGTGGCTGCTGGGTGGTGGTTGCAGCTGCAAGTATACTATTCATTGCCTCGCAAATCGTCGCTCGTATATGTGAAAGAGTCATCCACGATCGGGAACTCGAGATTCTACGGTACCATTCTCCGAGTGAAGAGCCTGAGGTCCAGAGCGGGCTTACCGCCAACTTTCTATGGGAGATTGACTCAACATCCAGCTGACCGCCTTTGTCAGTTTGAAATGCGCGTTCGAATTGGCACTCTCCTTCGCGGTGGTTGCTATCGTTGGAAGAAAAGAGTTGTCAGGTTCCTCTCTTCTCTTAATAGCAGACACAAGGACCACCGTTGTTTCCAAGGGCCTCTCTGTATCACTGATGTAGCAGAACTGATGATGAAAAAGTACTGGACATCCAACGAGGCACTTGTCGAATTTGCTGAAACTGATCCCGGATTGAGCGCGACACGTGAGTTGACAACCAGTTCATCCACACGTTTCTGCACCGTGACATCCGATGTTGGATCCCCTCCTTTGCATAATTACAAACCCAAACTTGGCTTGATCCTGTTCATTGAGATTATGAAGAATGCATGTTTGAACATTGAGACTGTGAAGAATGAAAAGTTAGATTCCCAAACACCTATCTACCTATGAGTGCCTAACCTAACAACTACGAATGTGAAAGCCTTTTCTTCTATCACGTCAAATGCTCTGCTGAGCCGACAGACCGAGCAGCGAAGAGGAGGAAAGGAGGACGGCGCGACCTTTACAGTCCCTGCGTCAGTGATCGCTTTCAAGTAAATTCAGGAGAATGGCGACTTTCGACCTGTCTTTGGTCGGCCTGAACAAGTTTCTCGGCACGTCCGCAGGCCGGGATAAGGTGGGGAAGTTTGTGCACTACTCGGTAAGTGTCTGTCGCGAGGGCGTGACCGGTCCTGGGCGGGACGTGTCGATTAGGGTTGTCTGACCGAGGTGGAGGTGCGTTCGCGGCGTGATGTCGTGCGATATGGTGTGAAACAGGCTCGTGGACTCACAGGAATCGCCGCCGATGCGATGACCAATGCCGAAAAGGGCTCGGCTTCGTTCGAGCGAGCCAAGTGGTGGCATGACAAACTTCGTGCGCTCTTCGTGCGCATTATGGACTCGCGGAGGACCGTGAGGTGGCTGAGTAGCATTCCGATCGTCCTCGCGCTTCAAAGCAACTCGTCTCCTTGGAGGAATAAGAATGCTTTTATCGTTGCGCAAGCCAGTCTCCTATTCTGGCACATAGTAGACCACATTCGCTGGCTGCAGCAGATTAACTGGCTCCCTGGCGACCAGTTGAGGTCCAAGCGGATCAGCTTCACCGGTTTTGCTCTGAGCAGCTTCGTGAGCCTCGTGTACTTTCTCACGGAGCTCAAGGAGGAAAATCGCAAAGGTGAAAACAGGAGCGACGAGAAGCTTTTCAGCATTAGGCTCAATGTGGTCAAACATTTTGCGACCTTTATCAGCACACTGCACATCAGCGAACTCTTCCTTTCACATGAATTTATCTGCGGGCTTGGCGGAGCTGTGACAAGTGCCATTGATATTTACACCACCTTTCCAAAGAAGGAGGTTCCAAAGAAGGAGGAATAGAACATGGATTGCATGCAGCAGAGGCTGCCGAAACATATCGATACCATACGTGAAATAACAACCGCTTCTTTGTTTTTGTTTCCATTGGATAATGAAAATTAATACTAGACTTGCATAGAGGATGCTCGCTGACGTCTTCAAACTTGTTTGCATGCAAGTAAATGAGCACACGACCGGCCATTTCGGGTCTTCTGAGCTTTTCGAGTTAATATGGTGCGCCTTCATTGTACGGTACTCTCTACATGTGCTCGACTCACTGCCCAAACTTGAACACGGAAAGCACGTTCCTGTCACTCTCCATTTCTTGCTCTGGTATACTCGCGTTTAGGTAGTCCAGTTTGCTGGCCTTTAGCGGGTCGGCTCGTAAATTGCGTTGAAAGCCGACACGAGTGCGATGGTGTTTGGACCGCACAGGGCGCTCTAACATGAGTCCGCCTAGCTCGTCCAAGGTTGCTGCCCTTGTGCAGGAGTTCTGCAGAGTTGTCAGGCAAGCTGCTGTCTGACGGCGGCAGGCAGAAAGCTCCCGTTCGGCAAGAATTGAACTTGTGGCATTGAGTTTTCCCAGCGGGATTCGGCCAGTTGGAACGGGCCGCAGAGTTCGATTCGGATTCCTCGGGGCTGAAGGTGCAATTGGAACCCCACCGAAACTTGTGCTGTTATTGCCCGCTTTTGTAGGTATGAAAAACTCTTGTACGCCAGCACGAACTTGCCCAATTTTGGAGTAATTTTCCGTCGCTTCCTTGCACCGAAACTCCTTCAGGTCCTGAACAAGTTGCTTTTTAACGCTAAAGTCTTCTTTCCTGGACTTGGATGACGCGCGAGAAAAATTTGTTGGCATCTTCCGCTGAGACAAGCTCACATTTGTTGCACGGATTGCGTCTATTTTTTCAGCAATGCGCACGACCGCACTTTTTCGAAAGTTAGTCTGGTCTGCGCCACCATTGTTCTTCTTGATTTCGGTCCAAGTTGCTTTGAGCCGGTAATATGACTTGCTGTGTCCGTGGATGCCAATGTACACATGCGATGGCCGAAATGCAGGAGACCCTGGGAGAACGTGGACAATGTCCACGCCTTCTGACGCAGAGCGCCAAGTATGGTGGGTGTTGTCTGGTTTGGGATTCGTCTGACAAACATACAGGTCAGGATCGCCCTCGATCGCCCGAAGAATAACTTTGAAGCCCACGCATGCCGCGTGATAAGGAAGCCTGTAAAATCTGGTTTCCTTTTCGTAAATACCATCCTCTATCTCGTAACCGCTCTCCAAGTCAGTCATCAATTCCGCTTTCATTCCGGCCTTCAGAGCCTTGAGCTTGTTTGCGATCATCTGAATATCGTTGGTCATGTGGTCAAAGTTCTCCTCCGTTTCGTCCTCTTCTTCCTGATTCTTTTGTGACGACGCAATCTTGTCGTCCACTCGATGTAGCTTCATACTCACGTCGTTGTTTTGGGCCTTCATCGTCCGAGACATGCTGCCCTTGAGGAATCGATTGACGACTCTGGACTTATTGCCTGGCCCAGGTGCGTTTGTCTCCGATCCACTCTGCACGATAGCCGCCAGCTTTGCAGAGGTTTGCGCGCCATATTTCAGCGCGCTGCTCAAAAGCGACTGTTCTTCCAAAGCGTTGAGGTCACTAGACCTGTCGAGGTCAACCTTGCCCCGCGCATTGTTGGCGAAAGAGTTTCCCCAGCTCGAGAGGGACATCAGAACTCCACGTGGGTCGCCGCTCTTCCTTCAATGCGAGAGGCGCGGGACTTTGGCGCAGCAGCAAGTTTGAATGGGCAGCGTCTTGAGTCGTTTGACCTGCAGCGTGCGTTTCGAGTGAAACCAAGCGCCGCAAACAGAGGCGGGCAGATTGATGTGCTTCTCTGATGCAAGAACATCAACCCTGGTGCAGCAAGGTCAGCTATGGCTCGACCCGTGTGGGCAGACGAGCTTTCCAATGGAACTTGCCAGATTGAATTCGCTGCTGACCTTTCCTTTTTCTTACGCACACAAAGCTCGATGGACTTGTATCCCCGGCTCAGATATTGGAGAAGAGTTACGACAACTTCGACTACGTGACTCGCGAGAAAATAGTTCGCACACACAAACTTGTCATTACATTTGGCGAAGGACTGAGAGAGAGTATGCAGACTAGTACTAATACTTATACTTGTACCTACGATTCGAGTTTTTTTGCACTCATTGCATTCAAGTGCTAGTCTTATCGATAGCTGATTGGTAGGCGATCGATCCGTTCGCGCATTTTGGGGCAAAAAATGCACCGCAAGATTTAGTTGCAAGTGGTGGTCTGGGCTAAGGATTGGAGAGGTTGCGAATAGTTTACTCCTCGTGCCACTGCCACACTGCCAAGCTTTGCGGTGTATGGAATGAATTCAGCTGATCTGTAGAACAGAGCCGTCTCATTCGGTGACCGTGGACGAGGGAACATGACTGTCCGAGAGGTTTGCCTCACTATTCACTATTCACTGCTACCTTGCCTGTATCCATAGCTCATGGGAGTCGGAATCAGCGAACTTCTATTGATTGTGGAGATCGTGAAGAAAGCCAAGCTTTCGGTGTTCCGTGAACGGGGTGCGCGCAGTTCTATTGGACCACAGCTCGCGGCTCGACAAGCAGAAACAAAGAGATGCAAGCAAAAGAGAGGAGGATCTCATGAGACGGAAGGAATCTCGGCAGAGGCGAAGCGGAGGCCGGCCCCGCGCAAGGCCAGAGTGGCCACAGACTCGCGAAATCGCAATTGCAAGCGCTTTGGATGATGACAGCCGACTACACCAACACCAACACCAACAGGACTCCAAGCTCTGGCCATTCAAGACGATCGTGTCAGCTTCTGCAGATCTTGCGGTGGTGCAACGGGTGAATGAGATTCACCTCCGTGAACGCCAGGACGCAAGGAAGCGTGAATTACAAGCGGCGGAAAATGACGCGAAGAAGAAGGACAATTATACGTTCCTAAAGCTCGTCACACGGTACGGCGCTTGTCCTGGCTTCATATTTTGCACCACGCAGCTTCCTGGCAAAGCTTACGCGGAGTATCTCTCTGCGAACGCTACCAGACTGTGTATGTGGTGGAGGCGACATTGTCTAGCGCAAAAGGCTCGGCTGGCTCTGATGGAGAATGCGCGGCATGATTTGCAATTGTAGCGGCTGAGATTGTTTCTCCCAAGAGCGTGAAGATGTGGAAAATGTTTTGATTGAGAGGCAATGGCCGTGAAAAACAACTTTTTGAACTCGTTCTCGTCTCCGTTTCAAGTTTAGTTTTCTACAAGCAAATGGAGGCGTCGGCTTTGTAAACGCCACATTTCAGAGTGGAGGAACAATCCGGAGAATCGAGCCAGCTCGCGCCAAATACTCTGTTTTTTCAAGTGACCAAATGACATTTCCTATGTAGTTTATAAAAGTCAGGCGCTTCCTTTGAAGGTCCCTGCGCCTCAGCTGCATAATTCTTCATCACCCAGTAGAGTGTTCCTATTCTCCCTCCTTCCCTACCCCTACCCCCTCTTGTCTTCAGCTTCATCAGTGCTTCTTCTTCCCCTTCTTCTTGCCGCTCTTGGCAGGGGCACTGCTCGTCGTCTGTGGCGCAGGCTGTGATGCAAGTTTCTTCTCCATCTCTTGTCGCTTCTCTTCTATCATCTTATCCCGCTTCTGGTAAAGATCCAATTTAGGCACCTCCTCGGCACACTTTCTCAAGAGGGCTATTTTATTTGGATACAACTGATTCGCCACGACACCATCATTCTTGTACTTGACCCTCAAGCGCCCGATTCGATTGATAGAATCGCGCGGGTGTGCAATGCCCTGTTCCAAAACGCAAGGGAGCTTGATGATTTGGCTGACTACCATCTGTAGTTCATCCGCCATCGGGTGTTTGTCTACACGAGAACAAACGTTTGCCAGGAGGATGGATTTTCCCCGTGCATCATCATGACCGTCAACAAAGATAAAAATGCAAGGCCACGAACCGACGAAAGAAAAAGCCAAATCACCAATGATCGAAAAACAGAGGTAAAATTGAACAGCTGCAAGTCAGCACCTCTTCCCGTGCAACAATTCGAAAAGAAGACACCTCTCGCGCCAACAACACAAAAACGAAAGAGCAACTCACAGCAAATCTCCTTAGGCAGTCGGCGACCCTGCTTCATCGTGGCATCTGCGTTCAAGTACAGCGGGTACAGCGAGCACCAGTCTCCTGTGGTAAAGTCCGGCAAGTCCTTCTTCTGCACGCGCGTTGGCTGGAACAGCCCCGGGTTCATCATACCGCCCATACCACCCATACCGCCGTCGGCGCCAAAGTCCATGCCGGCTTGCGCCATGGCGCCCATGTCAAAGTCCATCCTGCTGCTCGGTTCCGGACGCTCTCGGTCCTCGGGTTCTCCGTCCTCGGTTCCTCTGCCTCTGGACTTCCAGCACTCGCCAAGTCGCGCCCCCTCACTCGACTCCAAAAAACGCGGAAGATGCCGCTCGAAAACTCCTATGGAATCGGGTGATCCAGAGCTACTGTAGAGCGTGGAGCGGGGGTGGATTTCTTCGACTCTGCGATATAGGGCGTTTTACCACGTGGCTTCGAGGGAAGGCGTTCGCTGTTCGGTGAGGAACGACGAGCTGTTCGCAAGTGCTTCTGGTGGTGCGGAACGCATTCTCTTCGAGAGACGATCTGCCTTTTTTAGTTAGTAGTCATTGTTAGTCACGGAGTCGTTCACGTTGGGGAGACCTTGGCATGGGGACTACCCCTTCTCATAGCTATTCGATAGCAGAGAAGCTTTGCGCTGTCTCCTGAGGCACACTCTACCGGCGTCGCCTAATCATTTCGAGTCCCTAACCAGTCGCCTAAGTCCATTCATAGCGTCTCCTTCGCCGTCTCTCCATAGGCTATTACCAGACCCAGTCCTCTGGCTTCGCGCTCCTCACCTCTGTCACCATAGACCAATATCAGGCGATCGCCTAGCCTCTTCCCGCAACCGTGTGGCGGCACCGCACTCCACCCGGCCGTCCTAGTCCGCGCGCAGTGGATCACAGGACCCGGACCCGTCGCTCCACCATCTCCTCTGCTACTGTATCTCTCTCTCTCTCTCCAATTCTCTCTCGCGTTCCTTTGGCAAGACACCTTCGCGAGAGAGTAGTCCTCGCGACGAGTGAGTGTGGAGAGGAGTCGGTCGCGCGGACAGTCTCCCCACCGCACGGCGCGCGCAGCGCAGGCAGCGCAGGCACTATGGCGCGCAGTAGCAGGAGCAGTAGCGACGGCAGCAGCGACGGCAGCAGCAGCGACACGGGATCCGCCAGCGACGCAGCCAGCGACGCAGGCGACAGTAACGCAGGGGCCCACGTCGACGCGGGCCTCCAGGCGCCGGAGACGCACGTGGACGAGGACGCCTCCTCCGTCTCCTCGGGCGCAAGCTCGTCGGATCCGGAGGAACGTTCCGCGAGCGGCAGCGGCAGCGGCAGCGAGGACGAGGACGACGAAGACGAGGAGCAGGAGGAGAACCGGGAGCAGGAGAACCAAGCCCAGCACGCCGCGGGTTCTTCGTCCTCTGAGGATGACGATGATGAGGAGGAGGATGTTGAGGAGGATGTAGAAGAGGAGGAGGACCAGGTAGCCGGCGACGGTTCCGAGAACGGTTCCGACGACGGTTCTGACGACGAGGAGGAAGGGGAGGAAGAAGAGGGGGACCGGGCCGACGAAGAACATTCCGCGCACTCGTCCCAGTCCGGCTCCGAGTCGGGTTCCGAAGAGGAGCAAGAGAACCCGGACGCCGCAGTTGCCGCCTCCGACGCAGAGGACTCCGCCTCCGACGGCAGTGGCGACGAGAGCGAGGCCAGCGGAAGCGAGCACGGCGACAATGATAACGATAACGAGGACGATGGCGACGAGGAGGAAGAAGAAGAAGAAGAAGAAGAGGAACAGGAACAGGAGGAAGCAGAAGGATCGGAGGAGGAGGAAGAAGAGGAAGAAGAGGACTCGGAGCACGAGATCCCGGTGGAACAGGCGGGTTCTGACTCGGGTTCTGACACGGGTTCTGACGCGGCGTCCGAGACGCGCATCCGGGTGGGCAGCTCCTCCGGTTCCGAGCACTCAAACGACGAGAGCGAGCGGGAGGAGAACAACGAACCAGACGGCACAGCGGCGTTCGCAAAAGAAGAAGAAGAAGAAGAAGAAGATGATGATGATGATGACGGATCCGAGTCTGACGCTAGTAGCGGGTCGTCTTCGTCGTCCTCCTCGTCCTCCTCCTCGTCGTCGTCCGGTTCTGGAAGCTCGCGGGAACCGGCGGCGGACGTAGAACTGGGCCACGGCGGGCTCAAGAGGCGCAAGAACCCCGCGAGATCCACGGAGTCCTCCGGTTCCAAAGAACCCAAGAAGAAGGGCAAGGGCAAGGTAAAGGTAAAGGGTTCCAAAGGCAAAGGTGGCGCGCCGCTGTTCGGGTTCCTGGGCGGCTACAGAGAGCGGATCCTTGCCCTGCGCAGAACCCTGGGCTCCGGCGATGGGCTAAAGTCCGTGGCGAACGTGCGCAGACAGGTGTTCCGCGTCATCGAGAACGACATCGCGGAGCTGCGCCGCTGGAGGGCCGGCGCTGCGGCGCCCAACTCGCGCGGCAAGAAGGGCAGCAAAAAGAAGCAGAACAAGGAAAAGTTCCCCCAAGCGGCGAGGATGGCGCTGGCACGGCTGGCCGGACTTGCGCTGATGGCGTTGGCGGTCTTCGCGACTATGTTCCTCTCAGCCAATACTCTGGTGCTCGCAGGCAAGAGAAAGTCCGTGGGCAGCACGGAGGAGTTCGCGTATGACGTGCGATGGAGCACGCCGCTGTTGGACGCGGCTTCCGTGCTGGACCTGATCCACATCCACGAGCACAAGATTCCGAACGACACTGGGGTCAGCATCAAGAGGCTCCCGGGCCTGGACCCGCCGCAGTACATGAACCTCAAGCCATCCGAGCTCGTTCAAATTCGCCGCCCCGCTGTGCGGAAAATGCGCCCCGAGGACACGCGAGCGACACGCACGTTTGGGTGCCTGCGAGACGGGTGCCGTGGACTTGCGATTGAGGACCTGTTGGACCGAGGCTGGCAGATGCGCTTCCGAGCTGCGCAAAAGGGGGACACCTATAAGAGCATCAACTACCGTGTCACCTTTCTGCTTACTGATACGACCCAGCTAAATCACATGGAGAAGATTCGACCGGATTTGTACAAGAATATCTATGAGGACTACGAGGGCAAGAGTTATCTCACCGCGTTCCAAGGTGGAGATGCGATCGGTGGAAACAAAGGACAGCAGCTCAAGGTTAAGGTGAGTCTCCCCTGTTTTGCAGATCATGACATGTGTTGTCGTGGATGAATGGAAGGAGGGGAAGATTGGAGGGTTTGCTTGGAACAGTTGCAACAGATTTGTTTGTTTTTGGGGTGGTTGGTTTCGTTTTCATTGACATTGACATGGATAATTTCTATTTTTGTTATTCTTGCTTTCCAGGAATCCTTTGTAAGAAAATTCGGCTGCAAATACAACGACCTGGGCATTTCCCCCATGTCCTACCGTCTCTACAGGGAGGATGAGTGTGCCGACTTGCAGAATCTGGAAGCCAAGGGCATCACATGGCTGCTCAAGCCTGAAACTGGGTCCCAGGGCCAAGGCATTACGTTCCATTCTGAAGTGCAGAGTGTGATGAGCAAGGTGCCAAAGTTCTTCCCGTGCAAAAAGCAAGAGTGGAAGCCTACGGAGAGGTATCTTGTGCAGGAGTATCTCGAAAAGCCGCTGCTGCTGAAAAAGTGCAAGTTTGATGTACGCGTGTACATGTTGATTGCAAGCAGCAATCCTTACCTGGTTTTCTACCACGAGGGATACCTTCGCCGTGCGCTTGCCGAGTATTCGGCTATGAGCAAGGACCGCAGAGTGTACCTGACAAATACCCATTTCCAGAGTATGAAGAAAGGATTCAAGCTCTCGGACCACATTTGGCCTTTTGCAATGATGCAGGACCACTTGCGCGAGCACGATAGGACCGGTGCGCACTACGTGGAGACGATGCTCAACCCTTACATCAAGAAGGTTGCGCTGCTCATCTTCCAGTCCGCCAGAAAGAAGTTCAAGAAGAGGAAGGGAACCTTCCACATTTTCGGTATTGATTTCATGGTTGACGCCAACTACCATACTTGGTTCATTGAGTCCAACGGTTACCCTGGTTTCACCTGGTCCATCAACTTCGACTCCCGTCAAATGGTGGAGGAGTACTTCAACATGGCCCAGCAAGTCCACGAAAACCCCCACTTCTACACCCTCATGCGGACCGGCGACCGGTATGGCTCGTTCGAAATGATCTTCAATGAGATTGAAGAGGAGCGCACCAAGGTCGTGTACAACCCTTGCCAGGAATTCAAACACAATCGCGCTTACAGTGCCCCGCTAAAGGTAGCAAATCGCAGGTTCGCAAAGTTCACGGGAAAGACTGGCAAGCTAGACGATTTCAAGACGTTCAACAATATTATTCCTGGTTTCGAGTCGATGGCCGGGCACAAAGGTGAGTCCGTCAAAGCACAGATTGACTACTTCAAGGACGGGGGCTGCAATTCTCGCACGCTCAAGTACATGCCGCCAACCTATCTTCTGTACGACTACGACGACTGCAAAGCGTTTTTCAACGTTCCCCAAAAGGGCAAGTGGCTTCTCAAGCCTATTCATTCCGTTGGTGGAGAAGGCACCACAATTTACTCCTCAATCGACGATCTGCGCGAGGATTTTGGCGAGTGCGGCAAGTCGCGCAAAGGCGAGGTGATCGCTCAAAAGTTCATTGAAAAGCGAAACTTGTTCTCCAACAAATGGTACGACATGAAGGTGTTTTACCTCATCGCTACCTCCCGGCCGTACATGGTGTTTTACAGAAGGGGATACTTGCGGTCTGCGAAGATTTCCAGCGATGGCAAGGCCCGGACGCCCTCCAGACCCAGGAACGAGGAGCCCGAGGAAGCTGCCGAGTCTTCACCGTCAGACCCGGAGGATGGAAACTTGGAGAACGAGAGGCCTGCTGACGGCGAAGCGCCAAAACCTAAAATCAAGGAACCGGAGCTGGACATTTCGGACTCGGACCTTGGTCTGGACGACCTTGACGAAGAGGACACCAGCTCCGGCGCTGGACAAGATGTGTCATCATCTCCTGGCGCTGGAGACATCGACTCGTCTATGTCCGGGGGCGGCGATATGGGAGATGGCGGCCAAAACGCCTACAACGAAGAGCAGATTCCGATCCCGTTGGTAACCAATCCTATGGGGATGGAAGAACTCGAGGAGTCGTGGGTCCCAGAGGAGATCAACACCGGAGACACGCTTCAGCTCAACGACCACATCGTGAGCTTTGAAGAATTTAGAGACTCCCAGGCCAAGCTTGACCGCTTTGGCTCGCAGTATTTGAGCTCCATCTTTGACACCTACACAAAGAAGGTGGGAGAACTCCTCTTCAGGGCAGCCCGTCGTAAGATGCTCAAGGACGTGGGCAACTCTTCGAGGCCCGAAAAGTCTTACATGCTCATCTCGGCAAATTTTTTGATGGACGAGAAGTTTCAAATTTTCCTGACTGGTCAGCGCACCATCCGGCCTGAGGATGCCTTCCCAAACGTCGATCAGCTCAAGGAGGACAAGGCTGACTTTATGAGCACTCTGGCGGGGCTGGTCCTGGAGATGAACGATTTTCCACAGGCATTTTCGCGAATGCGCCGCGGAGATAGCTATGGGTCGTGGCGTATGGTGTTTTCGGAGATTGAGGAGAAGCAGAGGCCGCTTCCCTACGAAGCCTGCGAGGAGTGGAGGCGCAATCTCATGGTGTCCAAAGGTAGCATTTATAAGAACGCCTGGCTACACAACTATGCAGAAAAGCGCCATGCTGCCAATAAGCGCGAGCTCAACAAGTACATTGAGAAGAAGTGGGAGTCGTGCAAGCATCGCCCTACGCGCGAGATGATGGCCTCCTGTATGAGAAATACGATTTCTTACCGCTACAAAATCTATCTTGCGAAGGAGAATGCTCAGTACCAGGACGGCTACGTCGAGATGAGAATCCGCGATCTTTACGCAAAGTGGGAAGTTGCTCGCAAGGGCGGCGGTGGCGGCGGCGGTGGTGGTGGTGGAGATTAAGCTCTGTGACTTTCAAAAGAACCCAAATGTGTTTCTACTGCGCTATTAGATGTTCGTCATTGACAAGTGAAGAAAAAAAAGTTTGTTTTTGCATTATGTACTCAGTCGCCTCCCAGGAGACAGAGTGAAAAAAAACAAGAGAATTAAAAAGCTGGAGAGTGATGCTTTTGAAAAAGAAAACTCATTGTCAGTCACGGTTTCTTCCCAAAGTCCGATTTGAAAGGATTTCCAAAGATGTCTTAGGGGTTGGCAAAAAACAAATCATACTCATTTATCATTAATTAGAAAGCGAAAAGCTCTCGTTCTCATTTCTGTTCAGTCTTGTTCAACTCGAGTGCTCAACTCTGAGAGCCTCGAAAGAATTGATCGCTCAGCTCATACGGACGAGTCGCTGGCAAATCGGGCGTAGACGACCATGTGCGGAAACCAACCACATTCTTCCATTGTGGAATCGTCATCAGGCTGGCGAGAAGACTCGCCGCGGGTGGACAACGTGAGAGCCAAGCTGCTCCAGTTAGAAAGTGCGCCGCGCATGAGGCTTTTCACATCCCGCACAAGCTCCATTTTATGCAAATGCAAAACATGACTTTCCTTCTTTTGGCCACCGAGGAGTGTATGGACTCGAAGGCGGCACACTTCGCCAGGCGGTGAGTTCTTTGCCCTGTCACTGTGGACGTGGACGTCCGGAGAGCTTATAGTGCGGTCTGCGTCTTTGCCCTGTAGCCTCTTCCTCATACTATCGCGAGGCCGGATAATTGTCCCGTTTTTGATGACATACTGTGGAACTCGCTTGACCACGTCTTCGACCGTCTCTTTGGGAGCTGATGCGAGATACTCTTGTTGAGTCTGTTCCCTGTGGTCCTGCACCTCAAAACTTACTCCATCAGGAAACTCCTCCTTAAACTCGCTTGGAAAGTATCCATCCATTACATCGTGCAAGAAAGAAATGCAACTGTCGTCCCCAAACTTGCGAAGACTGCCATTGCGAATCTTGTTTGATATAATTCTAGAGTCAGTAAAGCCAATAAACAAATAAATTTTTCTAGCACAATCAAACTTACCTGAATGCCATCCTTGAAGAGAAACACCGCAAGCGTTCTGCCGTCCTCGGGACGAAGACTGTGGATGGTTGCAAACTTGCCCTGAGATGACGCTTTTTCCTCTTGGGTGCTCTTTGAGGCGGCGAGGTTGCTTAGTTCCCTGAGGCGCTCCATGACTTCGTCGAGGTCGACATTGATCATCATCGATCTCTCCTGAATCAGCTTGCTTAGACTCTTTGGCGGGGCCTCCTCAGACTGGCCAACCCAGGTCAGTCCATAGTCGCGCAAGAACTGCTTCATCTCTCGGTTCTCTTTAGCGAGCGCTCTATTTTCTAGGATCAAGTCGCTGAGATGGTCATCGCCAGAAGAGTTTCGCAGCCTCGAATTTTCAGCCTCGAGTCTCATGAGGTCTTTCTCCATCTCGACAAGCTTCTGCCTTTGCTCCTTCCTCGCCAGTTCCATTTGCGACAGCCTGGACGCCATGGACGTGATCAGATTGTCGTCTGTTCGCTTTGCGACCAGGCCAGCCGAGTAGTCATTCACATTCAAGGAGGTGTTTCGACTGTGGCTTCGCATTGGCACGGGCTTGGTCTCGATGGCAAAGCTGCTTTCTATGGACTCCAAGTGCTGATCGATGATCTTCTCCAAGCTGCTGGCGCTGCCAGAGTCTGCATCCGAAGCAACGTCGCCGAGGTCCCGCTTACTGTCGCCGAGCCCCAACGCAAAAGGATTGTGTGAAAGCTTTCTCCGGCCCACATCGTTCAGCGAAGACATCTTTCCGCGCGCGACCTGCTCCTCTTTGCTTCTCTTGGGGACGAAGCGCGACGCTCGCAAGGTCTCTGGATCGCAAGCTGCGGCAGTGGGCGGACGGATGGACGGATGGACGGATGGCAGGATGGAGCGAGCAATAGAATGGCCTGGTCTATCACGCGAGCCAAGAAAGCTTTGGCCCAATGAAAGTGATGCTTTTGAGTCACTCGCCAGCGCGCCTAGGAGGTGCCAGCTCCATTGATGGGCCAATACCACTCAAGTGCCTTATTCTTTCCATGGAACAGGCTCAATCAGAACTCACAAGTCACAAGTCACAACTCAGCAGTCAAAAAGACTCCAGAACTGATGACAGGCGTCCTTATCCCACTCTCTGGCATTGCAATCGCATTCCGAAGACAATACGACTTGCATCACATGTCGCATCGCATCGCATCGCATCGCATTGCATTCGCCGCAATACTTCACTTGGCAAATAGCATAGCTTGCTTCCCACCGAGTGCTCTTGTGCTTCTTCAGCTCAGACATGCCGCCGCTCAGACACCGAGAACGGATAAATGTATTGAACCCTAACCCATCAGGGCGCTCCAGTAGCTAGGAGCTAGAACGGCCAACTGGTAGTAGCTACTCTAGTTTAGCTAGATAGTAGCTGTAGCTTGGATGGGCTCATTATGGCTCATTCCTGGATCATTCTCTGTAGTAGTAATAGTTCATCTTGTTGTTGTGGTAAAAGTCAATGGTCAATGGTCAATGGTCATTCTGTTCTGCCAGCTCTGAGCTCACTGAGTTATGTGGAGAGAGAGAATGGGGCCGCCGATCTATTTGTGTCGGCTGAGAGATGCAAGAGCGTGTCTTGATAATGGGGATACCTCACACCCTTATTATATTATGATTTAAATGAAAATGGCTTACTTGATCACTAGGTAAGTCGCATGCCACACACGGTCGTCAGACCAGTTACGCTGCAAGCTACAAGAGGGCGAGGAACGATATAGTGTTCCTTTCGTTCCACCGCTGATTCCTCTTCTTCGCGCAAGATAAGGACTGGTCTGTTTTAGCTTCGGCAGGTAGAGTCCTCGCGCACCCCCCGCCGGGCATAACGACCGCCTAGAGCCCCAGTAGGAAAGGGAGAAGGAAAGAGGGAAGAAAGGAAGAACGGAAGAAAGGAAGCCGCGCTCAGTCGCTGCGCCCGTCCCTTCTACATAGCGTCTCTTGCGGACTAGCTAGCTGTCGCCGAAGAGCATACGTTCTGAGGAGCGACAAAGTGTCTGCGCAATCAGTGCCAAGAACGAAAGGGCTGACTGGCTTTGCGGGAAGAGCAGTCGGTCAGTCGGTCAGTCGGTTGTTTGGAGGCTTGGATATCTTTTGGGTGTGATACGCTTGTGCACTCAGACGGCCGAAGACTTGGCAGACTTTTGGCAGTGCTTGGAAATACGTGCTGAGGCTTCATCGGCACACCGCAGCGCGCTGGTGCGACGCCGTTCGAATATCCAAAGTGGCGTTGGTTGGTGGATTGGTTGCGCATTCATCGCATCCTCATAATCGACATCAACATCAGCATCAAAACTATTCGTGACCTGCATTCTCCCAATTTCGGGGCAAACGAAACACTCCTACTACTCAAAAATATTTCGGGGAGATGAATTTCCACGGAAGCACGGGCGGATTCAGCCACAACAACAACAGCAACAACCGCGGCGGCTTCGGCGGCAACCAAAATGGCAACAGCGGGGGTAATCACAACAGCTACAATAACAACAACGCCGGTGGCGGCGGTTTCAACAGTAACAGTAGGGGCCGGGGCAGTCGCGGGCGTGGACGCGGGCGCGGCAGAGGCGGCAACCGCGGCGGGTCCCGTAACAGCGGCGGCGGTGGTCTGACGTTCGCGAACAACATCGCGCAGTTCGACGGCGCCGTGGACGCGCATGTGGTGCCGAACAAGACGGGCATCCAGTGCATGTGCTCGTGGGAAGAGAACTCGACGATTTTTACCGGCGGCGTGGATGGCGCTGTTAAGATGGTGAACGTGAACGACGGGTCGCAGACCGAGCAGCCGGAGGGCGAGGAGGTGACCGCTTTGTGCAGATTCGGGACCTGGCTGTTTGTTGGGTACGCGAGCAAGGTGAACGGCGCGCTGATAGGGTTTGTCAAATCGTACAACTTCGCCAGCTCGCCGCCGGAAATATCCAGCTTGGAGCTCGACGCTAGTTTCCCCGCGGCGCACAACGGCAGAGTGAACAGTATCGTCGTCGCGGGTGACATGCTCTTCACTGGCGGCGAAGACGGAGCAGCCAGGGGCTGGAAGCTCGATGGCAAGCTGTGGAAGATGATCGGGTCCCTGGGAGGCCAGGTCGCTCACAACTGCGCGGTTAGGAAGATGGCGTTTGTGGAGAATGTGCTCATCACCGGGGCCCAAAACGGGGAAATCAAGCAGTGGGACATGGCTGGCCAGCAGCAGTCGCAAATTCAGGCACACAAAGACATGATCACCGGCATCTGCGCATGGGGCGGAGGCGGCCGCTCTGTCCTTCTCACCTGCTCCAGTGATACCGACATTAAGGTGTGGGACTTGCAGGCAGGCAAGGGCATTATTCTTGCTGGAGCTGCGCCAGTCTTTACTTACTCGCCGCAGGCGCTGAACAGGAGGCCCAAGGTGCTCACTTGCATGACAACCCATGTTTTGGGTAATGGGACTCAAATTTTGATATGCGGGTGCGCAGATGGGTCAATTCAGATTCTAGACGTTCCCGACTTTCATGATCTTGGCTTTTTGAGCGGTCACCAGCGTAACCAGCCTATCACAAGTCTTGAAGTCGTGGGCGGCAAACTCTTCGCTGCTTCTCTGACGGGCAAATTGAGTTCCTTCAATTTTGTCTCCTAAGTGACGATGTGATAACTTTTGCTCCCAACAACTCCATCTCTCTCTCTCTCTCTCTCTCTCTGCATCCGCCCCCAACCCCTAATCCTCTCTTCTTTTCGCTTGACACTTTGTTCTCTTGCGTGTACTACTGCTTTTGAAAACGATTTGTCGTTTTCAGAACTGTTGGTACATTGGCTCTTGCACCTATTGCACATCGAGCTCAGAGATGTGAGTCTCGTCGCTATTCCGTAGAATCAAGCAAATCTTCGCATCGACAAAAACAACAACAAAGATAAATTTATCATTTCCTTTTTCCTTGATTCCGCTCTTTCTATTCTCAACGAAACCAACTGCAAGACGAGTTTGGTTCCAAAAGTATCTTTGAGTCCAGGCAAGACTAGTAGGCTTACGAGCTTACCACAACCATAATGCTTCCGGTAACCTTTTGCCACAGCACGACGAGCAGCTCGTTGATCCTTTTGGCCCTAACCTACAAGGTCAGCTTCCCTAGGGCAAGGCCGTTTTGTGGTCTAGAAGGCTCACTTTGACGAGAGGCATCGACTACCCATTTTAGTACTCATAACTATACTATTCCAATAGTGGTCATGGCTATCGATTACGTTTGAGTCCCCTAAGCTAAGCATGCGTAGCCTCACTCTACTGCATTTCGAACGAAAACCATAGACGAATCGCCAATGACCAGCAACCACTCAAGACGCTAGGAGAGCCAAACAACTCTACGGCTAGCCCGTCCTACACCCACTACTGCATTTATCCTTAACCCTCCACCTACAACCCGCCGTCAAATCCGTACCGCATCACTACCCACTCTGATACCCTTTCACTAAGACCTCCCTCGTAACAACACTACCTCCACTCCTATCAGCGTAGCCAACACTAGCGCCACATAGCAGGTAGCCGTACGAGGCGGCGGGATACGAGCGAGGGCAGTCCTAAGCGAAGGCGTAAGCAGCGCTACTGTGCGAGCGATAGGAGCAGGAGGAAGGGCAGAGGCGCGCGAGAGAGAGAGGGAGACGGGGCGCCAAATAGAGAGAGAGAGAGAGAGAGATAGAGAGGGAAAGAAAAGAGGAAAGAGGACAGAGAACAGAGAACAGAGAAAATGGCAAAGTGCGTGTGCAAGCTTTTTAGCGCAGACCGGTCCATCGAAGGTCTGATAGAGCTGGAGCAGTCGTCCGAGACGTCGCCGACTGTGTTCCGCGGAGAGGTGAGCGGCCTTGCCCCTGGGAAACATGGGTTCGCGATCAATGTGAGCGGGGATCTTTCAAACTGCCCGACTAGCCTTGGAGCGCATTTTAACCCAACTGGCTCAAATCACGGCGCGCCTTCTGACGCGGTTAGACACGTGGGGTCCTTGGGAAATATTACCGCAGACGCAGACGGAAAGGCGAAAATCGATATTTCGGACAGCTTGGTGAAGCTGATCGGACCACAGAGCATCATCGGCCGCTCTGTCTCCGTCACTGCTTCAGAGGATGACTTGGGCAAAGGCGGCCATGAGCAGAGTTTGGTCAACGGAAACAGTGGCCCAGCCGTCGCGTGGGGAGTTGTTGGCATTCGCATCTAAACAATGAAATTGATCTTGTTCATTTAGTTAGTATCTCATCCCCTTCTCCTTCTTCCTCTTCTTTTTGCTTTGCTTTGCTTCGTTATTTCCCTCATTGCTCTTCTCTTGGTCCTCCTCGTCTGCTTTGTTGGTTTACTTGCTCAACTCAGCTCTGGGCTTCTTGCTTCCTGTGCCGCACTCTGGGGCTCTATCGCCAACGATTGCAATGGAGAGCTCTCAGAACCACTTTGAAAACGAACGGCGAGAATTAGCGCAGACGGACGTTTGGAACCGGCGCCAGCCTTGCCAGTTCCATGCGCTCCGAAGCCGTTCAAAGATCCCAAATACAATTTACCTTTTTACCTTTTCAAAAAAATCAAAAAAGTGATACAGTCCAGTGCGTGTGGTGTAATTTAGCAGGATTTACTTGTTCGCATTCTTTTTTAGTTTTAACAAAAAAGTGTGTGATAAGTACACCGAAGGGTTGTGAGCAGCTTTGCAGAATTCAGAAATAAATACTTGGCGGAGGTGTTACCATCGTCAGGGATACTTTTCTTCGAATCAAATGAGCAAGCAGAGGAAGATCCAAATAGAAACTATTGTTGTTTTCGTTCTGTCAGTTCGTTTTGAAATACACGGGTAAAAATGCAGGTGTCTAACGTCTCTTGTATCTGCTCTTGGACTTGAACTTGTGACGACCAAGCTTTCCTCCATGGCGCAGTCCACCTTTGCTGAGGTCGGCATCCTTGAACATGGTGGTCTGCACACCACCTCTCTTGATCTTTTTCTTCACGCGACTGTCCATAAGAGACAATCCCTCGCGAGAAACGAGCTCTGCATCGAAGCCGCCATCCTTGGTTATCCTTGGACGCTTTTGGAGAGTTGACGATTCAAGATCGCCAGTTTCAGATTTCTTTTTACGAGAGTCCTTCTTGTTCTTGTTCTTCTTCTCTAACAAAGAAGCCTCCTTGTTTTCGTGCTGAGCCTCATAGGCTTTGCGCTTGGCAGCCTTCGCTTGAACTTTGATCTTTGTATCCGTCGACATCATCATTTTGCGCAGCTGTTCCTCGCTGATCTTGTCTCCATTTCGCTCAGCCTTTTCAAAGGCCTCGGCTCTTGCCTCTTCTCTAGAACGCTCTTGATCGGCGAGCATCTCAAGCCTTCGCCTCTTTTTGCGGCTCAACCGATGCGGGCGCTTGTCCTCGTCCGCCATCTCCGCTTCCTTCTCGAGAGCCAGTCGAGCCTTGCGGCGTTCTTTGGCGTTTCCGCCCATAGACTCGGCTTCGACTCGGATGGCCTCCTCCTTAGCGGCTTCCTTCACGGCCTCTCGCTCTTTACTACTCTGGAACCATGTCTTGGCAGGGCGACTCATAATTTCGGCCTCGTGTGCAGACATGTTTTGGGCCTTGTTAATCTCCATCTCCGCGAGCCTGGTCTCTTTCTCGATGCGCTCCTGATTCATCACATCCTCGACGTCTCCCTCCAAGTCCGAAATCTTCTCTTTAAACGACGTGATGACGCCGTCAGGGATCGTCCTAGACTTGATGTTCTGTCGTGACCTCTTGAGGATCTCTTTGGTCAGCTTCCTCTCCCGGTCACCAGTCAGAGTCACGGAGACCCCGCCACGGCCGGCGCGAGCCGTGCGCCCCACACGATGCACGTAAGTGGACAGATCTTTTGGCATTTCGTAGTTCAAGACGACCTCTACACCCCTGATGTCTAGGCCGCGAGAGGCCAGATCCGTGCAGAGCAAAAAGTCCGCTTTGCCGTCCCGAAAAGTCTGCAGAGCCTCGAGACGCTGACGCTGAGTCAGATTGCCGTGCAGCTCGGCGACTTTGAGTCCGCTAAGGCCGAAAATAATACTCATTCTATGCGCAGTGCGCTTATGCCTGAAGAACACGATCGCCTGCGAGTGGAAAGATCGCGTGCAAAGAGCGAGGAGCATGGCCTCGCGATCGCCTTCGCGATGCTGCCGAACCTTGACGAACTCTTGCACAAGGCGGGACGCCATGTCGAAAAGAGGGTCCGTTTGAACGCGCACCGGCCTGTTCAGACTCAGTTCCGCCAACTTGTTGACGGAGGTGGTCATGGTCGCAGAGAACAGCAGCGTCTGCCTACTCTTCGGGCAGAACTTGACTAGCTCCATGACCTCGTCCATGAATCCCAGCTCCAGGAGCCGGTCCGCCTCATCCAATACGAGGATTTCAACATCGTCCAAATCCACAGATTTGGTGTTCCGCACGTGGTCGATGAGACGGCCAGGCGTGGCAATGACCACGTCCGGTCTGGCACGAAGCTCGGAGGCTTGCATGGACATAGAAAGCCCGCCCACGATGGCGCTGGACTTGATATCTGTGAACTGTGCGAGCTTCTCAAGCATGCTGTGCACCTGCTGCGTGAGCTCTCTGGTAGGAGTTACGATCAACACTCTGGTGGCGGCAACCTTACGTGCCCTGAACAGCAGGCGCTCGAGCACCGGCAGAACGAAGGCCGCGGTCTTGCCGGACCCGGTGGCAGCGCTGCCGCAGATGTCCCTGCCCGCGAGCGCGAAGGGAATCGCCTTGACCTGAATCGGCGTAGGCCGGTCGAACCCGAGCTTCATGACGGCCTTCACGAGCGGCCGCGACAGGTTAAGGTCGTTGAATGTCATGGTCACCTGCGCCTCCTTCCTCTGCGACTTGTCCAGCGGCTTCTTCAGCTTGGCCAACGCAGCCATCTCCCGCGAGTGGTCGCCTTCTTCGGCATCCACGCCATCCTTGTCCTGGCCAGCTTGGCTCTCCTCCTCACCCTTGTCCTCATCGCCGTCGTCGTCTTCGGCCTCTTCTCCATCTTGGCCATCACTCTGTTCGTCCTGATCTTCAGAGTCATCGTCATCGTCGTCATCATCGTCGTCGTCTTGGCCTCCATCTTGGTCGTCCCGGGAGCCGTGCGCCTGCTTTTTGGCAAGGGTCCTGTCGATCTTGTCCTGCAGAGTGGTGGTCAGCAGCTGCGCCGGGTTCTCCCGCTTCCTAATGCGCTCTATGGCGGCCTTGAAGTCCCACGACTCGCCAGCTCTCCCGCTTCCGCCGTCCGCGTCGTACTCGTCGTCCTCGTCATCCTCATCGTCTAGGGAGCCTGAGAACGCGAGCGGCTGGAGCTCCACGTCGCTCTCAGGGTCGTCCTCCAGCTCCACCTCCGCATCGCTGTCGATGGTGCCAACGAACTCGTCCATCGCCGCTGCCAGAAGATGCCTGTCCTTGGCAGGCGCACAACAACAACAACAACAGCAACAACAACAACAACAACAACAACAACAACAACAACAACAGCTATAACAATAACAACAACAGCTGCTGCAAAAACAAGAGAGGCTGGCCGCGAGTGGCCGAGAAGGAAGGAACGCTTTTCCCTCTCTCTCTCTTTCTCTCTCTCTCTCTCTCTCGTCTCCTGCTTTGTTTCTCTCTGCTGGCTCTGTCGGCGCTGCTCTTGCCGCCGTGGTCGTTTCTTCTGGCGCTCTCTCTCTCTCTCTCTCCCTCCCTTCTCCCTCTGTGTGTGTGTCTCCCATTGTTGGCTGGGTTCGACCAGTCAATGCGGAACGCTTTCGCGCCTCCACTACCCGGACCAGTAGAGAGACTCAGGCGTAGCGTGCCTTGGCTGCGCGTAAGGGGCGCTAAGGGATGCAGAGGAGTAAGTGGGGAAAGTATTGGGAAAGTGATGGAAAGTGATGGAAAGTGATGGAAAGTGGGGAAAGGTTGTGAGTGAGAAGAGTGACAAGTGTGAGAAGTGGCAAATTAGAGAGAAGAGGAAGGAGGGTGGAAGTGCTCGCGGACAGTGAATGAAAGTGCACTCGCTGTGAGTATGCATAGTCGGCTGTCGAGCGAGAGTGAGAGTGAGAGTGAGAGTGAGAGATAGAGCATGAAGCTGCTGTAACTTGAAATAGCGAGAAGTCACGGGAAACGGAGGAGGAACCGACGCGGGTCCCAAGGCTTTCCAGACAGAGCTCTCCGTGTCTTCTTGGTTCTCGAAAGCTGAAAGCTGGAAGCTGGAAGCTGGCCCAGCAATGGTGTGCGAGTGCCAAGTGTGCGAGGACATCGCGCGAGGTGTCGGGGCGCAAGACAGCGCTCTCTGCCTGCGAGGGTTCAGGATACCAGTGACGCAAGAATGTTACCCTGTGCAGCTCCAAGCCAAGGTTCGGGCCGAGGTTGCCAAGTGGTCCGGCTCAAGGCTCAAGTCAGACCCAGAGTTCTCCGTGGTGGAGTCGCCTGCGTTGGCACACCGCCTCAGAGTAAAGTTTTTCTTTGGACGGGTCAGCGATGAGGCGAAGCAAGGAGGGCGAGGAATCCACCGTTATGGAATGAATCAAAAGGTCGATGGGCGGGATCGGGTCGACTTTGACATTGAACGATTTCCGGCCGCCACCGAGCGCATTAATCTGGCTATGCAGATTCTGATCAAAGCCGCTGACTCTGACGAGGCCAACACTACAGGTCTTCACCAAGTCAGTTTTCATGACGTCATGAGCTCTGACGATCTCCTCGTCACTCTGTACTTTACCGATCGCGAGACCTCAAGCAGCGACACTTCCGCGTCCAACAACGGCGAGCCCTGCTCGGAGCAATTCGCCACAATGTACATGAAGTTGTGCAAGGCGTCAGAGCACTTAGAAGGACGCGTCTCGGTGTGCGTAAAGAAAAGGCAGAGCCAGTTCTTGGTGTCTACTGACGATAGCCTCGGCGAGCCGACGCTGCGTGAGCGTGCACTCTTCGAAGGGATGGTGTTGACCCATCACCAAGGCAGCTTTTCGAATCCAAACGGGTTCGTCACCAGGGCGGTCAACGAATGGCTAAAAGCCCGCATCCGAGACCAGTTTCATGGCCAGTCCGTGAATCTGCTCGAGCTTTGCAGCGGAGCGGGCAACCACACTGTGGGGCTCAGTGGCATTGGATTTGACAACGTTCTTTCAGTTGAAATAGATCACCAACTAGTCGTGAGAGCGCGAGAGAATATCGCCCATAACAAACTTGCGAACGTTCATCTTGTCCGTGATGATATTAAGAACCTCCCTCGTATACTACGACGGCACAAATTCCTTATGGAGCAGGACTCGAAACTCGTGGTTCTCGTCGATCCCCCGCGCTGTGGGCTCTCGGACGAGGTGGCGTCTTTTCTATGCACAATACCTTGCTCTCATCTCATTTACATTGCTTGCGGCGATGGACTCGATCGCAACGCGGAAACCCTTTTGCAAAGGTTTCAACTCGATCACATGTGTTTGGCAGACCACTTTCCATTCACCCATTTCCTGGAGAAGATCGCCTTCTTTTCCTCCTTGCCTCCGTCCTGACAAGCTACTAAATCGGTTACAAGTGCCTAGCCATGCTTAGTCTCAGTCGGCACATAGCGATACCACTAAGTAGCCATGACGCATTGACTCTTAGTAGGCACTGTTATCAAGTCGACATTGGTAGATTGGTAGGAGATAGGCAGCGATGCTCGTTAAGAAGAAGCTTAAGGACCTGGAACTAGAGAATTTGTCCGTTGCGAGTTGTTGCGCGGCGAGCCGCAGTCGCACTGGGGCTATGCGACTCTTGGACAGGAATTGTTTGATTCACAGAATTCTTGGCGGTTTATTTTTTGGCGACACAACAGGCGCGGCGACTCTCTTTAATGCCGCAAAACTGCGAGCATGTGGCTGCGTTTTAAAGCCAAACTGTCTAGTGTGCGGATCAGAAAAGTTGAATTTTTCGAACACAACCTATTCGAACACTATCTATTTTCCTCTTCGCGAGTGCAAAGCAGAGGTAAACGCATCAATCTCTGCTTCCTTGGTCCAAACACGTATAAAAACAAACATAAATGACAGAAAACGCGTTACAAAGCTCCCAGCTCGCGATACTTGCGATCGTCTCTACTCAATGTACGTCTCTCTTTCACAATGATAATTATTGTTCCCGTCGCCCCAATCTCGTGGCATCAAGTTCAAAACATTTCTGATTCGGAGAGTGAAGTTCTGTAATATTTCTGAATTCTGCATTTCTGAAAGGGAGAAGCCAGGTCAGGTCAGAGGTCAGTTCAGGTCACAAATGCCTTCCGCAAAACAGCTCTGGACTCTGGAATCTCGCACAGTGTCGGCACTAGCAGTCATACTGGTCCTAATACTTAGTGCCAGTGTCTTTGCTAATCTTTGCTACGCATCCACTAGGCAGAGTGTTTGTTGCAATGCGAAATCAATGCGAAAGCGAAGTAAACGAATGTATTGTTAGGTTGTTTGTCTGTCTGATTGATTGATTGATTGTTGATTGATTATCGATTGCAAAGAAGAGCAACACAGATTGCGGGCGCGAAAGAGTGTCTTGGTCGCGAGACTCGCGGTCCCTCTGCGGCTTCTTTCGAGGCTTCTTTGCCTGCCGTCGAGATCGAACAAATTGCGGAGTCCTGCGGAAGGACGGCGGGGAACAGGACCTGGGAAAGGGAGAGTCGTGCGTGCGGGGTCTGAGGGGTGTGAATGAAAGCGGGCCGCAGCTGATCGTCGATCTCTTGTCAACGTGCATGGTCCTGCGTGCGCAAAGCGTTTGGACGTCCTCTTGAGACGACGAAGCTGGACGGTTCGCAGGTTTACCTTCGCCGGAGCTCAGCGGCGGTCGGCAATTTTTCGCGCTGGTCTGTTTTGATTTGCTTGAGAACGGAGCTTTACGGCGCACGGGCTAGGCGCTGGCGGCGATGAATCCGCAGGCGAAGCCCGTGGAGCTTGGCGCTCTCGGCATCAGGAAAGATGCCAAAAACCTGTTCGGTACGAAAGGGCAGAATATGTGGAAGAGGACAAAGGTAAAGCTCATGGTAATCAATGAGTTTGGCGGCGGTCTCCAGACATTAATGGACGAAAATGGCGCAGACGAGGAAATTATTACCGCTGAAATTCATGAGTGCGATGAGGAGGAGATCGATGAAGAGCAGGAGGAAGAAGAGGAGGAGGAAAGCAAAGGGGAGTCCTCCATATTACACTCTGGTGAGACCGCAAATAGTAGATCCAGGAACATCGGCAAAGTTGAACGATCCAACACAGTCTCCATGTTGCTGGAACTTGGTGAGAGCGCAGCGGACGAAGACGACGAATTTGGAGCGGACTTCGAGGAGGGAGAGGAAGAAAACTTATTAGGGTCGGGGCAGAAGCGAGAGCGAAATCCCGTTGTCCTCCAAAAAAGTATGTCCAAGACTTCGTTCGGCGCCTCTCGTGGAAATTTATTTGACGCAAATAGCATCATGGCAAATGCTTCTGACATGATGGGTCTTTCTGAAGTTGACAAGGACATGTTTAAACGGCCTGTGCCTACCGGAAATGGAGCCCACGATTCTAACGAGCGTATTATTGGCAAAATCGAGCGATCGAATACTGTCTCGATGATGATTGAACTTGGCGCAGGCGCAGCGGAAGATGGAAGTGATGAATTTGGTGCTGAATGCGACGAAAACGTGCAAACCAACGCAACTGCTCGCGGAAGAAATCCAGTTGTTCTGCAAAAGAATATGTCTCGTTCGAACTTTGGAATGTCTCGCGGAAACCTATTTGACGCTAACTCTGTAATGGCAAACGCATCCGATATGATGGGGTTGTCGGAAGCGGATAAGGACGCGTTTAAGCGTCCAGTAACAAATACTGTTTCAAAGGAAGCTCCAAACGGACGCAATATTGGCAAGATCGAGCGGACCAACACCGTCTCAATGATGCTCGAGCTTCGGCGCTGGCGCAGCGGAAGATGGCAGCGACGAGTTTGGAGCTGAATGCGAAGAGATCGCTTCGTCAAACAAGGCAGCTCGCGGAAGACACCCAGTCGTCCTGCAAAAGAATATGTCTCGTTCGAACTTTGGAATGTCTCGCGGAAACTTGTTCGATGTCAACTCTGTAATGGCAAACGCATCCGACATGATGGGGCTGTCAGAAGCAGATAAGGATACATTCAAGCGACCTGTGACAAATGCTGTTCCGAAGGAGGCTCCAAATGGACGCAATGTTGGCAAGATCGAGCGAACCAACACCGTATCGATGATGCTCGAGCTTGGCGCTGGTGCAGCTGAAGATGGCAGCGACGAGTTTGGAGCAGAATGCGAAGAGACCGCTTCGTCAAACAAGGCAGCCCGCGGAAGAAACCCAGTCGTTCTGCAAAAGAATATGTCTCGTTCGAACTTTGGAATGTCTCGCGGAAACTTGTTCGATGTCAACTCTGTAATGGCAAACGCATCCGACATGATGGGGCTGTCAGAAGCAGATAAGGACACATTCAAGCGACCTGTGACAAATGCTGTTCCGAAGGAAGCTCCAAACGGACGCAATATTGGCAAGATCGAGCGGACCAATACCGTCTCAATGATGCTCGAGCTCGGCGCTGGTGCAGCGGAAGATGGCAGCGACGAGTTTGGAGCAGAATGCGAAGAGACCGCTTCGTCAAACAAGGCAGCTCGCGGAAGAAACCCAGTCGTCCTGCAAAAGAATATGTCTCGTTCGAACTTTGGAATGTCCCGGGGAAACCTATTTGACGTCAACTCTGTTATGGCAAACGCATCCGATATGATGGGGCTGTCGGAAGCAGATAAAGACACATTCAAGCGACCGGTGACAAATGCTGTTCCGAAGGAAGCTCCAAACGGACGCAATATTGGCAAGATCGAGCGGACCAATACCGTCTCAATGATGCTCGAGCTTGGCGCTGGCGCAGCGGAAGATGGCAGCGACGAGTTTGGAGCTGAATGCGAAGAGATCGCTTCGTCAAACAAGGCAGCTCGCGGAAGACACCCAGTCGTTCTGCAAAAGAATATGTCTCGTTCGAACTTTGGAATGTCTCGCGGAAACTTGTTCGATGTCAATTCCGTCATAGCAAACGCATCCGACATGATGGGGTTGTCGGAAGCAGATAAGGACACATTCAAGCGACCTGTGACAAATGCTGTTCCGAAGGAAGCTCCAAACGGACGCAATATTGGCAAGATCGAGCGGACCAATACCGTCTCAATGATGCTCGAGCTCGGCGCTGGTGCAGCGGAAGATGGCAGCGACGAGTTTGGAGCAGAATGCGAAGAGACCGCTTCGTCAAACAAGGCAGCTCGCGGAAGAAACCCAGTCGTCCTGCAAAAGAATATGTCTCGTTCGAACTTTGGAATGTCTCGGGGAAACCTATTTGACGTCAACTCTGTGATGGCAAACGCATCCGATATGATGGGGCTGTCGGAAGCAGATAAAGACACATTCAAGCGACCGGTGACAAATGCTGTTCCAAAGGAAGCTCCAAACGGACGCAATATTGGCAAGATCGAGCGGACCAATACCGTCTCAATGATGCTCGAGCTTGGCGCTGGCGCAGCGGAAGATGGCAGCGACGAGTTTGGAGCTGAATGCGAAGAGATCGCTTCGTCAAACAAGGCAGCTCGCGGAAGACACCCAGTCGTTCTGCAAAAGAATATGTCTCGTTCGAACTTTGGAATGTCTCGCGGAAACTTGTTCGATGTCAATTCCGTCATAGCAAACGCATCCGACATGATGGGGTTGTCGGAAGCAGATAAGGACACATTCAAGCGACCTGTGACAAATACTGTTCCGAAGGAGGCTCCAAACGGACGCAATATTGGCAAGATCGAGCGGACCAACACCGTCTCGATGATGCTCGAGCTCGGCGCTGGCGCAGCGGAAGATGGCGGCGACGAGTTCGGAAGTGAATGTGTAGATATAGTGGATGGACATCCCCCTGTCACTAAGGTATCGGGTGTGTGTGGCATTGCTGCCGAGAACACTGCGCCTGCGCTTAAAAGCACAGTCCTCTCGGTGGAAACAATTACTATAAATCCAAGCGATCCCGCTTATCGAGCTTCGCGACTACCTGCTGTGGAGGGTCTCGGCCTGACAACAATGGATTGTCGGAGGCTTCAGCCAACGTTTATGAAGGAATCCGAAATAGTCAACTCTATGGTGGTACGGGAAATAACCAGAAATAAAGCTGAAGGCTCCAAGAAGGCCGTCGCGCAACCTCGTGCCCCTGCTTCCTCAAGTTCGCCGCGAGCCCATCAATCTCCACGAACTCGACGAATTAACAAGAAATAGACCAGAACATTAATGTATGCTAAACATGAAATTAAGTCTTTAGAAAGGTTTTCACTTTAAGTGAATCAACAATCAACCCCAAACTGTTGGAGCAGTTCCAAACGCTGTCAATCTGATCGAAGAGAGGGTCTGCTAAATCTGCGCATGCTCGAAAGATCTCGGAAAACCGAAAGCCACAGATTCATGATGGTCATGTTGGCTTCTGGAGTCCAACAATCGCAGCTTATCGCACGTAGGCAAAAGCAATGGCAATCCGTGGGTTCCGAAGTAGTATTATTATTCATCTCTAACCGAGGTTAGGATCTGCAACCAAGAACCCGGGAAGAACCCACCAAGAACCACCCGGTCCGCGCGAGGTCGAACCCAGTTTTTTCCCGTCGGTTCTCCAAGGAACCGAGGCAGAGCAGGCGCTGTCAGTCTCCCTGACCGAGCTCGTAGCGTAGTCCGGAGAGCGCCAGGCTGGACCACCAAGTGCCAACAACGATTGACAGAGCTAGCGAGCCCCAGAGAGCAACACCGTCACTCAGGAGCCGTGCAGCAATGCCCAAAGGATTCGACCTCGACGCTTTCCTGTCCGGCTCGTCTGCGGCAATGGGTCACGCTCGGCCTGGCCAAGGGGCAAAGTATGCGAGAAAAGGGGTGTATGCTAAGAAGATCAGGGTCGAGGCTGGTCCGCTCAGGGAAGAGGGATTGAGCACAGCGGATCGGCAATTGCAGGGGGGCGGAGGAAACAAAGATGCGGCTGCCACGTGCCAAGCCGGGAGCGCAGCGACGGAGGCTGATCAGCTACAGAAGTTCTCGATCGGATGCAATGATACGTTGGTCGTGAGGGATGATCCGCCTGCAAGTTCCTCGATGCAAGGCCACCAATCTGCGCTGTTCAGTAGCATCTCGAGCACTTTGCAAGTAAGTTGGCTGATGCATTGGCTGGCGTCTCCTATCCAGTTGGCTCTGACAAAAACCCTGAAAAAAAATGAATAGCGCCAAGAGCAGCGCGCAAAGTCTCTCGAAGAAAAGCTTCGAGAGTCTTCTGCCATACGGCACACGTTGGAGGCTGAATGCGCCAAGCTTCGGCAAGCGTGTTCCCAGCGGCAAGAAGAAAATGCGCGCTTGCACTATCGCACACAAGAGTTGCACAAACGAATGACAGAGGTGGAAGAAGCTTCTCGTGACGCCAAAGAGCGCTCCAATTATCATAAAGATGCGATGAAGCGCAAGCAAGCCGAGTCAGAGGATCTTCGCAAGGAGCTTCGCATTCGCAAAGAAGAGTTCGCAAGGGTTCTCCGATGCGCGTCTCAGCGCTTCGCGAAATATGCCCACTTGAAAAGCCTTGATGGGCCATCCTCTTCTGCAGCTCACGAAAGCGCTGTTATTGAACGAGTCGATCAGAGCACAATGACAGATCCATTCAGTAGCGACTCAGGGAGCCTTTCTTGCGGTTCGACACCGTGTGGGGAGAAGCAAGCGGGCGACGAGAGAAGCCAAGAAGAGGAGTCCAAGGAAGAGCTTATTCCGCTGGTTTGGCAAGAGCTGTTTCTAAACACGGCTCAGAGTTGCTCCCGCTGCTGGGCAATAATTGAGTCCAACTTTCAGTGAGTCCCTCTGAGCGCGATTGAGTAAAGGAGAACAACAAGGCAAAAACCAGATCTATTTACAGAGTTATGAGAAAGAAGAAACGTCAGCCGACACATGATTTTTAAACGAAGGCTGAGCTGCACTGTACGCACTTCTTGGAGCCCAGGATTCCTCTCTCTCTCTCTTGCTCTTTGCAAAGCCGAGTTTCCGATCATTTAAATTGAAATGTCCGACATATGAAATCACACGAAAATTTGCGGAAACCCTGTTAAGGTAAAATTTTTACGATCGCAGCAAGAACGTTCCAGGATTGGTCGATAAGGCTCAGAAAGACGCGTAGTCGCCATATTTCCATGGCTTGTTTCCACGTAGTGGTTTCTGTGCGCACAATCTCTGAGGCTACCGGAATATTGATGCTGTAAGCCTTGTCATACGGCATCTCGCGATTTTTCGACATAAATTCGTTGAACCTTTCCTCGGAAGGGTTCGGGACCAACAGCCCGCGTACAGCAGACTCTCCCATGATCTTGAACCTCGTTCGGCTTGTTCCACCAAGGCTCAGATTGATTGCTCGAACAATGTTCGTTGAGCGGAGAACAAATAGCAAGTCACGAGGAAGAGCCTGCAAGAAGTTGTTGATTTCTCCCATCGTCACGTCTTTGTATTTTTCTTTGATCTTTTGCCTCTCTTCCTTGGACATTCTTTGGCCCGTGGCCGCGGTGCTCGAAGGGCTCCGGTATGTGAATATCATGGACAAGGTATCGTACTGGTCTGGAGCGACGCCAAGCTTGATTGCAGCAATGCGGCCGTTTTTCACATCGCGAAGGAGGAGAGACTTCCACAAAAGACAGTACGACGATCGAAACTCTGGCTCTAGCCTCCGGTACATTCCGTGATCAAGAATAACCACTTTGTAAGGAATTCCGTGTCTACCCCCGAAGGACTGAGACTTGCCACTGTCGGTGGACAGAATGGCACTCAATCCGGAAACAGTTGTAAGTCCGATGGCACCACCAGCAGCAGCAAGCGAGACCGCCGAGCCAGGCGCTGCAAAAAAGGCAGTGACTGCCATCAGGGGAACCAAAGATGCGTACCCGATTGCAGAAACCTTCTCTGCAAAAGACTCGAGGAAAGTGGACTTGTAAGGTAGAACGCCGAGATTTCCAGGATGCGGGTCACAGTGAACAAAGCCGTGAACATGGATCATATCGCCTGATTCAGTAATACGTTCGTTAGGTTCACGTTTTGTAGACTCGCGAAAGGAATCCGGGTGTACTTACCAAATACAGATGATACAGTGGCAGCAACTTCCAACGGGTTGATGCCTTTCTCTTCCAAGGCGTCTACATTATTTATCTTCATGCTTCGAACAAATTCCATGACGAGCAACCGTTTTGTCGAATGCTTCCAATGAATTGCGGGAACCTTGACATCTTTTCGATGGCGGAACATCCGTGCTAACCTCTCCCCTGGAAAGCAAGCAGACAAAAAAGGGTCAGACAAATACCTTCACACAAAATAATCTGCTAGCCTTTTTCGAATGACGACTTACCATTGCGGCCTTCCTGCATGAAATTAAGCTCGAGCTCCATATTGTTCTCAAATTCGGGCGTCATCCATGTATAACTAAATGCCGGGAAGCAGAACCCAATAAACTCAGTGACTAGTTTGAGCGTCGCAATATCTCCCTGCATTTGTCCTTGAAGGTACGGATACTGGATTTTAACAGCTACCTCTTTCCCATTGCTTCGCAGTACGGCCCTGTGAACCTGCGCGAGGGACGCCGAACCAATCGGCTCTGGGTCGAATTCGCTGAACACTTCATGTAAAGGACACCCAAGCTCTGCTTCCACAGTCTCCGCGACGAGCTCAGAGGGCATCGGCTTCGCGCGGTCCTGCAAAGGCGCCAAGGTTTTGGTGAATTCGTCAGGAATCACGTGGGCCATGTTTGCAATACTTTGCCCAAACTTGGTGTACAAGCCCCCATTCGCATGGCAAACGGCCAAGAGGCGTTTGGCCGCACGCAGGTTCACGCGCTGCAGCGATTCTTTGTAAGATACATAATCCTCCTCGCGATTTTCGTTGTACAGTGAGATTGAGTAGTCTGCAGCAGTCACCAGCACATTCCCGACGGTTCGAGAAAAACGAACCATGCCTTGCAAGTCAAGTTTATTTCCCGGCGCTATCGCGACGCGGGCCTTCTCGTCGGTGAGGAGCTCGTACGAGACAAACGCGCCGCCGCCCAGCATTGAGGCCGCCGCGGTCCTTCGGACCAGCTTTCCCAGCATCCTTTCCACGATAGGTCACAGTCCAGCCACAGACCCTTGCACCAACTATCTCCGAAACGAGCTGGACCCCGGGCCAACTACGAACGCAGGTCTCTCAGCAGACTGTGAAGCAACGCAAACTGAGAGCCGCGACCTGTGAGCCCTGAGTCTGCCTTGGTGCAGTCTGCGCAGTCCGAATAGTCTGCACAGTCTGGAAGGAACAGACTTGGTCGCGCAACAAGGTTGCAATGAGGGAGAGCTGACTTGCAACATATTCCGACTTTACTTTCTTTTCTTTCTTCTTCTATAATTTCGCTCGGCTTCAAAAGGTCTTCTGTGTTCTCTGGGAGGCGCCGTAGTACTGGCTACTCGAATGGGTTTGGTTCGGGAGATTTTTTTCCATTCTTCTGGACGCGTGAGGCGCGTCAGGCTACGCTCCTGGTACTGGTATGTACCGGCACCGGTACTCACTGTCAGTACTGTAACTTTCAACTTTCGAACATTTCACACTTGGAAGATCTTGAAGAACTCGAACGTGGCTGCGTAAAATTGGGCGTTGAAGAATGATGACAGAACTTCGAAAATGGAAAATGTGACCATACAAGTTGGTCGAGACGACGGAGCAGGTCAAAGAGTCGTCCTGAAAGAGTCGTCCTGAGGTTGCCAGGGTCGACTCCAATAGGGTCACGGCACAAGGCTTGTATTGCAGACAGACCTCAGGACTCAAAAGAACTAATTGATCTGATCTGGATTCTGTTCTGATCTGATTTGTGAATTCTGAACTTGATCTAATTTCTTCGTCTCGTGAAAACCATTCTGGAACGCTGGCGAAAATATATGCTGGTGGCATGTTAGGCTAGGGCTAGACACTTCCTTATGTTCGCAGAGTTCACAGATGATCACAGCGCTGGTCCACTAGAGATTTCCGTGAGCGAAACACTAATCCTCGAGCGATCAAATGAACTGTTCACTTTTATGTGACGAATAATAGAACAACTCTCGAATGCTTCGTGAATTCACGAGCTCACAGAGGATAGGGTTAAACCCTAACTTTTAATTCTTACCATATTGTTTATTTTTGCAGTGGAATTGAAGGTCTCCTGGTTTAACCTTCGAATCTGGTGGTCTTGCCACCACCACTGTGCATTCGAGAGGCAGTACCCGACTGCTAAGTGCTCGCCTAGCAGCTTCGCAGGTGAGAGAGTAGTCGCGAGTAGTACGGGAAAGGGCAAGCAGCTCTGTAGGTCAGCTAGGAAGGCCTAGCGTGGCGAGTGGGGCGTAGTGTCGTGTAGGTTGTGTAGGTGTTGGAATCAGTGGTGCTAACAGAGACTGGTGCAGGCGATTGGCACTGTGTTGCTCTGAGCGGTGAATTGGTGTTTTGGTGAACACTTGACGAGCAAAGACACGGGAGCTTTCAGTGCGCGAGGAGCTGCGTAGATCGACAAAAATGGGCGTCAAAGATATCCGGGTGACCTACCGTCGCCGCCACTCTTACCGCACCAAGAGCAACAAGATCAAGGCTGTGAAAACTCCAGGTGCGTTTGGAATGGACATTGTGGGCAATTGGCGGATGGGGGAAATGCGTGTTTCTCTGGAAGGCTCCGGGGGCTTGTGTGCCTGGCGTGGTTCGATCGTCGCAGTCAATGGTTGCTGACGTCGTCGCGCCGCGCGGGGTCTCTCGGATGGAGAGTTTGGAGGTGGAGGGTGTATTGCGTTTTATTTGTTGTTAAATTGCGGTGATTAACAAACTTTTTCTCGGGTGGCTTTGATCGTCGAATACAGGTGGCAAACTCGTCGGACACTACATTAAGAAGCGCGGAACCGTCCCAAAATGCGGTGACTGCAAGAAGGATCTTCAGGGAATCCCTGCTCTCCGCCCAATGGAAGCCTGCCGTGCAAAGATCAACGACAGGACTGTGGCTCGCGCATACGGTGGATCCCGCTGCGCAAAGTGCGTTCGCGAACGCATTGTTAGGGCTTTCTTGATTGAGGAGCAGAAGATTGTGAAAAAGGTTGTCGCTGAGCGCAAAAAGAGTGCAAAGTAAGCTTTAATATTCTTCATTACACATGCCTTTGTCTCTTCAAACTTTTAGGACCAATATTTTTCTGGATGAAATCTTCTTTACTTTCCCTGTCCAGTGGAGAAGAGATCAAGAATAGGTATTCCTGGGAAAGTCTTTGAACGGGTGATTTGCGCCTCGATATCCCTCCTTTTCTTGATCTATACGGAACCGTATATTTGCTTACGCTTTCACTCTTCTCCACCTTTCTCAGTATCCTGCTCGCTGTGCGTCTGAAGCTTTTGCGGCTCAGATTTTTCGCCCACGTGCAAGAAATTCTCAGTTTCACCGTCCACGTCTAGATTTAAAATTGTTCTTGCTGGCTGAAGCTTGAATGGATGGGGTTGGACTTGAGATTTGGTTTTGGAATGACTGAACAAAACCGACCTCTCGCTCAGCATCTTTGTCAAATGAAGTCTTTTTATGGGAAACGGATGCCGGCGCTCGGGTTCTTCCGCGATGATCGAGACCGCGGCCTCATCCTGCTTGCCTTTTTCCGTCTCATTCTCCTCGAGTGCTGGTTTCGCATTAGAGAAAGAAAGACTACTCGACGAAGAGTCGTTCTTCTCTGCGACCAATCCAGAGTTGCTTGCGTCTCGGCTGTGGTTCTTTATCCGTTTAACATTCTCAGAGTTCTTCTCCCGTCTCAAAGCTTCCTTTTCAAGAAGCACGGCGTCTTCTGGAAATTTGCGCAGGATTGACTCGAAATCGGTCTTGTATAAAACATTCAGTTGGGAGTAAGTATAAGCTCGCACGGTAGCTGTTCGTCTCGAGTTCTTCTTTAGTAGAGCGATCTCTCCGAAGAAGCTGCCCTCGCTCAAAATAGTATACACCGTGGTCTCGGCTTCGTCCAGGGCCTGCACGGTCCCTCTCACAATAAAATACATTTCCTCCCCAATATCTCCGTACTTGATGATGTAGTCCCCAGGCAAATACAGCTGCTGCTTTAGTTTCATAATCACAGCATGAACGAAACTCCGATTTGCCTCCTTGAAGATAGGCACGGAGGCTATCAAATTTTCATTCACCTGAATCTTTGCTTCTTCGTGATAACCCTTGCTGAGATCGCCAAGCCAAGAGTTGCCTTTGTCCTCCCCTCCGTTGATTGCCCAGGAAAATGCATAATAGTTTCGAATTCGATCTTGCAACGCCGGATTAATTCCCATCTGCATCATTGAGTCGTTGATTTCGCCAATCTTGAGCCTCCATTTGGTCGTTTTTGCATTCACCTTTTGAATCACGTGAGTGACTTGACCTACGAGTGTGGCAGTGATGAAGAGTCCTGCGATGTTCATAAACATCCCGAGCCACCTCTCGGCGGCGGTGGTCGGCTCGCCTTTGCCAATTATAAATACAGTTGTTCCATGCAAGAACATGGAGTAGCGCACAAAGAGCATTGTAGAGCTGAGCTTCTCCTCGTCCGAGTACAATTCCCAGTCTCCATTCTTTTGACCGTCTACCCATTTGGAAGCGGGTTCTTGCGTAGAGAAAAAGAAAACTGTTGTGCAAAATTGCGAAAAGCAAGCAATGATGGACAAAAGAACAGCAAAGTGCCACATATCAGACTCGTTATCGAGGCCGCTCACCCTGAGCCTGCTCATCTCCCGAAAATATTTTAAAAAGGCAGCGAGAATCTGGACTCCCGAAGGCAATGTAAGAGGATGTTTCAAGCGCACGACCAGTCCTTCTTCATTGCGTTCAGCCCAAGTAAGCTTGAACGGCGGGTCGCTTTCGAGACGGAATGCATCCTGATAGTACCAGCACGGAATGCAAGAGAGAAGATCCATCAAAAACCATGTCTTGAGATACCTGGTTGCAATCCAGCGAAGATTGCTCACGCTCCGGCCGTCAGCAGACATGAATGTTGTGAGAAAATTGGCTACCATATCCATGGCGTACAACGCCATCGTCAGATTGTAGACAAGTTGAAGTGCCGGTGTCATTGGGTAACCAAACGCAACGCACATTTCGGTTGCAAATACATGATAGACAGAAACTAGGAATATGATCTTGTACGTGATCACTCTGCTTGCACTCCGATGCGACCAGGCAAAACTAGCGTGGACCTGCATTTTTCCATTGTCAGCAAACTCTGAACTCACGGTCGTCATTGCCCTCAGCTTTGCTGTGTCGATATCGGGAAACTCAAAGTATTTGTACATTTTATAGTGTTCAAAGTCCGGCACATCACTCATCATTTCGCGCTTTGAACTTGTTGGAGCGACCCTTTGTTTCGGCGGGGACATGACCTGACTGAGCTTTGCGATAGTTTGCCGGACCGAGCCCGGCACATGTTTGAACTCCTCCACGTCCTCGGAGATGCTACGCCTTCGAACCATCTTTTTGACTATATTTTCAAAACCACCAACTATTACAAACAGGTTCTCACATCAAGCTCTTCACATGCACGCAGGCGATCCGCACTGCTTGCAACTCTCTCCAGGGCCGTTCGCCGACGACGAGGCGCGGGTCAGAGAGAAGGTTGTAGTCCGCTGTGACTTTCACGATTTCCCCACCTCGTCCGAGGGTTCGTCACGCTCTCTGGGCCGGGACGCCGCTCTCGCTTTCCGCCTTGTCGCCTTACAAGGGACCTCCGCAGGTCAAGTGTGGAGCCAAGTGAATGACTTCGCATCGACGTGGGCGCTTCGCGGGAGAAGCTTCTGAAAAAGCATGTTCACAAAAGTTGCCATAACGTTATGTCCGTTTCGCTGAGTGGCATTGAGCCTTACCATTATACGTGAACTTGGACATAGAAGGTGGGAAGGTGGCGTCACGTTGACCGCTATGTGACGATGCAGTTGAGGATTGTCGTGAGTCGCAGGTAATAGCACACGATAGCATATGATAGCACCTTACAAAGCTTGTGACTGTGTAGTTGTCCGTGCGTGCAACAGTGGGTGGACACATGCCCGGAACTGCTCCGCAGGGGCTCTCTCGAGACATCAAGTCGAATGTTTGTGTAAATCACAGAGTTTCATTGTCAGATCGACAGTGTGTCAAGATGAGCGGGACCTGGTTGCCCTAGCTAGCTTCGCGCAGTGCTGACAGTGCTGACAGTTTCCATTGATGGCTGATTGCGTCTTTGCGTCCAAGATGCGCGTAATAGTGCACTGACAGCTAGTACCGATCGGCTAGCACCAACATGCACCAACGAGTCTACCATAAGCCGTTACTGTCCGTCGGTACTCTTAGTAGCCTCAGTAGCCTCAGTAGCCTCAGTAGCCTCAGTGCGTGTTCACTGTTCAAATAGTGTGAAAATCTATCCACAACAGTGAGTTCTGAGTTTTGCGGTCTGTGTTGGGCTTGACCGAGAGGCAGCTGCGCCACACTCTGCGCGCGGAGACGGTAGTGTGAGCACGCGCCCCGTCACGTCACGACGCCGCTGCCACTTTAATTCCACTCCGGAGCAACCCGAGCGTGGCCAGGGCTTCCATAGACTTCCAGTGGCGTCTGGCGGGGACACAGGAATTGGCGCAGTCGCAAACTTGGAGGACCCAGAAATGTCAGAGGATAACTTCGACGCCGACTTGTGGGAAGGATACGGCAAGACTACTGTGGAAGCACTTCGAAGCGTCCGAGACCATGTGAGCCAAAATGTGCAGACTACGGAGACCCCAGTACTTGAGCAAGTTGACTCGTACTGCTTGAAGGATCGAGTGCGGTGCTCGCGACGGTTTGTTCTCTCGAAACCGGGCTTTTTCGTCCTCGGATTTCGCCTTGACCTTTCAAGATCTCAAAGCTACGATGAGTCCGAATGCGATCTGTCAGGGAGCGAGCAGGAGTCACCAGCCCCGAGCCCTCGGTCAGGTCCAACTAGAGACGGCCAAAGCGTAGAGATGAGTGGTGAGAGCCTGGAGAGCTCCACATTTACTGTCCAGCCTAAGAGAAAGTCAAAGCGAGAAGCGCTCATGCGCAAGGTGGTCGCAATGACAGGTAAGCAGAAGCGCGTAAAGGCTTCCGTTCAGATTGTTGACGTGCACCACCACCTTGTTCATGCATCAAACACTTACGATGCCTCCCCAAATTTGGAGTCGTATTTTGAACATTTATTTGTAAACATAGGAGACCCGGTGGAGGAGGACCGTCTTATTCTCGCCAAGGGTCTGCGCGAGTCTGGTACGAGCTGTTTTTTACTCTTGCCCAACAACGTTCCAGCTGTGGTGAACGTCAACTTCTTCTCCAACATGGACGTCTTCGTTCGCTCAGAGCTATACTCGTCCCACTCGAAGTATTTACCGGAAACGGCGATTCCCCACCCTTTCTCCCAAGCCCCGAAACCCCCAGTGGCAGTTGCAGGTTCCACTTCCGCTCGTTCAACCGGAGTGGACGCTAGAGCTTCCGAGGTGGGTGCCAAGGGCCGTATTCTTCTGTCGACTGCATATTCTGACGAGGGTTCTTCTCGGAGGTTAAGCCACAGGAGGTTCTCCGAGACAGCTGGTCGAAATGGCGACAGGAGCGACTCTGGAAATGGGGTGGAGCTAAAGCCCTGGGTCAGCAAGGCGGTTCGCTCGGAGGCCGACGCAGAAGAAGTCGCGGACCCCCTAGCGCTACTGAGTAGCGGATTTGAGCGGCTGAGATCTGGCACCCCACCGCGAGAAAACATTGGCGAAACTAGTGCGCTCAAGTATATGAAGCGCAGGAGTGGAAGTTGGAGTCTTGGCCAAGTCGACTCGAACGCAACAATCAATTTAGAGGACATTGAGGGTGATGACGACGATGACGACGAAAGCGGGGTGCCTACGCTTCCTGGAGCTGACGCAGGCACCGACGGGGCGTCCTCTCCGCGCCACCACACACTGCCCGCGAAAAGAATTTCAGCCGGGGTTAAAAGTGGGGAGAATGCAAAATTTGCTGGTGCAACGAAGCTTCTGCCTCTGGTCACCAAAGGCAAGTGGTTTCACGAGTATCATGGCCCTGGTGAGCCGCTTGGGCGTTCCGTTCTTCTGCGAGGTGTAAACCTCTCTGGAAATGTCAAACTCCCAAGCCGTCCGGACAGCCGCACACACATTCGTGTAGATTGGGGGGCCTTGAAGGACCCTGAAGCTCTTGCGGCGTTGTCGTTTGTCGGCCGTCCATTTCCACTTGACGAGGCGCCAGAGCATTTCACAAGGCTGAAGAACTGGGGTTTCAACTGCTTCCGCTTTATCGTGACCTGGGAAGCTATCGAACACTCTGGGCCGGGCATTTACGACACTGAGTACCTCGATTATGTGCAGAAAGTTGTTGCCCTGGCGGGCGAGTACGGATTTTACGTTTTCATCGATCCGCATCAAGATGTTTGGAGCCGGATGACTGGTGGCTCTGGTGCACCTGCCTGGACTTTGTCTGCCGCTGGTCTCGACCTTGCCAAAATCGAAGCTTGTGAAGCTGCGTTCACCCACAGCTCCTCAACAGACCCTGCCAAATTTCAGAGGATGTCATGGCCCCAGAACTACCAACGCTTTGCAGCTTTGCATTTGTTCACTTTATTTTGGGGGGGAAATCACTTTGCTCCCGATTTTGCCGTGGATGGAGGTATTCCGTAAGTTACGTTGGCTTCCGTGGTTTTGCAATTCGCAGCCAGCGCCGTTCTCACGCCCTGACTACTCGCACTTTCGCTGACAAATCTGATTTCGCGATGGATAGTATTCAAGAATATCTTCAAAAGCATTTCATCGGTGCAATGCTGGAGGTGGTAAAGAGAGTGAAGGATATGTCTCACGTAATTGGGTTTGACAGTTTTAATGAGCCATCTCCAGGCTTTATTGGCAAGAAGCTGGACGAATTCCCTGACCCGGTTATTCCCCCCGGACCCGTGTTCAAGCCATTCGATGCAATGTGCACCGCTGGTGGTTTTGACAGAGTCATCAATCGCGCAAATGGTATAGGCATAATGACCGGGAAATACAAGGCCAACAAGGACGCGGTTAGTGTTTGGCTGCCTGGTGTTCCGGATATCTGGCGAGCCCATGGCGTGTGGGATGTCGTGGTGTACAAATCTGAAGATGGTTCGGAGCGATTCGAGCCGCGGCTTCTGCAGCCGAATTACTTTCGTCGCTTTCCAAAGTCCCCGGACGATGTGCAATTTTTTAGAGACTACTTGAGGCCATTTATGGTTCTATACATCAGCCGTATTCGTGCTTTGATGCCGCGGGCTATACTCTTCGCTGAAGGCGATGGGTTCGGGGAACGAGAATTTGTGTGGGACCATCGAGACCCTCCCGGGGTAGTCAATGCATCACATTGGTACGGTAAGTAACGACATGCAGGACCGGCAGCCCGTCTTCTCTTTATTTGGAGCAGCCTTTGTCAATTCTGTCACTGACTTTTTGTTTTGCTTTTTGCAACGACACACTCTTTCCTTCACTATATAGACGGCTACACGTTATTCACA
Organism: Parietichytrium sp. I65-24A; assembly: GCA_012862575.1. Classification (NCBI taxonomy): domain Eukaryota; class Bigyra; order Thraustochytrida; family Thraustochytriidae; genus Parietichytrium; species Parietichytrium sp. I65-24A. Next base: position 68,232 of record BLSF01000048.1, read on the forward strand.
GCGAACTTTAGCCCAAAGTTCTCCGTCGATGTGAGCACCAAACTCCCTGTCTTTGGGCGAACAAGAATTGGTGCGATGCACACTCGAGACCTGAAAGGAATTTCAGAGCTCCCTCGGGCTCTTGACGGCTCCAAGATTGAGATTCCAACCCTTATTGGTGAATTTGGGATCCCGTTCAACATGAACAACAAGTACGGATTTCGAACGGGGGACTTTAGAATGCATTCCCAGGCGATGACTCTGTACTATGAGGTAATGGATGCCTTGCAGCTACACTCGACTCAGTGGAACTACTGTGCTGACAACAGTAACGAATGGGGCGACAACTGGAACTTGGAAGACCTTTCCCTCTTCTCACGGGACCAGCAAAAACTCCCGTACACCGTGGACCTCAACAGCGGCGGACGTGGCATCACCGGTTTTTCAAGGCCATACGCTCCATTTGTGTGCGGCGTTCCTCTTGTGACCAACTTCAACCGGCGCACCCAGCGCTTCGAGCACGCATACGAACCAAACTCTCGAAACTTTGACGTTGGCAATTTTCAGCACTCCACAGAAATTTTCGTTCCTGATGTGCAGTACCTCTCTCCGATGAGCGCCTCTGTTGTTCAATTCGACATAATTGTTGAAGGCGGGAGGTACTTGAAAGAGCAGTACGCGGGATTTCATGTGATTTATATCTGGGCGGACCCAGCCACCTTTACACATCGGAAAGCGGTGCATGTGATTATTCAGAAGGCCAACTAATGGAATCGCTAACAGTAATGTATCCCCAAATCCCCCTAACCTTTAGATAGATGTTAATAGAACAACCACTAGTACTTCAACTCCTGTTCCGTCATCGATGTGTTTCGCGAGCATGATGTTGTGCACAATGAACTTCCGTTCTGCGAGCAGCTGAATCTGTACGCTGTAAGCTCTGGCTATGGTGGGTTGAGTGGGCGCAAGCGGGCCTTCTCTCTGGCCTCTCTCGACCCCTTTTCTCCGGGGAGTACGAGCAAGTAAAGTACAAGATGTTGGCGTCCAGAGGCGCAGGATTGCTCAGCCTTCCGGACTCTATTTGGGGCGCGATCTGGTCTTTCCTGGACTGGCGCGACGTGGAGAGCCTCAGCGTGGTGTCCCGCTACCTAAGTTTGGATTACATCGGCCCGTACATTACCCATATACATCGCGGGCCTGACGCAAGGGCACCGTTCCGCCACGGCGATGGGCGCCTCCAGCATCTGCTCTCGAAATGCTCGCTGCTGAGCCACTTTCATGTTGACTGCTGCGAAGGCCTTTGTGAGGACGAAATACGACAAGCTTTGGACACGCTTGAGCGGCTGCAATGCCTGTATTTAGGCGGCTTGGCAGTCTTGTCAGAGGATTCCTTGGAACCTTTGACCAAAGTATCTTCGTCTTTGCAGGAAGTTGCTTTGTCCGGATGCATTTTGATTCCTTCTGGGGCGATTTCCCAGCTCATTGGGCAAACATTCTGTGGGATTCAACGTTTAACCCTTGAAGGCTTCAGAGAATTTGCGGACGAGCATTTCACCCTTTTAATTGACAAGTGTGCAAGACTCGAATATCTCAAGTTGAAAGGATGCAACCAACTGGAATGCCTTACATTAGGTAATCCTTGCACTTCCCTTAAAGCTCTGGTACTCGAGATGTGCAAAGCTCTTGGTTCGGTGTCTTTCGAGTCACTCCGCGATATTTGTCTACCTAGTCTCGTTCACTTGGACGTTTCTTTGGTTTCTTTTGAGGAGCCCGGGCTTGCAAGTTTATTCCATCAAGCTCCCAAACTTCAGTACGTTTCGGTCAGTGGCTGTCAAAACCTTACTCACCTCAGTTTAAGCAGGTTGGAAGAGCTTGAAGAGCTGTGTTTGAGCTGCCTCAAAAGAATAGAATCAGTCACGGTATCTCATGCCCCGAGTTTGAGAAGCATTCAGATGTGGGGTTGCACTCAACTCGAGTACTTTCTGTCCGAGCGTTGTAATTCCCTTCGAGAGCTAGACTTGTCTATGCACGGTTGTCTGCGCAATGTGGTCTTACACGATATGCAATCTCTAGAACTGCTCAACCTTTACGGGTGCCCTGAGATTCGGCAGGATGGCGATGATGTCCAAGTCACCGACTGCAATCCTGATATGTCCATACAATATCAGCCTGCATTCTCTGCTATCTTATGAATACCCCGCAAGGTTTTAGCGCAGATGTATAGTGTAAAAGGACATCCAAATTCAACAAGAAGCGCCACCACGCAGCTATTCGAGAAGGACTGGGATTAGTGAAAGTTTCGGTTCAATTAGTGGAAATTATCTGTCGTCCGAAGCATGTCCTTGTCTCCACACTCGAGAGAGTACCGCTACGTCGACATACAGCTCTCAGTCAGGTACAAGGTCAATTGATTGAGAAACAGCACCCTCTCGACCAAGCAAAAGAAATTAGAAAAGGTTGGTGTCATATGTGTAAGAACGTGCAACCCTCTCCGAGCCACGCAGCGACTTCATTCCGAACCCGGTTGTTGGAGAGCACCAAGGTCTCGAGCGTATGATGCGCGGTCCCTGCACGTACCAATGACTGCGCGCCAGCCTGACCAATTTTGTTGAATCCAAGTTTCAAGACTTGAAGTTTAGAGCCGGGGAGCGAGAGCATTAGCGTTGTCAGATGCTTTGCACCTTCGTCGCCGATTTGGTTGCTGCTTAGATCCAAGAGTGAGAGCATGAACAATTTATGAGGAGCAACTGATACAAGGTGAGAGACGATGATGCTTAAAGCACTGTCTCCGATACAGTTTCCTGGTAGGGCGAGTATCGTTAGTCTAGTGTGCTTGCCAAGAGATAGGGATCTGAGCAGTCTTACTGCGCCTTGGTGTCTAATATAATTATTTGCCAGGTTAATTTTGTTCAGACGAGGCACCGCACCCGCCGCGAGGACTTTTGACAAACACCGAACACCATCTTCACCAATATTAGGGCCCATGAGGGTCTCCGTTGACGATGAGTAAAAATGTGGAAATTGCTTCTCGGCCCCGTGTCCAGCGCGCTCTTGTTTCAAAAACTCAACAAGCGGCCAGATATTATAGGCTTGCAAGAGAGAGTCCTGCGCGAAACATTCTTGTTAGTGAGCTATGTTGGAGCCATGATCAAACGCATTCAAAAAACAAACCTACCCGCTCATCAAGCTCTGGGCTATACCTTACGAATAATGTGCCCAGCGGTCGGTTTACTGGCTTTTCCCGAACGTCGCAAGAGATTGTGCCTGAAGAAATCAACAGCTTGCGCACTGTCTCGGTCAGATCCAAGTCAGCTCTTTGCTGTTCCTTTCGAGCAGCTTCGCTTTCCAGCTGAATTCTGACTCGCTCCTCCTCTTCCATGGCCTTTCTCGCTCGCTCGAGCTCTGCCAGTCTATTTCGTTCGGCCTCACCTTTTTGCAGGGCCTTGTCGAGTTGTTCACGCTCGTAAATTTTCACCTTGGCCATTCCAACAGCGACCTTTTGCCTCGTCGGTCCGTCCTCCTCGGCTAATTTGGCTTCGTGGTCCTTGATGTACTCCCTGAACCTATCCTGAAAATCGGTTGACTTTGCAGCCTTGACGTTTGCCTCAATGATAGCCTTTTTCTTCGCGCGAGCAGCCTTTCTCTCCGCTTCAATGGCTTCGCTCTGCAGCCTTTTCCTGCGCTCTTCTTGCCAAACCAGGCTAGGATACTCTGCTCGGAATTTCTCTTCATCTTTCTGTCGCCTCTCCTCGTATTCCTCCAACGCGATTTCCTGTGGGAACCCCTTGGAGTCAGCATACACCCTCAATTTCCACCAAAGCTTCTTCCTAAGTGGCTTCATTTTGAGTTGCTCCTTTGCGTGTTCCATCAGCGCGCGGCCCCTGCTCACGCGCTCATTCTCTGCCTCAAATACGGACGCCCCAGTCAGACTTCGTCTTAGGTTGGACACCGAGAAACGCTTTCCCTGGCTCCGCAGAGCGTCATTCCTCCGCTCGCGCTTGATGCCGGCTACCCGCATGCTTGCTGCCTCCTCTCTCTATGTCACGACCTCCCTCAGGAACTCTTCTCTGCAAGACGACGAGATCCGTGGCCGACCTGCAGAGCGCCCTCAGAGCGGTGCCATGCGCACTTGGTGCAGAGCGCAGAGCTCAGGGCTCAAGGCTCAGGGCTCAGGGCTCAGGGCTCGGGGCTCAGTGTCTGTCCTCGAGTACCCCCGGTCGCTACTACCAGTCCTACCAGTCCACCCTTTGCTCCTGCGCTCGAGACTGGCTTGTCTGGCTTGTCTGCCTTGTGGATTGTGAGACTGAAACGAGAGTGGCCTTCAAGTTACGCAACACGACACGTGCACGTGCTAGCATTTGATGTACAAGCGATCCAGACCGTGGCGCGAGGGAACTGGTGAGAATTTAGTCGCTTATACAGGCGTTCGTCAGTTGAAAAGGTTACTACATTTTAGCAGAGACATTCCTCTCGCACCCTGCCGTCCACGTCCTACAGCAGGCTAACGACCAGACCTAGAAAAGTTTTACAATTTAACAAGTCTGATAGTAGTGGGCAACATGGGGAAAAGGCTACCACGCTTCGAGTTTCCAACCGGATCACGAACAAGGAGCTGTTCTTGCATCAATCCGTTTGTTCCCGTTTTGGCTCGGACTCGAACGCGGACTCGAACGCGGACTTGATTGTCTCGGTTGCGTTTTAATCAAGACCGGCCCACTTCCAGCCAGCCACTCTCGCATACTCTCGCATAATACCAGCCACTCTCGGCCACTCCAGACTGCGCTTAACGCCGCGGCGCCAACGACAAAAACGACAACAAGACACAACAACGACAACAACGACAACAACAACAACAACAACAACAGCGCCAAAGAGCGTGTCAGTGCAATTCGTTTCGCTAGAAAAGGAGTGACCAGGAGCAAAGGCGACCCACAAGAGATCTCCAAGGGGAGGGAGCGGTTTGCGGATGCCTTGGCCTTTTGCGCGTATCGAGTAGACTCTGGATTGGTTGCCAGCTCTGGGACTACTTTTTCTCATCATCCGTCCTGGCAGGTAAAGAAGAGGGCACAAAGTGCTGGCCATAGGCGCGCGCAATACGATGAACGCTTGGATAGAGGAACAGGTCTTTCGCGAACAAGACAAAGTTATTGCTCGAAAACTTGACCCTGATGCGGGGAGGCTTTTGTAAGTTTGGAACGCGCTTTGTAAAGGTAAGAGCTGATGAACCCCCAGGCTGGTGCTAACCAATTGATGTCTCTTGCCCCAGTTACTTCAACACGCGACGGAGCACGCACAGCGACATCATATCTGTCGTAACAACAGTAGAGAAATGCACGGATGACAGCTGGAACGCCCTTTTGCACGGTAGCAGGGAGGAGAGCAAAGGGGGCGAGAAGCCACACTCAATCTTAGCAAAGTCACCACTAGCCCAGTCTCTGAGCCCCAAACGGCGAAAACAAAAGCTGGGAAGGCCGAACCTGAAGCAAAATGTAGCGCTAAAGTTCGAGGAGGCCCAGTTTCTTTCCAAACTAGGGCTTAGAAGGCAGCATCGCGAAGAGGTGGAGGATGAAGCCGCTCGAAGAATTCAGAGAGTCGCGCGAGGATGGTTGATGAGGAGGTGGCTCAAAAGAAATTCTGGCAAGCTTCGGTTACAGCAGAAAATGAAGAGTAAGTGGTGCTGGAGTTGTATGTTTTCATGGCATAAGTTTCTTGTCTAACGTTTTCCCGCGTCCGGCTTTCTCAGTGAGCTATAAGATGATTTCGAGACAGGTGAGGCTGAAATTGGAGTTTGCAGAGAATGCCAAGCGAACTGAGGACCTCAGAGAGCGCGCAAGTATATCACTTCAATCGATATGCAGGATGTATTTAGCGAAAAAGGCGTCGAGGAAAGAGCGCTTTGTCAGAAATGTCGAAACTTTGAGCGAGTCTGCAACAAAAATCAATACTTTTGTGCGAAGCTGCTTGAGCACAAAATTTTTCGAGGGACTAAAACAAAGAAGGGAGACAGAGCGCGTTCTTCGTGCAGCGACCTGCATTCAATCCTTATTTAGGATGTGGCACAAAGGAAAACGCATCGCGATCATGGAAAGAGCCCGCCTGAAACGTTCAGGTGCGGAGTGTATTCAGCGCTTTTGGAGGGTAAGCATGGCGCGGTGGGTACTTGAGGAGGAATCGGCTCGCAGGATTGCCAACTTGAGAGCTAGAGCGGCCATTTCTATCCAAGCCATGGTTCGCGGTGTTTTGGCACGATCCCGATTCGACCACATACACTCGGAGCGCGACAATCTCTTACGCGAAGCAGCTGCTCTTTCCATTCAACGTGTGTTTCGGGGCTGGCTTTTTGGCCGTGCTAGAGTTCAGTACATTCGAATGTGTGCGGAGAGAATCACGAAGATGTGGAATGCGGTCCATGTACAAAGGGTAACACGGGGACATTTGAGCAGGAAAAGGGTGGCTACTATTAGACGCGAGAGACTGACTGACATATTCTACCAAACGAGAATCGGGAATCGGCAGCAAGTCGAAGACCTTAATGCTTTGGTGCCGTGCATTGATTTGGAAGATATTAACGGGGATACTGTTTTAACGTTAGCCTGCCGTCATGGGCACAAGAAAATTGTGAAGAAGTGTCTCAAGTGGAATCTTGATCTCAACCACAAAAACGATTCAGGGTTATCTGGGGCGACTTTGGCAACTCAAAACGGGCATGGAGAAATTGCCGAATATCTTATTTGCAAGGATGCCGAGTTGTCCAAATTCGGGCGTACCATCCTTCACGATGCGTGCTACATGGGACTAGAAGGTGTGGTCCTTGCTTTGCTGAGCCGAGATTTCGATGCCAACACTCCTGATACCAGCGACCAGAATCGCACTCCGCTGCACAAGGCAGTGATGAATATCTGCAACGTCGAGATTATCAACATTCTTGTGGATGCTGGCCGAGCGCGGATCGATGCTCAAGATGACGAAGGATTGGCTCCTCTTCACATCGCTGCAGAAAAGGGACTTTCGGAGGCGGTCAAGGCCCTGCTCAAAGCAGGCGCAAATGTCGCTCTACAGGACTCCCGAGGAAGAACTCCTTGGCGTATTGCAGTGATGCAAGGAAACGATGATTGTGCAGACCTACTCAAAGATGGTTGGCAGTCATTGGCAGATGACACTTCGGATGATTCAGTCGACGAGTCTGAGCTGAAACGATTCCTGCAAATTCCAGAGAGCTTGATTGCAATGGTGATAGAGAAAGGCGACAAAGTGTTTCTTAAAGCCAAAGCGGCTATTCAAAGAGGATTCTCAACAACGTTTCAGGACTCAAATGGAACCAGCCTGTTGATGGCTGCTAGTGAGTCCTCTGCTGTGGAACTTATGAAGCTGTGTATAGAATCAAGCTATTTGCAAGACAAGGACGGGCAGACGGCGATGCACTATGCTGCAACCCAAGAGGGTGCGATTGACATACTTTTGAAGGGCGTGTCGGAGCCGGTAGACTTTTTGTTGAAAGCCGACAAGAATGGTGTCTCACCGCTCCACCTCATCGCGGGATCTGGCCTAGTGTCGGAGGCGGCGTTCCGACTTTTGAAACGATCGAAAGGCATCCATATTAACGATTTGGTAGACAACGCAGGAAACACTCCTTTGCATTATGCTGCCTTTCAAGCCCACGAGGCGGTGGTTGCTGCTCTACTGGACATTGGGGCTTCTTCCTCAGCTCAAAATTTGGAGGGTAACACTCCTCTCCACCACATGGCGACGAACTTTGAAATAGACGGGATATGCGCGGTCACTTGCAAATTATTGAGTCAGGCATTTCGAGTCGAGAACAAGCAGCTCCAATTGCCGATTCATCTGGCGGCAAAGAGTGGATGCTTGCAACTTTCTACAATCCTCAGCGTAGATTATTCCGACGGAGTACTTGCGGTGGACGTCGATAGATATACGCCGCTGCATATGGCAGTGCAGAATGACCACGTTCGTGTTCTACGGATGTTGTTGGATCGCTCGGCGGCCACATGCTCTGCTGATATGAAAATAAGCTTACTGGAACTGTGCGCAAGGCGAAATGGGGCCGAGTCTTGCAAAGCTATCCTTGACGTCGTTGAAGTTGGCGAGGGCAGTCTGCAGTCTGCCCTGACAATCGCAATAGAGCACGGTAATGAAGGTATCGTAAAGTGTATTTTGGACGCACAGCCGAGCTCGCTTGTAAGCGAAGAGCAATTTGCTCTCGCAATCGACAAAGGGTTTGACAAGGTCTTAGAGGCTCTTCTTCAATTCTGGGAGCACGAACATGCCATGCCTTTCTCAATTGACCGTCAAAAGCTCGCCATGGACTGTGTGAGTGTGAGCAAAGCTGACAATGCAAAACTACTCGCAATTCTCTGTGGGGACGTGTCGAGCTCTGGGTTGTGCCGACTCGCATATGTCGCAGCTTCGAATGGCAAATTGGGTTGTTTCAAACACCTTGTGGGTCGCGATTCCAGGGCGATGGAGTTTGTGAATGAGGAGGACCACGGGCGTCGCCCGCTACATGTTGCAGCAGCCAACGGGCAAGCAGGTATGGTGAGCTGGCTGCTAGAGAATGGGGCAGATCAACAAGCCGAGGACGAGGATGGTGCAAATGCTCTAGTGCTGGCACAAGAAGAGATAGTGGACCTCTTTCTTGACGCTGAAGAAGGATGAGGAAATTGAGGAGGTGATACAAGAGAGGCTTCCTCGCTTGATATGCATTCCGAAAAATCGAAAAATCCCATTTCCTTGTTCTGTAACCGTCAGCTTGCGCTTGCTGTTGGGCATTTCTATTCGATTGATAATTTAAAAAGATTTATCACTCCATAATCATGAAAATACGATCCAGAATGTAAGTACACGGGCTCCGTTACAAATGATTTCCCAAACGACGCTACCTTTCCCTGGCTTCGGGCTTTCACGTTTGCAGCGCGGCGCGAAGGAGCTTCTCGTCAAGAGAAAAACAATTGGCCCGTCCTTGCAGGTTATGTAAAATCGACACCTCTAATGTCTTTGATGTCTTCCACAACAGCAAGTGGAATCGGGTTTCCACCCAAGTAGAACACCTCTCCGGTCACACTGAAAACCTTTAGTGCATCTCCGAGTCCAGACGAGATGATAGACTGATCAAAGCAATTAAACTGCATCCATACCCTCTGCAGATTTCCAAACCCTTGACCAAATATTCTCATTGCGCCTTCACAGGTGAAAAGATTCCAGCCTAGCTTTAGCTCCTCCAGTATCGGGGAGCCTGCAAGCACTTTTGCGAGTGCCACCTCGAGCTCTACCGACCCTTGACCGGTGCTTCCAAGAGAATTATGACTCAAGTTGAGATACTTGAGAGTGTGAATCTGCTCAAGAGCCACGCATATCTGTGTCGTGCAAGAGTTGTTCAGCTCGGTCTGGCTAAGGTTCAAGGAGCACAGTTTCGAGAACGCAAAAGCCTTTGGTCTGCTATCTAGGGCATTTTTAAGTGAACATGCAAATTGCGCTCCAAGCTTGTTCCTCGACAGGTCCAAATTCTCGAGGCCACATGTACTTGGGAGGCTAGAGATAAGGTCGGCACACATTGCGTCATCAAGGCAATTTTCGCGCAGAGAAAGCAGACGCAGAGGTCCCAGGAGATCTTTCAAGCCCTGCAAAAGACCGTCCACCCCTGCTTTGCCGGTGTGAAAGTGCGAAAAATCAATCTCTATTGCGTTGTCCGCTGAGGCTGCAGCAGTTGGAATCGGTAATGGAGGAAGACGGTCGCAGGAGACCGTTTTGGGGCTCGATTTGTCATAGAAGCGTTTCGCGAGAAGAGAGTTCTTCCTCCGTGGGAACACAGTACTAGTGGGGGACCTCGTAGTAAGTTTACTTGCTTGATGAATGCCCCCAGTGCTTGATTCAAGGCTAGGGACGCTTTTTGCGTGGCTCAAAATAGCCCCACCAGGGACTGGAGTATTGTTTGTGAAGATGTTGCCCCACTCCCAATCTTCGTCCCATTCCCAGGTACGATAATCCCATTCCACTTTTTCTTTGATCTTCCTCTCGTTTTCGAGTTTGAGCCACAAACTCGCCAATCCCCTGCGCGAGCGATTTTTTAAGTACGAAAGATCTGATGCCTTGCGGGTCGCGTTCATAGTGAGCAACGACTCCCAAGCCTCTCCCTTGTAGTCGCTGGGCATCTCTACAATATTGAGCTTTTCGCAGACATTCCTAACAAGCCTGTAAAAAAGCTTTGTCTCTGCATCCGAGCATGCCCGAGAGTCGGCGGCACGTACGATATGTCTTCGCCTATCCTCTTCGAGAGCTACTATCTTCTCCTCTCTCTCTGTTGCGAGGCGTAAACCCGTCAAAATCTTGGCTCGCTCCGCCAACCACGATCCAATGAGAAAGTGCAGGAATGAGTCAAGGGTTACAACCGAGTTTGATGCTTGGCCATCCTTGCCGGCAGTTCCCCCAACTGCTCGAGCGTTGCTATTCTTTTTTGGCTGGTTGCGCGAAAGCTTTTGCAAGCTCGTGAGAAAGGAGCTTTTGGTCTCGACAGACCAAGGCCGACTCACCGATTTGCTGTCGCATAAGGAATCATATGCTTTCAGGTTCCATGCGGTTGAATCGCGAAATAGAATTTCGTGAACCCTTTGTGCCCGCTCTGAACTTATACATCCACATCCGTCTCCAAGGCCAAATACGTCCCTAAATTCTGCAGGGCTATCGAATGAGGCAATCGCAGCATCGAAAAATACTGTCGAGGCCAGTGAAGTGTGATTTTCAGGACTGAATACCCCAACAAGCTTTGCGAACGTGGACACTCGCTCGCCCTGGTTTGCGAATTGCCTGAGGGCTCCCGCAATCTCAGCAATATGCTGGTCCGTCATTTTCTTCACTCCGTACTGTTTAAATGTAAATTCGTACACAAAATTGGACAACGGATCAACCGCCTTTCTATCTCTGCACTTTCTCAGCCAGCAGTCAAAAATTTCGTTCATCTCGATATACAGTGATCGAAGACTGAGCTTACGCTGATGTGCACCTTCCGATTGCGCTTGAACAATCGCTTTCTGAAACCCGTCCGGGGGCTCCTTGTAGTACGGAATGTCGAAACCAGCTTTGGCGACAGGAAATCGCGAAAATGTATCATCGATGTCATCCGTCCGAATGTCGAGCATACCCCCTGACCAAGCGAGCAGGAACTTGCTTTCGTCGTCCTCATCGCAATCTTTGGTATCGTCCAAATTTACCGAGCCCGTCGCTTGCTCCAAATGGTCAGGGCTACGCCACCTTCCAACTCCAGAGTCTTCCTGAACAATTGAATCCATATCTCTCTCGGACTTCGCCACAATGCTTCTTCCTGACTTGTCTTCTACGTCTTCGCGGTCTGACAAAGACTTTGCGGGCGCTCGACTCTGCTTCTTTTGCTGAATTGGCTCCACGAGGTCAAACGCCTCGTCGCAAATCTTTTTGAACCTGAAATAGCTTTCGCGCCCCGGAAGTAGTGGTGCGCTCTTTCGCATGCAAGATATCAACATTAGTTAATGTGCACAAATGTTTCGGCGTGATGCACGTATATATGCAAACTTACGTCACAGATTAGGCAAAATATCTCTTTTTCAGGGTCTTCAAAGTCTAAACTGCGGCCCGGCGAACCGCCTCCACCAAGCGACTTTGCACGACCAGTGCTCTCTGACTGACAGATGACATCCCCGATTGGCCGGATCATGGTTTTCGCATGCGGTCGAGTTCGCTTAGCTCTTCCCCTCTTCTTCTGACTGTCAGCACTCTGTTTTGACTTCTTGTCACGTGAAATCTCCTCTTCATCTGCGCTTCCCAAAACTTTGCGATAAAACGTCTCTCCTTCATCGTCAAACAAAACAGCAATTGTCTCTTTGCTCCGCGCACACTGTTTACATAGTCGGCATCCGCTTTGGCAGTACTCGACGATGAGCGCGTCAAGCCGCCTTTGCAATTGATCCATATCGACGAGTCCGGCGGACGAATCATTGTTTTCTTCGGGATCAGAAGTTCTTTCTCCTCCGTCAACACTGCTGTCCTCGTCGTGTTGATTTCCTTCAACATAGGGATGGACAACGACCAGCCTTTCGCAAACGCTGCAGCTTGCAGATAGAGTTGAGGGTTTGCTGGCACGACAGCGAGATGGGGATTCAATGTCAATGCCATCGCTGGCGCAGGAGGCGTTGCTCCTTTCTACTCTAGAGTCGTCTTGTGCATCGTCCTTTTTTAACTGACTCAAGCTCGTCTCAGAAGACGCGTCTGCCCCCAGCGCTGAGGAGAAGGTGCTTGTAAGGGGAGGAATCTGCTGACTATTCTCGCCTTCAACAGTCCCCATCTCGGCCAAAGAGCGCACAGCCTTGATGAGATGCCGGATTGTGGGATGCCATGCGACTTCCAGAGTAAATCGTTTTATTTCGCGAACGACCGCGAGTTTGACGAGTCACGTGACAGCGGCTGTGGTGGGTTGTTGCGCCGCAACTCAGGCTTGATACCGTGACCGTGACCGTGACCGTGACACCTAACACCCAAACGGACATGTTAGGTGGTACAGTACTATACTAGTACACACGACATGGTCTTCGCTCCAACTTGACGAATCCAGGAAGGATGGTTCTGTTGGTTTGCGTTTGGTTCCTCGTGTGAAGCACAAATCGAAATTACATTGAGAATGGCGTCCATGAACTTATTTCTGCCGCTTGTTGTTTGACTCACCGAAACACTGGCTATCTTAAAGCATCTCAATGATCAGATCTTGAAGCTTTTGTACCTCGCCATGCAAATGCTCTCTTTGCAGTCAATCAACCTTTGAAAATGTAATTATTGGCGAGTCGCAAAGTTCTATAATTATTGGCTCAGGTTCCATATTATTGAATTATTGGTGACCAAATACTGTTGGCAGCAAAATCTGAATCCTGTTTGCGCACGAGTTCTTATTTGTCAGTGCTCACAAGTGAGTCTTTGAGGGTGGTTTATTTGAGTATGTTTCACCATGAGCTGTCAGGCGATAGTTGGACTCTCGATTCACGGTCAAACACATGGCCCTGTTGAATACATCGAGTTCTCTGCAACAGTTTTCATGGTAGACAGAATCAGACCTTATAGTCACATCTAAACAATCCGTTAAGCCGGCCACTTGGACTCGGACAATCTCGGACCCCATTATTACTAGCTAGCTAGTAGAGACTTGTTGTCACAGGTCAAACCCTACCAATCAGCTAGTCGAGGTTGAGCTCATTCGAAGTGAGTTGAGCTGAGCCAGAAATTCGAAACGGTCATCTCTCGACTCTCCCCAAGAGAAGGGAAGCAAGTGGTTTGGTCAGAAAGAGTTCTGGCGCGCGTGGCCACCGCGTTGAGCCGACGAACTTAGCCCATGCCTTTTTCGAGCGCTCCTCTTCCTTCACCCGTTTTTTTGGCCGCGCCGTGCTGGCTAGTTTGCGATCCCTGTCGACCGCGGCGCTCACTTACCTCAGTAGTTCTCGACTCGGAGCGTGCGGAGCAAGAGTTGGCGGTGTATATTGGCGCAGAAGCTAGGGCGTTTTGAAGCGCACTCAAAGATGGGCGAAAAGGTCCTGTCGTCTCTGCCTTTGCAGATCTTACTCTATTTCAACGGGGCCTTCGCAGTTTTGTTCTTCATCATCGAGCTCGCTGTTTTTATCTATAAAGGTGAGTTTTCCCAGTGGAAGAGTTTATGCGGGTGGGGCTCGTCGCTGTTAAAAACTTTGTGCTTACGCTGTTTGAGGGTTTGCAGGAAACTCATTTTTATATGCGAACGGGGTGTTCACCGTCGAGATCGTTTTCTTAGTCCTGTACCTTCTGCTTGAGAAAGTGAGACTCTTCCAAGGTAAGTTTCGTAGTCATAATTGAGAAGGTGTCGTGAGCAGCCTTGCAATATGCCCCGTACGGCAGAGGATCTTGCTTTTCACGGAAGGTGACGTGTAACGCTGCTTCGAGGGCCGCTAACTTTTTCCGACTGTGCAGCCTCAAAAGGGAACAAGATTGAGCAAATTGGGCCGCTCGCATGGTCCTTGCTTCTGTCCATCGGAGTTACAGTCATCCACATCTTTTACTTTCAGCTCCAGACATACGTCTTGAAGATTGATCGGATATTGAATGGAGCTGGCCTTGTGTTCGTCGCTGTGGAGGGCCTTCTCACGGTTCTCACTTCGTTAACGTTCTATCGAGACTCCAAATTTTAAGTGGACTGGCTGCAACCCAACTTAGCCCAATCGATTTCGTGCGAAATGAAGTACTCAGATGTGTACATAGCTCCTTCCAGCGTGCTATAAAAGGAGTGATAGTTTTGTCCGGAGGCAGAAGAGCCACTCACTTGTTAAAACGGGCCCCCACTTTACTGGTGAGACAGATGCCTGAGGCCGCTGTGCAGGACATGAGTATGAGTTGTGAATAAGTTCAACTATTCAATTATATAAGAGATACCAAAAAAACAAAAAGAAGTCACTTAATGACAGCCAAATTATTTGGCGAGAGAACCTGCTCCGTGCGCCTGCAAAAATATGCCCTGCTGGAGAGTTCCTCCTTTTCTCTGCGTGTTCTGTTTGTTGACTTGAGATATTTTCAAGATCAAACCAATCAAGAGCGATGACAAAGACGAGATAATGGTGACGTGAAAGTGAAGAAATGTATAGAACACCTTAGCGCCGTGTCTTTACAGTTAATTAGAGCTTAGCACCAAATCGTTAACCATTGTTAGCAGCAGGTAAGATTTTCTCTGTTCTATTCTGTCTTCTTGTAGTGTTCACTGTTCAGAAAAGAGGAGACACATTGTCATTCTTTCTACCTTCCCTTTCTTCTCCTCCTCTTCTACTTCCTCTTCCTTTCGTCCGACGCGCGAGGAAAGCCCGGCTGCGCTCGGTTTCGATGCGCACCGGTCAAGCAGAGGAAACAGCTTTGTGGAGCTATGGCAGACGGCGCACTAGCTAGTCCGAATGGCTGGGAGAAGTCTTCCTTTGTGAAAGGCACGGAGGCTTTGGTCATTTCAGTGCACTGTGCACGTGATTCGGTTTGCATTGCCGCCAATAGTGGGTTTGCTGCAAATGGCAGCGATCGAGAGCCATGGCAAACTCATTATTTCGAAATCAAAGTTCAACACCTGGACGGGAACATGGTGATAGGGCTGGCTTTCTTCCCTGACAATGATAGTTACCCCGGCTGGAAGCACGGGTCATTCGGATTTCACAGCTCGGGCGAATTCACTTGCGGTTCAATCGCGCGCTCAGAGATTGTGGGGAATTCTGCATGCGTTAGGCCTTTTCAAGCCGAGGATACCGTTGGTTGCGGCTGGGTTCCGTACCAGAGACTGCTCTTTTTCACTTTGAATGGTCAACTTGTTAGAACTACTGTGAAAGTGAGCGTTGATGACTACCCCCTTGGCGTGGATGAGATCTATCCAGTGGTTGGCTTCCAGGCAGAGTCAAGTGCGATCGTTCTTGGAAATTTTGGCATTGGTACTCAATTTGTTTGGGAGGATGCAACCCCAGATCAGCTTCGCCGAGGCTCTCTTAAGGACACTCCGATCTTCTCCGTCTTGTCGGCCAATGACGACGAGAGAGAGCTCTCAGCGCCTGTCAATGCCCCCGATTCCTTCACCACGTCGCAAGCGGGTCTAGCTTCGGACACATCCCAAGGCTATGTACATGTCACGACTAGCGAGAGCTCCAAGCACACAGAAGGAGAGCGCGAAGTGAATCATTCGTCCTCGACATCAGCCGGCGTAAAAAATTCCCAGAAAGGAGTTATAGCGAACAATTTATTTGCCTCAACAGTATCGATGCTGATGCGCACAGCGCGAAGCAGAAGGCGGATGGGCGCAAAGCATTACATGCACCCGAATTCGAGTAGCACATTTACGAATAGTCCTTCGTCAACACACGATCCCTTTGCTCGTGGCGCATCTTATTTTGGTGTTCCAGCATTAGGTTCAGATATAACTTCCGCGCTTTACGAGCGACTCATAGGCTCTGACGACATTGACGATGAGGAGAGCAAGGACGCGAATGTCGTCAAGCTGTCAGAAAAGTTGGGGACCATGGACCGTGAGCTGGCGGAGATTAAATCTCTGATCTCTGGGAACCCCGATGAAGCTCGAAGGCGCGCGACTCTTCTGGAAGCCCAGCATCAAAAGCTGAGACAAGAGTGGATAAACATGATCGTTAGTGAGACATCCGAGTCTACGTTGGCCAATCTGCTTGAATTAATAGGTCGGCTGTTTGATATTATTGCTCGCACACAAGAAATCGTGTCTGCTATCCCTTCGCCGGCTGAAGTGGACGACTTTGGCAATAGAATAGGTGGCTCTGACGACCCGAGTCCGAGAATATCTGATGAGGAGACGGAGGGAAGGCCCCTCGGTGACGAGGACGTGCACTCCGAAGGTGCCGCAGAGAAAGAGGGTTCAAAGAGCGAGTCCCAAGTATATGCGGAAGAAAGCTTGGATGACCAATCGGAGGCAATTGAAGCTGGGGAACACGGATTCGCTGGTGAGGACTCTGCAAAAACAAGACCAAAGCCAACGCACTACGGCGTGTCTCAGGGCGCGGCAGATACAATTCGAGACTTGCTATTCTACCTGCGTTCTGGGAATGAGACAATACAGTCCAACGCGGCATACAGTTTATTTTTCCTTGTCCTCGAGGATCAGAACGATCCTGTCAGAAATCACAGCTATATCGACGCCTTACAAGGGGGAGCAATTAGCACGCTGGCTTTTGTTTTAGAAAAGCACCGTGCTGGCGAAAATGCAAGACTTCGATACGGAGTGTGTATGGCGATGGTAGCAATAGCTTCAGGCGCCTGGGTGGATGTTTCGTCTGCTCATGTGGCCGGTATCGACGCGAAAACCTCTAACACTACCAGTGACGTTCAAGAGCAAAAGCGATACGCCATGGACAAGTCCATTGCTGCGAATTTGTTTCTTTCCGAGTTGCCCAGCGTCCTGATGGCATGCGAAGTACTCTTACGAGAAAGTTGTTTCTGCTGCCAAGGCGCCCTCCCCCTTCGGACAGAATCGTTCTCGGGATGCTCGATGATCATTCGAGAGGTAACGCTGGCTATTGCGAATTTATGCCTCATCTTCCATGCACATGCACAAGACTCAACGCAAAATCGTGGTTCTGGAACGGCCTCGATTGCAGAGCTTTCTAATATCAGCGCCTCTCGCGACCCGCTCATGCAAGGAAAGCAGGTGGCTTGGGCGTCCGATATGGTGACACGCGCAGTGCCACTGCTTGTAGAAATTTGTTGTACAATAATGAACTCGCAGAGCAGCATCAAGGACAGCAGCGACGAGATTTGCTTCACAGAGTCCTGTCGAATGGCTTCTTTCACCTTGGCTCTACTCTCTCAGTATCCATCCACGCACCAGAGCATGGTTGATCACGAAGTGCTGCCTTTGCTCGTTCAATTCATGTCTCAGAAAGATCCCGAGCTCAACTTGCATTCGCTATCTACTCTATACTGGCTCACTAGCACGGCGGTCCCTCAAATTGACACTGCAACTGTGCACAGTTTCGGGAATCACTCAAAGTCGACATTATCTCGCCACCTCAAGCACTTGGGAAAGGACTATTTGGAGAAGTATGTCCTTGTTGGATTCATAGTGGCCCATCTAATACAGCTCAAGATGTTCAATTTCTTGCTGCAGTTGGCAAGTCAAGACGCGCCATTACCATTGAATCTCCGTTGCGTTCTTACAGCGTGTTTTGCGTCGCTGTCGGCGCTTGGGCCTTGCGAAAGCAAGTTTTGCCATCGAAAAAGCTGCCTTGCCATCTTAAGTTTAGCAAGCAAGATCGTGACTGAGCTACCAGATGAAAATGGAGCGATTTACTCCGATGAAGGACACCGGTTCAGTGAAGAGGAGGCCACGGACGTGGAACGCTTGGTGGCACAATCACGCAACTTTGACCTGCGGAGCGTGGGTACGGGTGAAGTTGATCTTCATAAAAGTTTTTCGGCGAAGCAGCATCGCGTCTCCAATTCATGGCCTACAGCGCCTTCGAAGGATGGGCGCGTCGGGCGTGTTGCGAAAGAATTTAGCTTCAGCAACAATATCATCACGGACTCTGGCACAACACTGTCGGCAGCTCGAGGAGAGATTCGCCGCACGGTGTCTTCAAGCTCGAGGCGGAAGGTAGATCTCGACAGAGTTAGAGGAGCTTCGTGTGACTCGCTCCCCGACAAGGTGCTGGAACTGCGTTATCTCTCCTTGATGCTCAATAATCTCTTCGAAAGGGATTTCATTCTCACGGTGCTCCGGGAGAATCTTGATCAATACTGGTCTATCATTGCTCGCCTTTGTGGGTCTCAAGACTCGTTTGTTGCATTGTATGCCCTACGAACTGCTTCCCGTCTCTCGGAGAAATTCCCCCAAGTTTGCGAGGCGCTAGAGAACTGCAAAATATCGACTTGCATCCTAGAAACGCTCGTTGCTCATTCAGACGAAGAGAGGCACGGTGGTTCCCGAAGTGAAGTCCAAAACGAGATTCTCATTCACGCCTGGGTTCTTCTCGGGAACCTTTCGAACTCTAGCTGGGTGTCTCGGGTGAGCGTTATTGAGAGTGACGCTATCAGGTACTCGGTGGACACCTTGTTTGGAATGTACCAGCTCGATTCGGCGGACAACGCAGAGCGGAGTACCTCATCCACTAGTCTTACAGCATTGTCAAAGCTGAACGGAGATGAGGAGTCTCGGAAGATTGTAGTGCGGGAGCCTGAAGGAATGGAGATTGAACTCACTCGCCAAGCCGTGCGCGTGCTTGGAGGATTGGCCGAAGGTGTTGCCCAGATCCGACTGAAAAATTTATTCTCTGCGGACGAAAGGAGTGAGGAGTCCCCGAATGAAGAAAGGACCGAACCGCTACTTCCCATTCGAAATGAAGACGATCTCGCGCGATGGCAAGTTGTCTCGAGGCTTTTTCTGGAGCAATCGGACCAACTCCTTTTGATTACAATTATTTTGCTTGGCTCTCCGGCGCCTGCTGTCCAGTGCGAGGCATGCCGTGCCCTCGCTTTCATCACTTGTTGCCCGTTCTCAAGTACTTTGAATTTCGAGGTCGCGCGGTTAGTGTTGCGATACCTCGTTCAGCTCGCCGAAGGCGGGCACAGCGACAGACAGCTTCAGCGGCATGCGGAAGAGGTTTTGGTAGGACTCGGATTTCGGGAAGGCTGTAATGACATTCAAAGATGCGAGAGGGATGCAACAGAGCTATTCAACTGGCATATCATGCTGCAGTCTCTTGAACAACAACGTGCCATACACTGTGCCATTTTTGCGGCGACGTGGTTCTCGTGGAACCCCTTGCTCCCGGCGCATGAATCGTGCGCAAATTTCTTGGAGCTGGCAAGGTCTTCGGACGTGCTGGAGACCTTGTTCATGGCTGAAATGCTCTGCGGCGGATTGCAAACTGCAAACAACCCCCCCGAACTGCTCTATGGCGCGGCGTTCCCGGACAAGGTGCAAATGTCCTTTTCCGACCGAAACCCTCCCAGTGGCAGCTTCGCAGATTCAAGCTCCTTCGAAAACCAGCCATTGCTGCGGAAGCACAACTCCCTGGTCGACTTGCGCTGGCTTCGGAGAATGATTGGATGTGGTATCCGTGCAATCGTTGCATACGATTCTGACGACGAGGATAGCATTCGGGTGTACCAACCTGAGCTTGAGAACCCCGGTCCTCAGGAGAGGAAAGAGGACGCGCGGAACCCGTACTTGCCTCGAATTAACAGCGAGAGCAGTGAGTGGCGCTCATCTTTGCTTGCGTACCTTCAATCCACGCTGTCGATATCTCGAGACTTTGCATCTGGATCTTGCTCCTGGGATGTCAAAGCAAAGGACCCCATACACCAGGTTGCAAGCGATCCTAGGCCAGGTACCCGAGGATATGCTGGTAGCCTCCCAAGGGCGTTCGTGGAGGTGATGCAGAGCCAATACCCATCCGAAGTCCAAAGACGAGCTATTTTGATGCCGCGATTTAACCTGTCGGAAGCTGAGAATTTTAAAATTCAACACTTTGTGCCGAAGGTTCCACTGGTGATTGAGGTGGCGAATGCCAAAGATTTGACGGCGATTTGCAGCCACATGATTCAGTGCATAATTTCGAAGCGATACTCCGAATTTGCACCACGGGCGCTTTGGTTTGAGCGCGCAGATGAGAAGAGTGGTCCCCAACTTCGCCGAGCACCCGGTCTCCGCAGATATCAATACCAGATGCCAGCTGCAGATGATTGGCATTTGAAAGTCGACAACGTAGATATTGTCGAGGAACCAGAGCAGTTTCAGTTCAACCTGAAACACTGCCTACTGCGATTTCCGTCCATCACATCTGTATGCATAAAGATGGACTCCCATAGTAGAGCCTCACAGTCAATGTATTTGAGCGCCTCCAAACGCGCGGGATCGGGTGGGAATTCATCGCGCAGGTCGAAAACCCACCTAGGCTCCGTGTTTGAATCTCTTCCAAACAGCGTGACGTGGTGCACATTTGACGGATCCCTTGGTGTCTCGGATCTTGAGGCGATTACTAATGTGGTGTCCATGGGAAAGATGACCTTGCAAGGTTTGGCGATTCGAAATTGTGGGTTCAGCGGACCTCAGATGGACAAATTTTTCATGGCTTTGCAGCCTCTAGAGTCCTTCGGGGATACTTTGCGCAACAATGTCAGGTTTGGGGCAACACCAAGCAAATCGAGGCACCATCTGCGCTTCTTGGACCTGGCCGGCAATCGGCTTGGAGATCAAGGTTGTGCTCGGGTAATTTCTGTCATCGCAGACAGCAATTCGTACGGCACTCTTGAAAGCCTCGGAATTTCTGGCAACGACATTGGGCCAGATGCAACCCACACGCTGCACGCTCTACAAGGACAAGGAGCGAAAAGGCTTGGTCTGCTATCAGCGAATACTAATATCCAAGAGCTGTTTCTTGAAAACAATGGAATTGGGGAACGCGCCGCGGCTGCAATTCTCCAACATTTGGTTAAATCGTTATGCTCTCTCAGGTTTCTCAGTCTTCGCTCAAATGGAATTCAGGGCCCGCAAGTTGAAAATGCGCTGTTGGAGGTGCTCGTGACACCATCGAATCTCGTAGAGCTGGATTTGGGGGACAATCATCTTTCGTCGAGTTGCGGGGATCGCATTGCCGCATTAGCACATCTGCAATTGCTTTTTCTGGTGTTGGAAGGGAATCGCGACATTTCTCCCGCAGTGCAATTGCGCGTGGAAGGGCTACTCTGTTTTCGAAGAAAGGAGTGGACCACAGAGCGCGTGTGCAAGGGAGAGGTGTTTTCAGTCTCCCAGGCAGTTGTCGATCCCGGGCCTCGAGATGAAGACTATCCTGGTGGTAGTTTGCTGGGCCCAGCCCCTCTACTTGCTGGCTCCGGGTCAGACTCCGAGTTTGAAGGCGTTTACCCAAAGCGCCCGAGCACATGGCTTGGCGCCGCAAAGACGCTGACTGGATTGCAAAGCAGCAGCAAGCTTCATGCACCGATGTCACCCGAGGAGGATACTACGTTGTCTCAACTTTCGTCGGGTCGTAAGGACCCCTCGGAGGGCGGCGAAGTCCCCAGTAGCAACAGTTTGGCCAGACTTGAGGCCCGGCCACGGCTTTCTGTGCTTTTCTCAATCCCTCTGGTAAGCGTCGATATGAACAAGCTCTCGCCGCTGGACAGTATTGCATATGAAAATGAGATGAAAATGATCAATGGGATATTTCAAGAGGTTTCGTCTGGGGTCGACCTATCATTTGGTTTCGCCACGGAAACGCGTCTATCTATGGAGATGAGTTTCCATTGCAGCGCAATACACTATTCCGGGTAAGTTGGCGCGAAAAATATGCAGGGATCGCATTTAGAACGGAAGGCTAACTTTCAACATCGTCTGAACGCTCAACAAATCTACATGACAACAACACAAAAAATCACGCAGGCACGGCAGTGTTGACAAGTTGCTATTTGAGCACGAAGAGAAAATTGGTGCTGGCCGAGATATTCACATAGAGACGCTCCGTCAGATCGCGCGTATCGGCTCTGAGGACGGCAAGTCCGGAGTCAAGTTTGTTTTCGTTTCGGCCTGTCACTCCGAAGCGGCGGGTCGTGTCTTCGTCGGAGCCGGGGTTCCACATGTTGTCTGCGTAAGAGTGGATGCAAGGGTATTGGACACGGTGGTGTATATGTTCACGCAGCGATTTTATCGCTCACTTGCGCTGGGAGAGACTGTCCAAGCCTCTTTCGACTCGGCTCGCAGGGACGTGAACAGGGAGAATTTTGCGATGATTGAGAAGACCCCAGGGAACCAGTTTCTCCTCCTTCCTGAAGAGGCCAACCATGATGTTCCAGTGTTTCCTCGGCCACAACATATCCTGCCTCGTCCAGCAAATGCTCCCCGATTGTCGCCTAACGGGCTCTCGGAAATGAAACACGCTGCCGAGGAGCGCAATAAGCTCTGGCGTTACTGCTTTGTGCCGCACAATGGGCAGTTTTTCGTGGGACGGAAGCTTGAGACATACCACGTGCTGCAGCTTGTCCACAGACACAAAGTTGTCTCCATCACCGGGCCGCCGGGCATCGGGAAGACTTTTGTTTCTATCACTGCCTGCAACTACATGCTAGAAAGAAAATCTTTTCAAGATGGAGTAGTGTTTTTGCGTCTGAATGATGTGTCAACTTTGTCAGGATTGTTGGACCTCTTCGGCAAGATGACTATGGAAAGGCGGCATGACAGGCAGATTCTTCAGCTTGATTCGAGCCCCGAGTTCCAGAAAGGAGATTCCGAGGAGCCTCGCATCGAAAAGCTCTGTGACGTGATCAGGTATCGAAAATTCTTGCTCGTCTTGGACCACTGCGATCAACTCATACAGTCAGAGCCGCGTTTACGTCATTTTCTCGGAAGGCTTCTTGACGAGGTCGAGCACATCAGACTGTTATTGACGTGTACGGAACCGCCGCGCGAGATCCCTGGGTACTCTGCCCAGGAGCGGCGCCTTCGGCCCTTGCCATCCGTCGATGCCGTGGAACTATTCCTCCGTGTGTGCAAGCATGCAAGAGTCAAACAGATTCGTTTGCGCCCTGTTGACAGCGAGTATGGAATGCTAAACGCTCTTGCAGAAGACGATCTTTTCACGAAAGAATTGAGAGGTTTCCCGAGTCGGGTGTGGACAAAGGCTTGCGGCATGACGCCTGTTGAGCTCGATGGCCTTCTCAATCGATGCAGTCGGTCTATTTCCCAAAGACAAGAGGAATCCGGTTGATGGATATAACGTTGACACACTCTTGTTGTACTTGGGACTATTCTTCCGTTTTCCATGATTAGGCTGTTGCTTTACATTTTTGATGTTTGTTTTTTCTTTCACGAATCAATCAATTGATTTTTACAGTTAATTATAAAAACACCCGAACCGCTCTCTCAAAGTCTCTCAAATGACATCCTCATCATGATCATGATCATGGTGCGCGGGCTTCGGGGCGGTTAGCGCGTGCCGAGTAGGTCGGTGCGGTTCGCAAACGAGAACTCCCGTCATTTCACAGAGCCATGTCGCTTGGGCAGATGTCCAAATTTCCTGACATCTACTGTACTCATCTTCCGTACGACATTCGGTAAGTTGAAACCTTCTACCACACCAGTACTCGACCAATCACTATGTTGGCCCTTGGCGTCGCATATAAGAGTATCATTTGAAACGCTCTCAAGCTCATAGGATGCGCGCCATTGCAAGATACTGAAACATTTGCAACAAAGTTCAGATTCAGCAAAACTTCCCATGAGAATTCCGTCCAAGAACACGTCTTAGGGAAGGTGTAATACGTTCTCATGTATTTCTGTAGACCAATAGACGAATTAAATCTAGGGCTTAATGCCGCCTAATCGAAGGTATGACCCCAAGGCGTGAGAACTTTCGAAGGTTACTCGACTATGTAGCGATTCGTATTTGCACCAGAGGTACTCGGACTCACGGACCACCCGGACTCCTGGGACCTTCCACTTATTTCCAGTTCTTGAGCACTAACCTACTCTAAAAGTTTTTTGAGGGTGTGGTGTGCTACCTTGTGATAACTAAATTTAGAATTTAGATAGTAGAGGCTACAGCATCGGTAGTCAGCCTCGCACATTCGAAGGCCAGGAGCTTACCGTGTACATAGTGTGCTGGTAGCTTGGTTCGACAAGGTACGACCTTGGGTGGAACAAATGCTTCGTTAGGAGTAAGAGTGTAGCGGTGTTTTGAGTCAGAGGATCCTAGAGGATTGCGTGACATCAAATAGGTGACAATAATGGCCTGTCCTCACCTTTCAAGCATGAGAACTTTTGCAGAGAGGAGATTCCGAAGGCAAATAGTTATAGCGTGTCGATGCCAACGTCCTAGGATTGCAACAAATACAGAAATGCGTTTTCACAATTTTTCGAAGCAGTTATCGGGCTTGGTAAAGAATGTTAAAGGCGGAGATAGAGCTTATCCTTAGGTGACTCCATAGCAGAGGAAAAGAGTTACCCCTAGTATTGTCCGCTGGTTGCTTTTCACCGCCGAAATTCCCATCAGATGCAGCATAACATCGATACCGGTACCGGTAAGCTACTGCCAGCGAGTACCAGCATTACAGCAACGCATCTTGTTTGAAAGTAATTTTCAGAATTCAGAACACGACAGAGAGTCTTGTAAAAGTCGAGCAGAGTCTTGTATTCCGCTGATGTCTCTCTCGTCAATCATCGTCAACCAGGAATGGTAGGTTCCGATATTAGTACTCACAGTACCAACCTAAGAGCTTTTGTGGCCAGAGTAGCACTAGTAGCACGTGAAAATACATGAAAGCTACTGTTGGTCGCAGTGAGAAGATTGGTTGGCATGCTATTAGTGCGGACTCCTTTTTTTGGTGCAATGAAACGAAAGCCTTTGGAAGCGGCCACTCTTCTGAAATCCTGAAGTTATTTTGAACGCCGAATTCTGAATTAAAGCGCCAGTCACACTAACTTATGTCATCCTCCCGTTTTTAAACATTTTCCAAAGAAAGGGGAATGAGGCGTTCTCTCCCAAGACCTATTCCCTCTCTACTGGGACAAGGTGGGAGCTTTGAGGATTTTCAGGGTCGACCATTTGAGAACACTTGACGCGTCCTCCTTTCACACGGAGTCATTTGCTACAGGCAATTGATAGCCACTAGTATCACAAACAAACCAACTAATTAAATCCATAGTATTAAAGTTAAGACAGGGATAGCTGGGGGTATCGGACTGTGCGTGGAGTTTGCACAGAATTGTGTGGGAAGGAGGAAACCGAAGGCTATTGCAAAGACTACCAGCCCAGTATCGGTTGGCCCTGTTGCGTGCCGGCGAAGTAGTGGGAAAAAGAAGGAGATTCCATTGTCGTACGACAGGAGAAGGAAGGAGAGCTTGCCACGGCGCGTAAGACCACCCAGTAGGCGAGTGAGGAGAAGGAGGAGAAAGAGAAAGGGGAAGAGAGGAGACATGGAAATTGATAAAGGGAGAGAGAGGGGAGAGAGAGAGAGAGAGAGTTGGAAAGGTACTGACATGAGGCATGGGAGTATGGAGGGCTATACAGACATCTAAGGACCTTACGGTACAGTATTACGCCGGTGCCTAAAGGGTTCTGTAGCGCTACTTTGCCAAACGCTGAATATGCCTAATAGACCTAATAGGCCTAACAGTGCTTGGTCTGCTTGGCTTCTTTCTCCCGCGATCCCCGGCAGGGACTTTGTCACTTGCTCCGTGTCTCAACGCGCCTTCCAATTCAACCACCTCCAGCTGATCGGTGCTCCCGCGGTTTGGCGCATTTCGCCTGCACCCTCTACGCACGCACCAATTGTACCGGTCCCTGGTTGCGCTCGCTTAGCTCGGTTTGACTGCCTCAGGCGCCTCAGGTACTCCAGACGGCTTCAAGAGTTGTGTGTTCACTCTCCTGTCCCTTCCTCGGCAAACCTATCTCTGCGTCAGTCAGACAGTCAGACAGTCCGCTCTCTTGCAGTCAGTCCTTCGTGCGACTGGCACCATCCCGACTCGCTTCTCTCATTGCGTGGCGTTTGTTTGTGAACCCGTTCTACCCTCCGGGGCAGTCACGCTACCAGCGACCTCTGAAGCGGCTCAGATTCTCTTTTGCTTTGCACCGAAGGGCGGCTGCCTTCGTCGTAGTAGTCTTTTGGTGCGGTCTACAACACTTCCCACTTCCTCGTTACGCGCTCGAGGTGCTGCGAGCGTTCCATCGCCTGCTGGAGACCTACTGCCAGACAACGTGACCGCGACTTTTCTTATCGGCGTCGGGGAAGGTCATCTCATCGCAGCACTTCCTGCTTGGCACCATGCTACGCCCAGCAAAGCCTTCATTTCGCTTCTCCAGGCGGGCGAGCTCACAGACGCAGAAGGTACGGAGGCGTCAGCAGAGCAACAGCACAGCAAGCTCCGAAGACTTGACCTTGAGCAAAGTGGAGCTGGACCTAATCAAAATCGTTGCGGATAAGTCTCTGCTGAGTAGCTTCGTGAGCTTTCTTCAGATCCAGCACTGTGCCGAGAATTTGATGTTTTGGTTGAACGCAGAAGCCTTCAGCAGCGTGATGGACGAGAGCAAGTCGTCTCGTCTTGGGGTCAGCATGAATGAATCAGAGGTGCGCGTTCAAGCCAGACAGATTTTTGATAGATACTTAGAGAACAATGCCCCTCGATGGGTTTGCGTCGACCCGGGCGCAGTTCATACCATTCGCCAGGTCCTCAACGGCGACGACAAAGGGCCACTTCCAAGAAACCTCTTTGCTGAAGCCCAGATGCAAGCAAGGCAAACCCTGGAAAGGGATGCACTGCCTCGGTTTGTGAAGTGCGTCCTCGACAACACTCTTCCCACCGTCAGTGTGGAGCCACGTGTACGAAGCATGATTCAGAGCCATCAAAGCTGCCACTGTTGATTTGGCCCCAAGCAAGGCTGGCAGTGTGCCTCGCATCGGGGGGGGGAGAACACGATCCGCCCTTCCGATGCAAAATGTTTACAAAATCGTGAATGTAATTGACTGACTAAAACCAACATTGTATAATATAAATTTGGAGGAGAAAAAAACGTGTTCACATTTGTTCACATGAATGAATGTTATGAATGAATGAAGAAATACATCCTATGACTACTAGCAAGGAGTACAGTAGAAATCTAGTTGCCACGGTTTCTACGAGGCGTCGCTGTCAGCAGTATCGGATGTAACACTTGCCATTCGGGAGTCGTCATCATGATCATCATTGTCATTGTCATCAGGCTCGGAATCTGAATCTGAGTTCGAATCGGAATCATCGTCCTCGTCAGAGGAGGTTGCGTCGCTAGAGTCGGACCTCTTGCCTCGTCGCTTCGTCTTGCGGCAGAGATCGGCAAGCGACTGGTAACTTATCGAGAGGATGCCTGCAATGCTGAGCATCCAGAGCACTACGGTTTTCTTTTCCTCGAGAACGCTCTCGTCTGTCTCGGCAAAATTCAGTAATCGAAGCACAAAGTAGTCCTCTTCGAGCAAATCGGGATCGCTGTATCCTGAAGCAAGAATCTTGTCATCCTTCGCGAAGAAACGGGTGGCGGACCCGCCCCAGAACCTGTTTTCCGGATCCCAATGTTGTCGATACTGCAGGAACGCGATTGCGACCTGCTTTGGAAAGATTCCATGCATAACCTCTGGATTGACAAAGGGAACTGGAAGCTTCGCCTGCTGCTGGTGGTATTCGTCCTCAAAGTCCTTTGACCTATACATCTCTCGGTACAGGTCGAGCTCCAAATCACCAAAGAACTCAACCTCTTGCTCGATCATTGCGGAGGCTGAGCGGTACATATTCAAAACGTCATTGTACTTGTCGCTGCCCTCTAAATTGTTCAGCTCATTTTGCATCAGCTCTCGCATCTGCACTGAAGGGTCGTGAATGTGTGAGGACTCCTCATAGGTGATTGGGGGGGATCCAAAGAACGATGCGAAGCGGCTTTCCGACCCTTGATGGAATTGCATCTCAAATCTCCTTTTCAGCCGCAAGAAAGCTTCGCGGACTCGCCGAGCGCGCCGGAAATTGCTCTTCAATGAGTCCATAATCAGTTCGTTGCTTCTCGCCTCTGCATTGCCTCCTCCTGGAGAGCTGTAGGTGTGGAACCCGTAAGCACTGCTAAGATGCGGAAAGACTGGATCGCTCCTGAAAGCTTCGAGCCAGCGTCTCTCCAATTCCATCAGCGCGTGCCGCCAGCCTGAAGTGTCGTCACATCTCTGCTTAGAAAGGCCACCCCGAGACTCCTCGCAACGAACATTTGCCTTAATTTCTATGTTCACAAAATCGCCGTTGTACAGCCCTTTAGGTTGCAATACCTGTTTCTTCTCCAATGTCAGGAATCGGAATTGAACTGGGGCGTCGCGGAACTGGAAGTGGGCATTCTTGATCACCAAATCCCGCACCAAGGTACGGTAGATATCGAGGGCTTGAAACAGCTTGTTCAGAGGAAAGTAGTAGCTCAGCGAGACCGTCTTGTCCGCGCCGAGCATCCAAAATCCATCATTCAGGCGTTCGCGAGAGTCGTTCACCGCTCTTGCGAGCTTGTCTGTCCAAGCCGAACCACCGGACGCATTTGGGTCGCCTTCTCCACTTTTGTGCATTTCCTGACTCGGACTTTTACTCGCATCCCACCACGTGGGAGTTGCGCTCTCCTTCCGAGTCGGAAGACCGAAGACTGTGCAGTGCTCAATAGCACTCGACATTTCAGCATAGTTTGCCTTTATCTGATCTTCAGTTGGATTTGGCTTTTTTCTTAGCCTACAAGACTGAGCCGGAAGCAAGTCGCCTAAGCGATAGCGATACTCGCAAAACTCAGGAAAGTTGCACGCCATCCGTTGCAGATCGAACGTGCAATCGCTATCCGAGGCAAAAGGGCTTCGCAAAGAGCCCGTTACGAAGGATAAGCCTGTTGCTTTCGGCTCCGCTGTAATGTAGCCCACCCCAACCAGCTCATCCGTCCAAGGATCGAAAAGATACTCAGCCCCAGCTGCGCCTGGCAAGAGCGAGCTAATTGCAGCGTCAAGATACCATGGGCTCCATTGATGCACCAAAGTGTTTCTGGTCCCCATGGAGAAAAATGGCCTGTACTCCACTTCTATCTCGACACCAACCACGAGTCCAATGAGTCCCATACTGTTTCTCCACATGGCCAGGTCCATCGCTTCGGAGATCTCGATGATTCTCCCATCCCCGAGCGCAACACGAAGGCGAGTCACATAGTTGTTTAGAAATGACTTGCCGAAACCGCCTCCTTGGACCATGCTCGTAACCATAGCCCCTGCAGTGATTGCCCAATTCAGAGGTGTCGTAGGAAGGTGCCATTTGAGCGGCCGAATAACACTGTTTAAACGCATTAGGGTGTGACCAGCCTCGAGACGCACACGACCTTGTTCCTCAAGCCTGTGGCGCAGGCCTTCTAAATTCCCCAATGCCCAACTCGAATCCTCAGGAGCGCGATACTTGGCCAACGAAATACCGACGCTCATATCCTCCATTGCGCTCAGACTTATGCCACTTTCGCTGTGTCCAGTGCCGACAGGACGAACCTTGCAGCCTGCGTCTCCAATTCTGCGAAGGATGTCCCGGAGATGCGTGTCGTTTCGAGGAAACAAAATCGGTGCATTGCTTGCCAGCATGCCACTGCGCGTGGAGAACGTGAAATCTGAAATCACCCCACAATATTTAGTCTGCGCTCTCCCAGCTCCAATAGTTGCCGACCTTGGCTTCCCTTCAAAATATGACTCCAAAGCGTGGCGGGTGTCTTGTGAAACACGTAATGCACTGCATTCTGCAACATCCTCATACTGCAATGGAGCTGCGTGCGGCCTCACGCTAACACTGGGAGAGTCCCGCCCTTCGTATGAACCGGTGCCTGAGTTCATGCCGAATGCAGAAGGGAAAGGTTGCGAAGCAACCTTGCTGGCGCTATACTCACCATCCAAGCCAACCGAATTCACTTGGTGCAGGCTGCCAGAACTTTGAGAACTCAGCTTGATGACGCAGAAAAGAATGATCAAAACTGGGAACAAGTGCCACACCCAATTTGATCCGTCAAGCACCTTTCGTTTCCAAGCCTTCTTGCCAGTCTCCTCATCGCTTTCTGAGGCTGAGCCCGTGTTGTGTTCCGTGCTTCTCGACTCGCTACCCGAGGACGTCGAGCTTGACGACGAAGAGGAACTACTTACGCTCTCGCTGCTGTCCACGCGAGGTCGGGAAGGCGATGTCTCCACATCCAGTTCAGCCAGTGACGAAGCTTTTGATTCCGAACCTATCCCTAAATCTGAAGAGCGGTCTCCTTGACCCGCCTTGCGGGAACAGTGTTGAAGCGGGCGTGCCGGTGGCTTTTTGTCTGCCTGTTTGTGTGTTTTTTGTGGCGCAATTGCCTTCCTTGTCTCCTTCGCAATTGGGCTGGGTGAAAGAGCTTTTCCCGCCAGCACTTTCGATGTCCTGTCCGCGCCCTTCCCAGAGAAGGCGGCGCGAGGAGAGCTTTCGAGAACTGTTTCCCTAACTTTCAGAGTGGACGCCACTTCCTCGGTTTCATCGATCTCAAGGAGGGATTGGGTTTCAGTCGTGGGCTCTTCGCCTACGTGAATCGTAAGATGCTGTGTTTTGTTCCTTTGCGCGGGGGGAGCCGACCCAGTCTTGTGCCTAGTGAGGCTCACTGAAACGTCCGAATTCATTTCGACCTTTGCTTGTGGTTTTCGGCCTTTGGTAGATTTGGTGCCTGCCGCTGTCCCCAATAAATTTGCTTTCAAGTGTGTCCGTCTATCGAGTGATAGGCTTTTACGCGAATCCTCTAGCTCTAACGTATCGAGGCGCTTGGAGCTCAGCGATCGGGAACCCCTTGAGGTTGTCGAACTTTGTTTTCGGCTGTCCTTGCTGGCAAGCTGGTTCCTTCCTGTGCCGGATCGCACACTTTTCGAGCTGCTAGTCCGCGCCCGCCTTGGTTCATCAAGACTCGACTCTCTTTCAGGTTCGCTTTCCGAGACACCATCTTTATTCACGTGGACAAAGCCATAGTCTTCGACAGACTCCGATTCTGCGCTGTTGCTTCGCATCAGGTGCGCCTCCTTGATAAGCTCGTCAAACGACTCTGAGCCACTGGAATAGCTGCCAGAAGACGAACTATTGCTTCCCTCACTTGTGAGATCTTTGCTTATCGAGCTTGCGTCGGACCAGCTGACTTCATCTGCAAAGCTGTCATTTCGGGCTCTACTTCTTCCCTCAGTGGGCTTTCGACTACTCTTGTGACCACGATTTGACGTCGATACGGAGCGAGCCTTGGTTTTCTGAGAAGATTTTGATAAACTACGGAGCCCCTTATCTAGCTCCTTCCCCGCGTCAGCCCTTGATCCCCTGCGGCGACTCGAGCGCTGGCGACGTGCGGGCTCATCGTTGAAGTTCAAGTCCAGGTCGATATCAGACAGGTCATCTCCACTCTTGCCCGACTCAAATTCTTCAATAAGCTCGGCGCCATCCAGAAGAGCTTGCGTGAGCTCCAACCTGTCCAATCGCCTTTCCAGAGAGCGACCCCGCCGCTGCATGGGTGTCCACGGCGTCGCAGATCTCGCGCCTCTAGCCGCAAGTATACTTAAAAACAACTACAACGACGTGAAACGATTTCGCTCTTTGGTTCCAGCGCAATTATCTCGCCACGAGCAAACTTCGCATCTCAGGCCGGCCGTCGCGAAAGCTCCTGCTGCTGCGCTTTTCTTTCCTTTGCCTGCTCAGTGCGAGCCGCCCTCCACCAAAGCGCGAGACCGGAAGGCTGGCTGGCTGGCTGGGCTCTTGCCTCTCTGTGGGAAAGCGAGAAGGTGAGAAGGCGCGCAATGAAGTGCGCGGGTAGATAGATGGTTGCACAACGTCCGATTGCTCACAGCCGACGGCGAATGTGCCACTCCGTCTCTGCTTCTGCGTCTTCTGCTCCTTCTGCTGCGCGCCACTGCCCTGTATTGCCCTCTCCTGAGTGTGCGCCATGCTCCACTTCTACGCGTTGGCCAAGGAATTGGAGTAGTGTGCCGCGACACTGCTCACATTTTCCCTTTTTTTAAAGGTCTACTTCTGTAGTTCGCTTTAGTACCTGACAGTGACGGTGATTGACTCTTACCAGTGACACTGGCTGTGCACACATCACTTGCTTGCCATGCCTATCCGTAGCGGCCGCTACTGCGCATCAATCCATCCATCCTGGTACTATGATATTGGATAGACACGGTATATGCCCTTCTGCGCTGCAATGAGACCATTAGTGCACAGGCTGGGAGAGTCACGAGAAACTGTAGTCCATAGTAGGGTGGCATGAAAGTGGTCTAGTATCCTCCGATGCATTCATACATTCGTGTACGCGTACTGACTGTGAGTACTGAGTACTGGTTCCAGCGGAGGCGAACGACAGTGAGCAGCTGTGACCCCTGCCATAGTGGGGGTACCGGCTGTACCGGCACTCGAGTACCTCTGAGGCTAGCTTTTGGTTCGTTCACTGTCAATTTATTATGAGATCGCAGCCACGAAATGCAGCGTAAACAAACCCTATCGGAAAGTGGGGTGATGAGATCGAGAATTGAGAAGTTGGTGCAGAGGAGGTCGACGCCCATATAAATGTTTGTTCGAAAAAATTCAAGTTCGTTTCGTTGTAAAAATTGAGGAACCATGTCCACGTGCCATCCTCAGACTGTAAGGACAAATAAGTGCGAGACATTGCGGATCCCGGTGCCAAACAAAGTACTCACCTCGGTTCACGGAGAATACCAAAGACCTCGTCTCACATTCAATCGATGAATTTCCGCGAAGCAGATGCGCTGAGAGCCCGATACCTCGCCTCGCTGTGAATTGTTGCCGATTTCGAGGACTTTCACCTCCGTTGGCAGTCAATGAACTTTGAATTTGTTGCGCTTCCTTCCGAGTTTGTGAAGTCGTTGGGACTCGCAGTCGCAACTAGTAGCGCGTGCGACGTCGTCCAAATTCCCAAGTTCGAATTGTTCGGATCGAATTTCGTAAACTTAGATTTGCCTCAGCGCTACCGCTTCCCTCCACCAGTCCTGGTCTCACATTCGCACTGTGGTAACCACTTCTCGTCCAGCGCATCACCGTCGTCCACGCCGCACGGGTACTCTCAGCTTCACCTAGCCGCACTCAAAACAAGAGCATGGTCGCCATGTGGTGCTCGTTA
This sequence comes from Parietichytrium sp. I65-24A, assembly GCA_012862575.1. NCBI lineage: Eukaryota > Bigyra > Thraustochytrida > Thraustochytriidae > Parietichytrium > Parietichytrium sp. I65-24A. The sequence goes on from BLSF01000048.1 coordinate 101,378, forward strand.
GTTTTGAGAGTTTTGAGGTGGTGTCCACTGTTTTGTAGATGTTGTAGATGTTAGTCGTTATCGTTGTTGTTGTTGTTGTTGTTGTTGTTGTTGTTGTTGTTGTTGTTGTTGTTGTTGTTGTTGTTGTTGTTGTTGATGTTGTTGCTGCTCATGTGAAATGGGACAAGTGACGAATGATGAGGCAAGGGGGGAAAAAAACTGAGGAGCAAAATCGAACAAAACGAACTTCCAAGGATTTGAACCTTCGTACCTTCGACCCCTAGCAACCTCATCATAACTGCAAATAACGATAGGCTATCTGCATTACAGGACTCTTATCAATTCATAACGAAAGAACTAGCCGGGTAGACCCAGGTTAGCTCGGTGTAGAACATATCTTTTGGTGCCAGGTGCACTAGGATGAGCTCAGCAGCAGCAGCACAGGTACTCAGTACTCGCGTACAGTCACGCGGGGACTCACTGACGGTCAGTAGTACTCAGTCACTGACTTGGTCACTCCTTCACTTGTATTCGTCCACCGTCGCATTGACAGTGAAGTCGGTCGACTCAGCGTCGCGGAGTGCCCTCTGATCACAGATCACAGATCACCGATCACCGGTCGCCGGACGAGGATTGTGTAGAGGAAGAAGCGATGGCGGACTCTGACGACGACCTGCCCCTCTCGGAGCTCCAAGCACGGGCGAAGAAGAACGCTCGCAAGGCCAAGGACAGTGACAGTGACAATGAGAGGTCACTAGAAGATATGATGAACGACATCAAAAAGAAGAAGAAGAAAAGTACGCCCACAAAGGAGAAGAAGAAGCCCACCAAGAAAGCTTCCACGAGTAAGACAGCCAAAAAGAAGACCGCTGCTTCAGCAACAAAGAAGCGGGCGAGGAAGAGCAACGGATCCTCGGATTCGCGGCCGAAGAAGAAAGCTTCCAAGGCTGATACTGGAGCCGACAAGCTGACCGGTCCCGCCACTGAGAAACATGCTGTTGCCGAGCAAATTCTACGTCGGTGGCCGTATTGCCTCCCAGCTTGGCCAGCGCCGGACGTTGTGTTTTCACCGCCACCTGTGAGTTCTCCTTATCTCGATCGCTGGTTGGGGTTCGAAACAACAAAGCCAACACTGACCCATCACCTCTTTGCACATTTTTTTTGACTGTTTTTTTTCTTCCAGGGCCACATCGCGTGCGGATTCAAAGGTCTCTTCATCGGCGCCAAGACAGAGGTGTTGGGAAACATTGTGGACAAGCGCGATAAACGCTCCGGGAGGTAAGTTAGTAGTTTTGCTCCAAGCTCATGCCTTCTGAAACGCCGTCGATATTCTCACTTTTTCAAATGACTACTTTATTGCACAGGCCCCCAATTCAATCTGTTTTGCTGAAAGCTGACACCTCCGAGCTCAAAGCGCTACTTGTTGCCGGAATAGAGAGACAGAAAGACGACCTTCTCAAGCACCAGGAGGCTGAGGCAAGCTCTACTTTTCTTGCCACCATGCGAATGCTGGAGAAAGACCTCGCGTCGGCGAGGAAACTCAAGGAGAAGAAGATTGAGAAACAATTCGCGTCTTACAGAGGTTGAGTTGTGACAAGGCTGTTGTAAAGCACCCTGTGTCAGAGCCCACGCGCGATCTCTATTTGTTTCTTTTAGGCGCTTGATTTGCGCTCTGTGGACCTGTCAATCGTGAGACGAGTATAAATAAATTGAGACAAAAGAATCAATCTTTGCCTTTCCCAACAGCAAAAACAAATCATCGCTCGCCACTCTTGCCATTGGCAAAAACGTTGATGATCATTTATGACAACATTTCACTTAACGTGCGCCCAATTTGTGTCCAAAGTTCACTACCCCGCGTGATACTTGCAGCTGAATTTCTGTAACGATGGGAGAAATCTAAATTCTACAATAACCAAGAGTTTACCCGTACGAAGCGAGAAACAGGAGTCGCTTGCGAGTATGCTGCATGAAGCTGGTGACCCTCAAAGTTCATGTACGAAGACTCGAGTCAGCTTTTGCAGTTGTCCCACCTTCCAGCGATGGAGTGAGTGCACGGTCGTTGTGATCATTCCAGTCTGGAGTGTGGTCGAGAAGAGCTTCTAACGGTCCCAAAGGACCCTACTCAACTCCGGTGAGTACACGGTACTGGTACCATTACAAGAACACAAGAGCATAATGAAGAGATTATGATTTTGATTCAGTGTACTAGTAGCTGATCCTCAGACCGGACTTAAGAGGGTAGTGTCAAATGTACAACTTGATGGCATCAGATGGCATCAGACGATATCAGACGCCTCCCATCGCCTCCCCCAACATTTCACATCACTTCACCTCCGTCGACTTCCCTTCCAGAAGAGAGCAGAGCAGAGCAGAGCAGAGCAGAGAGGAGAAAAAGGGTCGGCCGCCCACGCAGCGCTCTCTCAGTGGCAGGCGTTGGGAGATCATTGAGTCAGCAGAAGCCCCAGTCTTTGCAACCGTCCACGAGAAGCATGAGTAGCGTTGCAGCGGAGCTCTCGGAAGTGGGTTCCCCTGGTGCGGTGGAGCTGACCGTTGATGGTGCGGCGCAAGAGAAGGGTGCCAAGAGCGGATCTGCGGAAGAAGAAGACGAACAGAGCTGGAACGATGTCACCGTGTTCTCAGGCAGCGAGAGCGAACCGGTCTCGAACGCAGTACACACGACCAAGTACACGAAGTGGACCTTTCTTCCCAAGTCGTTTGCTCTACAATTCCGTCGAGTCGGTAACATCTATTTTAGCTTCATCGTCATTATCATGCTCTTAGGCTCGTACACCAGGCTTTTTGCTTCGCCGCAAAAGCCTTGGGGCAACTTGTTCATTCTGTCTGTGATCTTTGGTCTCAACATGCTCAGCGAAGGCTTGGACGACAAGGCGAGAAGGAAGAAGGATACCGAGACGAATGCCCAAAAAGCCTCGGTATTCTCGTCGGAAAGTAATAAATTTGAAGATCGGACCTGGAGTGATGTGAGGCAAGGCGACCTATTGAAACTTGGAAAGAATGAGATTTGCCCTGCAGACTGCCTAGTCATCACCACCAGCGAGGTCAAGTCCGAGCCCGTGTGTTACATACAGACAGCAAATGTGGACGGCGAAACGTACCTAAAAAAGCGAATGTGCAAGCCTATCTTTGTCGAGGCATGCGGCGAAGCCAACGATGCATCGATTGAATGGCTCCGGAACAGAACCTTCCGCGTAGACATTCCCCGCCCGTCGATGTCGTCTTTCAAGGCATATCTTGATCCAATGCATGGAGAATCGTTCCCAAGGGTTTCATTCAGCCAAGAAAACATTATTCTCCGCGGATCGGAGCTAAGAAATGTCAGCTGGGCTTGGGTCCTGGTTTTATACACCGGCAAAGACACAAAGACGTTGATGGCATCAGGAAAGCCTAGAATCAAGCAGTCAAAGGTCGACCAGATGGTCAACAAGGTGATTATAACCGTTCTTATCATGCTTTTCCTTCTACTCGTAATTTCGGTGCTCTGCTTTCGATATGCTTATCCGCGCGATGAAACACTTTGGTACATGATGTACTCTTCGCCTTCAGAGGGTTTCATCTTCCCACCCTGGCTAGCCCACTTGCTCAGTAAGTTCTTCTAAATCTCTGGCCTTGTCTGAATGTCGAGGACCCATCTAACCGACCTCGACACGCAAAACCGTGTTGCTTATATTCAACTCAGCTTATCTGGTACTTTACCGGCAAATCCTTCCCATTTTGCTCTACGCTGTACAAGAAGGGCTTAATAATCTTCAAGGAAAGTACATTTCGTGGGATCAAAGAATGTACGACGAGACTACCGGAAAGGCGGCGGCTTGTAACACGACCTCTCTTGCACAAGAAATTGGACAAGTGAAGTGGATTTTCTCTGACAAAACTGGGACCCTGACGAGAAATGAAATGAGACTCGTTTCGTGTGCCGTGGATGGCGAGATTTATGGCAACTACACCCCGAGAGACCTCGATCAACTCGGCCAAGTCAATCTAGGTCCGTGGATGGCATCCAGACACTGCTTCTCGGACCTCTTGGCACAACTCGCAGATCAAAATGAAGCCATGACACCGCAATCGATTAAATTGAGGCGCTTCTTGAAAACTCTAGCCCTATGCCATACCGTGCTCGTCGAATTCGAGGACGGGGAAGGGGATGACTCCTCAAACTCCACGCAATCTCTTCCACCGAAGGTTTCTGACAGCGCTGGCGGGAGCCATCGGTCCGCCCTTTCGCCCTCGCCGTCGGAGCGTAATTCTCAGTCTGCAAAGGCGCTACGCCGGACCAAGCTCTCTTCAAGGTGTCTACTAGACGAGACAGAAGGTTCGAGTCATGCGTTGGAAGCAAGTCAAGCTCAGCTTAGCTCGATTTCGGCTTGTGCCCAACTATCCGATGAGCCTCCCGTCTACAATGCGGAAAGCCCAGACGAGGAAGCGCTAGTATTTGGCGCAGCAGCAATGGGATTCAGGTTCGCATGCACCGCTGGGGACTCCGGCGTTGTAGTGGCTCTCAAGGATCCAGTGGCAAATGGCATAACAGTCCACAGGAATACCTTTAGTAGCGAGTCCATCGCTTCTAAGACGGAGAGCTCTCCTGCGTCAAAACGGGAGTCAGATTGCTCCGCCGTATCCCGTGTTGAGGTCACCAATTACAAATTTGTGCAACCTAGTTCTGGAACAGGGTTAGAGCTGTGGGAAACGATAGCTATCAACCCTTTCACAAGCGATAGGAAGAGAATGTCGGTTCTTTACCGCGAGCCCGTGTCAGAAGGAGGGCGTTTGATGCTCTTGTGCAAAGGTGCTGACAACCAAATGCTTGCTGCCGCTCGGGCCTCCAACGAGGAGCTCCAGAAACTCAAGCGTGACCTGTACACCTTTTCTGAAAACGGACTGCGGACGCTTGTGGTCGCAGAGCGACAGGTCTCGGAAGACGAGGCTCGGGAGTGGTCAAAGTTGCATGCAGCAGCCAGCGAGCTTGCCGGTTCTGCACGGCGAGAAGAACTAGACAAGGTCGCGTGCATGATAGAAAAGGATCTCGAAGTGCTCGGCATAACTGCAGTCGAAGACAGGCTGCAAGACGGAGTTCCTCAAACAATCTCGCTTCTACGAGATGCATTAATAAATTTTTGGTTGATAACGGGGGACAAAGTCGAAACGGCAATTAATATCAGTAGATCTGCCAACCTCATCAACAATAAAAGCCGCCTAATAAAGTTGACCGCTGCGGAGCTGGGTCTTGGCGGAGAGGACGACGAGGACGCAGTGGAGCAAAGAAGCGAAAAGGAGATACAAGAGCTACTCAAGGATGTGATTCAGAATCACTTGAGCGAGCAAGGGAGCCTCGTCAAAGCAAATGAAGACGGTGTTGCACCTGAGGGGGTTGAGAGAAGGGGTTTCACAGGGCGTATGTTTGAGTGGTTTGAATCTTGCTGCGGGCGTGTGCTTCGAACCGAGGCTGTACATGCAGATAAGCGCTTGGCACTCGTTGTGGATGGCGAGACTTTGCATTATATCTTGGCCGAGGAGGGCGGTGGCGCGAAAGAACTTAAGAGCATGTTTCTGACTCTCTCTCGAACCTGCAGTGTTGTTATCGCTTGCCGCGCTTCTCCAGCACAAAAAGCGCAGTTGGTCAGCCTCGTGAAGGATAACGTCAAGCCAGCACCTGTCACCCTAGCCATTGGGGACGGTGCCAACGATGTTCCAATGATCGAAGTTGGACATATCGGAGTCGGTATATCCGGAAAGGAGGGAACACATGCAGTGAATGCCGCGGACTTTTCCATCTCCCAATTCAAGTTTTTGGGCCCATTGCTCCTCGTTCACGGGCGCTCCGGGTACATCCGTGTTGCAAAGGCAATCAGCATCACTTTTTACGGCAACCTGTTCTTCACATTCATCTCGTTCTATTTCAACTTTGCATGCAGCTTTAGCGGAACTCCGGTATTTTCGAATCTGCAATATGTGGTATTCCAGGCCTTCATTGCCGTACCAGTGTTTGTCATTGGTGGCCTGGACCGCGACTTTGATGATGTGTATAGCGCGCTCAAATATCCCCGATGCTATGATGTTGGCCGTTTGAATCGGATACTTAATCCGGCCTTTGTAGATGCGCAGATTCTTCGTGGGCTAATTCACGGCGCTCTTGCGTTTTTGCTAGTGTTTTTACACGACTACGACGCAACTTTCACAGCACTCTCTGCAGCGATTTTCATTGTCGCCACCTTTGTTTTGACGGTTCGCCAAATTCAGTCCGTATCTTCGTACAACTTTGCATTTCTCGGAGGAGTCCTTTTCAACGTTTTGGGTGTCGTAATTCTCATGGGGGTGGTTGTGGCAATTTCTGGTGCAGGCGACTTGTTCAAATTCAACCGCTTTGGGAGATATTTCTGGAATCAGCTGGTTGCTACTACTATCATCGTGATCCTTTTGGATACTATCGCACCCATGGCTTTTAGCTTCGTTCGCATCTATACCCGAAAGGTGAAGAACAACCTGAAAGCAAACTTGACAATAAACCCGGACTTTAATCTACGCTCAGTGGCGCGTTTGTTCGAGAAGAAATCTATGGCCCACATGACAAAGAATACGCACGCGGATAGCGCAATCGTATGAAGCTCTTGCGCTGCGCCTGGCTTGATCGTTTCTCGGTTTACTTTTCATAACTCCTAAACTTTCTAGTTTTACTTTTTTGACAATCAGGGAGGAGACGGAATAGGGGCATGCTTCTCTTGAGCGGCTTGACGCTCCAGAACAATGTTTCAGCAGAAAACAATTGGTGGATCAGTTTGTATCTACAACGGCAAGCCGTTGATGAAGGAAGCTTCACAAACCTGTCTCCCGAGTATCCTTCTTCTGCACCTCAATGAGTGAACATACCAAACAGAGATTTTTATTTACTGAAGAGGGGCGCAACTCAATCTCAACGATGGATTCAGACTCTTGCAAGGAATGAGCTACAAATCTTGCTGGCTTTCCTGACTCTTCTTGTACACCCTCGCGCGATGCGCAACGTTGGAACGAATGTTGTGAAAGAATAAATTGTAATCGTACGGGTGATAGTTTCCCCCAGGAAACGTAGCGAAATGCCAAGCTGGCCAGAGACCCCAGCCGTGACCGAAGCGCGACGGGGGATTTATGAAAAGATGACCGTTCACGCACTGTGCGTCGGAAATTTGCGGAGTAGGCTCCGGCAGAGCGATTCGCGGCCGAGAAGTCGTGATTCCCTTCAGATAGTTCCACATGGTCCAAGGATGCATGAGATCCAAGCCGCCGATGTTGAGCGACTTATCTGCATACGCCTCATCGGCATTCCAGGTCAAAGGGTTGACACATACAGGTATGTCTCCCTCCTCCTCAGGTTCGATGTGAAGAAAAGCCTTCGGGTCGCCGCCCACGGCATACGTTCGCCATGAAATGATACATCCCACTGAGCTTTCGTTGCGACAGACCTGCACAGAGTGCTCGGCATCCACAGAGTATCGTTTGCCAAACAATGTCCACCCAGGCAGATAGGCCGCGACGAGATTTTTTTTCAAAGGCGCTTCGTGAAAGAATTCTTTGATCAACATCTCCCCTAACATACTACCCTGCGAATGGCCAGCAATGATGATTCCCTTTTTGCCGTCCCAGTAGTTTTCCAGATAGTATTTGAAAGCAGCTCTGACATCCTCGTAAGCGGTTTTCAGCGCGGTTCCTGCGAGGTGGTGTTTAAACCCATCGTCTTGAAGAAAAGCCCCGGCAGACACTTTGTAGAAATAGTTGATGTTCAGTAAATGGCAGCCAGCGATTGTGACATAGGTGGGCAAAATATACTTACTCTGGCGATATCGTGGGGCGAAGACTCGCCCAACGACATTGAAGGCGTTCGCCTGCTGCGGTCCGATGGCGTCGTCGCTAAGGTATGCCGTGACAGGGTGCAGCCTGGTCTCCGAGTTTCCAAAAGAAAAGTTCCAACAAAAGGCATGAGTATCACAATCACCAATGATTGATTGGCTTGGGGTGAACTTACGCAGGAGCATTCCATGAAGCGGATGTGTACCAGGTTGTAGGGTGGAGGTAAAATGCGTCCACCGCTTCGCAAATGTCTAGCTCGCTGCAATTCTTGCCGGTCGGAGGAATTGCTTCTGAGGAGTCCCCGCGACCCGGAAGCATACTCCAATGCTTCGGATTGCTGTAGTCAGTGACTTTCGCCACCTCGAGCTCATTGGCCAACTCTGAAGGGGTGAGCAACCATTTCCCGCCAACGCGCACGACCGCAGTCTCAACCTGGGGAAATCCATCGCTAAGAAAGAGCATCTTGAAATGAAGGAAAGGAGAGAGCACAGGAGTCAGGAAGGACACTAGAATAATGAAGAAAACGGGAACTTGGTCGCCACCATGGTCAATATTGTGGTGCACCACATAGTTGGCCACCAGCTCCCTCGCAGCAAATGATGTGCACGCCACAGCCGCCGCGACCAACAGCAGCTTCCGCCCCCGTGCCCCTGCCTCTGCGGTTTTCGATCCGATCCCCTTCCCACTTCCGCTCGAACCCATCCTTCCACGCGCCCTTGGTGCCGCACTTGCCTACAGGTGAGCCTGTCCCTGCGCTATTACGTGGCCGTCCTCCTCGGTCCCCGGCAAATCTTTCGCCCCTTTCGCAAGTTCCGAGATGCTAAGTCGTCGCAAAGAACACACCTGCTCAAGCTGAGTTGTTGCATCATGATGTTGTTGCACAAGAACGGACCATTGATAGGGAATTGGAGTTGTGAGCATTGTGAGCAAGCTCGTTTCTACTCTAGTAGCTAGTCTGGCTAGCTAGCTCTGGCTGTGAGCGGAGGAGACCGCAATGAGGCAGCGGGAACATGCGAGAACTCCCCCCCTGCCGTGCCAACGAATGATATTCCGCTCGTTCACAGCCAGCGCGGGCGCTTTAAAGGCACGCACAAGGATTGCTCTTGTCATGGTTGAATCTGCCGTCGAGCTAAGGGGGAAAAACATGACATCTTGTTATAAAGACGCGATTTATTCACAACAGTGCTAGTAGTTTTAAAGTTCAAGATGTGCAGCACCTGAACGCTCCTGTGCTTTTCGAAGAGCAGCCATCGATGTGCTTTCAGAATTGCTGTTCTCGAGCTTCTTTTGGCGCTCAAGTTGTCGCAAGCGCTTCTCCTGGCGTTTCAACCCTGGCTTCTGCCCATGAAAGGCATAATTCAGCTGGCGAAAGGACTCCTTGATCGAAAGCTGACGGCCCTGCTCATCTCTGTGTTCTAAGGTGAAGTCACCCTCCCCTAAGTCCGCAATAGGTTTGGGGTCGTTTGCTCGTCCCACCACAATGGAAGACGAGCCGTGCTGGGAATTTCGAACGTTGCCCCGCGAAGCGAGCAATCGAAGCACCTGAGCAGTACTCCCATGGTTCACTTCTTCTGACTCTGCTGTATACTCGTGAGGTGGCAAAAGAGAGCTTTGCAGTGGCTTTTGAACCTGCTTGTGATCGGCGGCCACTTTTGGTTCAACTTTCACTCGCGCTTTGCTCTCCGCCACGCCCTTATTTTCAAGTTTTGACTGTATTATTGCAGAGAAGCCAGAAGATGACGAGAGAACGATCTGCTGGCGGTCGCCCTCCTGATCGTCTGGCTCATCTTTGGCCCCAGAGTGAGATGCGGAAAAGTTCTTAAAATCCATTTCTGCTACATTCACTCTTCTGGCGTTGGCAAGGCTGGCGGCGAGGTCCTCGCCATCGTCAAGGATATCGGCTTCGATCTCTTGCGCGGAGGGCCGAGTGGCGCCTTTGCGGTGTTTACTTACTAGCGCTATGGGACGGTTGTCGTCCTCTTCGTCACCGCTATACTTGCTGTCCTTTGATCGCTTCTTCTTCTTTTCCTTTTTTTTCTCCTTCTTCTCCTTTTTGCTCTTCTTCTGCTTTTTGCTGCTTCTGATGGCTTCATTCAGATCCATGTCGTCCATTTCCGCGTGGGTGTAATAGTCTTGCATGTGGGCAAACATCCGCGTCAGAGCCTTCTCCCCAGACTTGTGCTCCTTCAAGTGGGCGTCAATTTTGCGTGTCACTTGGGCGGCGTTCACGGGCGCTCTCTCTTCTTCATCCTCCGCATGCCCCGCCGCTCGCGAGTCGTGGGACGTCGTCTCCCGGGCACCGCTGTCTTCCGCCGATTCCAGATCCCCGGCGGCGCTCTGAACATGGCCGACGGCGTTCAAGCTCGAGGCAGCGAGCTTCTTCTTCTTGCGGACGAGCCCCTCATCTTCCAGAACCTTGTCGTACTTTGCCAAGATCCCTTCAGCACCTGCGTTCTCGTCGGCGTCCTCGCCATTCGAGGGCGCAACCAGACTGGTGGACTTGAAGCCTCTCTTGCGCTTCCTGTGGCCGCCGTTCCGACGCTCGGTCTCCACGCCAACCATGCGGGAGTTCTCCAGCTCGTCGTCGTCCTCCGCGAGCGCGCCGGTGTCTTCGTCTATGATCTGCGAGTCCTTGAGCGTAAGGATCACCCCGTCCTTGCGCCCCGCGGATGCGCTGGCCAGCGCGCCCGAGTCGTGCGACACGCGCATGCCGGCCAGATCCTTGCTCTGGTACGCCTTCGCGCCGTTCTGCGAACCTTCCCGCGCCGCCGCAATCTCCGCTCTCTCCGCTCTCGCCGCCTCGATCCTCGCCGCAAAGTCTAGCGCGGAGCCCTTCTCCGCAGTCCCAGTCCCAGTCCCAGTCGCAGCCGCGTCGCCCAACGTGCCTCCGCCCAGTTCTGCGCGCAGAAGGCGCTGCTTCTTCGCGCGCGCCAGTCGCTCCGCAAGGTCCCGCTGCCCCGTGTCTCCTGCTGGCTGTCTCGGCTGTTTCAGCTGTTTCGGGTGTCCTCGCTGCTCCTGGTGCGGGGTTTGCCGCAGCGGTTTGAGCCCCAGCAGCAGGCGCAGGCGGTTGGTCTCCTCCACGGAACAGGACAGCTCGCCGTTGCGGCCAGTGGTGACCTGCGCTTTGATGGGATCGCCGTTACTGATGCCGTTGACATTGACATTGTCATTGTCATTGTCATTGTCATTGCCACTGGCGGCGGTGTCCGCGGCGGGGACACGCAGCGGGCGCAGACCGAGGAGTGCGCGGACGCGGTTGGTCTCCGCGATGGAGCAGCGGACGACGCCGTCCGCGCCGTGCTCCACCTGCGCCTTGGGGAACGCATCCGCCATGACGGACGATGACGGACGAGAGACGCTTGCTCGCGACGCGCAGTGACGCGCTCTCACGGTCCTCGCCGAGGACACCCGAGCACCGACACGCACTCTCGGGTCGAGTTAGTCGTATAGAGTCCTAGTACTCGTGTAGGATTCGTGTGGACTTGGTATGAGTTGGTGTGAAAAGCGTTCCGCAGCCAACTCTCCTGATTCGATTCGTCTGTGACAGTGTTTGATTCGCATGTCAATCGTCATTGAATCAGTGAACCGAATTATAATCAAAAACGAAAGAAATACGGAAGGAGAAGAAAAGTGGCAATCTTCAAGTCCTTCATTTTGATTGAACAATCACAACTCTCGGCCAACAACACAGCCAACACCATTTGTTCATGAGCATAACTAACCGTAAGTTATCCCACTGCGCCACTGGCATCAGAATCGAAGGCTCACTAAGATTAATACTAGGACGCCATGATCGCAAACGACATGGCGTATGGGTTCCGCAGATTCTTGTAGGCAGCTCCTATGTTATCCCGAACTTGTACCGCTGCTTAGCAACTCTGCTGAGCCCCGATAATGGTGTTGTAGTGCGTATTTAACTATATGATTCTAGCCTAGTAGACTCGGAGGGAATGAGGGAATCAACTATTCCTCCCTCAGGTAGAAGCGGTACTAATGCTCAATACTCTCCATCAACTAGTCAATAGTAGTGTATCAGATAAGTAGATCAGAATAAGCTTGGCGATAATTGACGCGAGCACAGGTGAGATTTGTGAGCTAGACTTATCAAGGTAAACCTTAGCAGTAGTGGAACCACACCCACCGCACTCACTCACTCACTCCGCACTCCCTCCGACCAATTACATTACCAATTACCAATAACAAGAATTTTAAGAATTCAGAAACCCAGTAATAGCTAATTGTACTGAGTACCAGAGAAAGCAATCAATCAACAAGCAACGAGTAAAACTTATAGAAGGTGCGCGGTCCAACACTTCCACGACTTCCACGACTTCCAAGACATTGGCAGTATTGGCAGTGCGAAGGGAGCGAAGGGTTTGACGCTCTGACAACCTCCGACAATCTCTGACTCGCAAGGGAGTACTCGCGGTCAAGGCAAGGGCACCCTGGGTGGCTTCAGATAGCTAGCTCTACTAGAGCTCTGGAGAGAGCACTCACTGCACTGTGGCACGGTTGGGCCAGAACGGGCGCGGGAGGAAAAGGAGTGACTGCGAACGAGAATGCGAGTGAGGGCGTGGTGCGCGCTGCTGGCCGCGATCGGCACTGCGTGTTCGGCGCAGGAAGAAATCGACGCTGATGAGCTGAGGGAGCTGCTGATTGGGCTCGGCGAGAAGCGCGCCGAAAGGGAGTTCGAGAACGGCGCGAGGACGTTCAAGTACCTGGATTATGACGCCATTGAGACAGAGCTGCAGCGCCTGGAGCAAGCCTACCCGGACCTCGTGGAGGTGTTCGATGCGCAGACAAAGTACGGGCTCCCTTCCCCCGGGACCTGCGGTTCGCGCCCGTGCGTTCAGTATGTCATGCGCATTACCAATGAGAAGACGCTGCCGGACCCGTATCGCCCGGAGGTGTTCTTCAGCGGAGAGCTCCACGGCAACGAGCGCGTTGGGCCAACGACGGTGATGGAATTCGCTAGGCAACTGCTCGAGTCGTACGCGGCCTGTGACAACCCGTGGCTCAAGCGACTCGTGGATACTCGTTCCATCTATATCATGCCTTCCACCAACTCGCTCGGGTATTATGTCAACACCCGCGAAGAAGCCGGTGTGGACCCAAACCGCGACTTTCCAATCGACTCGCCTTCCACCTGTATGGAGACCATCGCAGCTCGGGCTGTGAACGAGGTTTGGCGGGAGCACTTGTTTCAGATCGCGCTCACCTACCACGGCGGGATGCAATCTATCGCTTTCGAGTGGGGCACGGTCAGCAATCTGAGGACACCTGTGAGCCCGGACGACAACGCCCAGCTAATGCTCGGCTCTTCGATGAGCGCATTCGCCGGAGCTGTCGTCGGTGAGGGTCGTTACCCACACGGCCGTTTGAACGACCAGGTATACCCTGTGAGAGGTAAGTTGCGAAGGCGCTTTTGGGCTTTTTTTTTGGGGGGGGGGAGTTGGGCTCGCATTGTAATGTCGAGGCTCGCGCGTTTTCTTTTTCTAACTGATGTGAGGTGACGATCACAGGAGGCATGGAGGACTGGGGATATGCAGGCTCATGGCTTGCGTCGTCTCCTTGCAACCCGGCTCGACACAGCGGGTACGCCGCCGAGAAGACTACGTACGGAGACAGTGTTCTGCGGGCTTTCAACATTCTTATCGAGTGCTCAAAGTACAAGATTCCGGCCGAAAGCATTCTTGGCGGTCAAAAACAGCTTTTCAGACCGGAAGGATCGGCTGATGGCCACATCCCGCGCAATATTCGCTTGGCTCTGTTGGTCACAGATCTGGTGCAGCCATATATTCAGTGGGTCTCTATGAGCTCAGACAATCTGACGTTTGCATGGGAAGTCGGTGGCGCAATGCATGTCGACGAGACTTACTTGAAATATGAAGTTGAGAACTCCGATGGGTCCGTCGAGTTCAAACAATCAGAGGCGTTCTCCGGGCCCACGAGATGGTCTAGTGGGGGCGCCTTCACCGGTTCAAACTTGACCATCAATGTTAACGCTTTGAATGGAAGGGATATCGACCTCTCTGACGAGGATGAGATCCAGGACCGTGATCTCTGGCCATACATACCAGCCTTTCAGGCAACATTGGAAATACCAAGTGGGGCGAAACTTCTAAGCGTCACCGCGTATGCAATCGTCGACCAGGCTTGGAAAGAGCAGCCTCGTCAAGCAACTCCAGCCTTGTCACCCCAGTCCCACATGGTGAACGCGAGGACAAACACTGCTTGGGAACACGAAAACGGTGGCCACAAGGTGAAAGGAAAAATCTTGTGGGACTCTCCAACCATTATTTTCGCAAACGCTGGTACATCAGGGACGAGCCCCACCAGCCAGCCAAGTGTATCAAGTAAAAGCGGTGCACCAAGCGCCTCTCCAACAACAGGAGCTCCAACTCTAAGGTGTCAGCCTGCCGATCCTTGCACGACAACAGACAGCCCTGTGTCTTCTAGTGCAAGCAAGTCTGCGCTGGTACTTTTGCCGCCTGCACTAGGTGTTGTTGTTGCATTTATGATATTTCGAACGTCAAGCCGATATGCTCGCTACCATAGGCTTGAAGATGACGGGCTTTAAACCGCTTCATGGGAGGTGGTGCTCTGCAACGTTCGCCGCGGCAGTTTGCTCTGTGTGCAATTAATTTAATGAGAAGCAAATATCACTTGGGCTGTGGCTGGCCGCCAAGTGATTGAAGACTACACATTATCGTTTCCCTGGTGTGCTTTTATTATCATCCGAGAATAGGAAACAATCAATTACTTCACGATTAGAATATCTCTTTTGCCCTTCCTTCTTTCGTTCCTTTTGGTTGGGGTTGCTTGTCATCATGTTGATAGTTTCTTGGCGGTTTGTGAGCATCATCTTGATTAGATGAATGCGCATTTGCATTCTGCACTGGCCACGAAAAAGGGTACAATCACGACGCTAGCTCGAGCGAACAGGGAAACAAGAAATGGTGAAGAAAGCACTGTTCATAAGTTGGCGAAATTTTAACTCCAGCATCAGTCGAAAAAGCTAGCGAAAAGGTGTGAAAAGAAAAGTGTGAATGGCCGATTCGAGTAAAGAATCGTTGTGAAATTAAGAGCAAATGGTGATGCCTTTGGCGACGGTACGGCAGTTCTTGTTTGGGAGCGCTGCTTGACGCTGAAGATGGATACTCTCAGCGTAATATTGGGGAAACACATCACTAAAATTGAGAGCAGTGCTGTTCGCCACGGCAACGAAGGGAGTGAACGCTGCATGCAATGCGGGATTGCTCGGCGCATTCGGCGGTATTCCCAGAGATGGTGCCAGAATCTTCGCTACAGACAACTCTATTCGCATAGTAACCCATCGTGAATGATTTGGACAAGGGAAAAATGTTATCTCCTGACTCTTGGGGTCAAGCAAGATGCCCATATAGTCCTTCCAATCAAACAGATTCTTCTCTGCCTCCACGAGGCTAGCAGGTCCAGCGACCTTCCCCTGGGCAATGATTGAACCCTTGGTGGACACCGCCCAGATATCCTGTGACGTTAGGGGCAAAGGGCTCAGCATCAGCCCAACAAATGCTGCCCTGCCCAGCGTCTTAATATTTGCCTGCCAAAAGTGGCGGGAGGGGCCACGGAAACCGCTATCGAATAAACCTATGTTTGGAGCCAAGCCGGCGAGGGGCTCTCTAGCGAGCCCAAAGGCGAAGTGGCACAGACCATTCCCGCTCGTGTACTCCAGCGAGTCCTGAAACGATAAACGATGGACCTGCAGCCCCTGCAGATACTCGTGCTTGGACCCCTTCTTGCAAACGTCAGGGTGGGTAGCTTCGTATTTCTTATCAAGAGAGCTCCATATCGCGTCCATCTGTCGAAATCTTCCCACGGCCCAGGTCTCTTTCAAGTTGCTACCTTCAGAGTAAGAGAATAAATTATTCAACCAATGATGCGGCGGTGAAGGATGGTTGGTCCATGGAAAAGACGTTGTCTCCACCATCTTGCTCCATGGCAAAATATTATCCAGTGGCTCGAGGACGTTTAGCCACGTGAATTGGGATGACGCGGAGTGAAGAGCGCTCTCGGATACTCCAGCAGCGGTCTCTGCGCAAACTATCCCATTAGAGATGAGACGCTTTGACCAAGTTTGCGTGTGCGGCACCGGGGCCACTTTTCCTTCTTTTTTGACACGAAGAGATCCAGCCCCGTCCACATTCGAATATAGCGTCTTGCGTTCAGAAGTAGCGAGAGGAAGAAAGGCAAGAGGCCGGCAGGTACTGTAGTCTTCCCCGGTCGCGGACTGGTCATTTGAAGACGACGGCACGCTGTCCACTCGAACATTCACTTTAGCACCTGGCTGCAGCCACAAACCCGGAACAAGGCCGTGTTTGCTCCAGTGTACACCATGGTGGGTTGGGGCAGATATTGCGCCTTTTAGGTACACATTGACGTCGCCGACCGAGCGAATCTGGGCGTCCACATACTTGCTGGCAGCATTCGACACGAACACGGAAGGAATTTTAATCTCTAGAGCATCTTCCTCTCGATCAAATTGGTCCATGATGATGAGATCGTACTTGGCCGGGGCGTCCTGAACCTTTTTTGGTTTGGCCGGATAATTGTCCGCCACAATTACTGCGAATGCACCAGCGTTCTGTCCATTGAGCACCTTGTCCAAGAAGTCGCACTCACCGCGGATTGCAAACAGGATATTGCCTTTAACCTGGCGAGCTACATCGCGAGGCAATGGCGAGCATGCATTTAGCGGTGACGCAACGATAAGTTTCGCTGTCAAAGCCGCCCCAAAGGGAAGATCGGGGCCGAAATTAGCTGATTCAAAATCAAACTGAACCCCGTTCAAAGTTAAAGTCTGTTTTAGGAGAACGTGGTTCCGCACTTCGGTGTACTTGCTCCCCGTAGGATCTGCGAGAAGGGGGGCAAAACCATCCAAAGACAGAATCATCCTCTTGTCGTTCTTGTTGGTAGAATAGGTCAAAGTATTCTTCTCAAGGTCTACGTCCATAATCTGTTGAAGAGAAGAGGACGGTCTCGGTTAGCGGGAACAAATCAAAATTTGGGGCTATCTGCAACTTGCCCGAGGCACGAAAGCGAGCACTGAGACTTACAATGCTTCGGGACTGGCCCAAACCGTCCGTACTGTAAGCTCCCCAGATTGAGTCGTCATTCATCTCGGACTTTGGGTCTGAAACTCCGGCAGCAATCCACCCGCCGTCGGAGTCAACCATCCACTCCCTGTACAAAAGATCGCCTGGTCTGGAATCCAGCTTGGGCACCAAGCCCAACCGAAACCGTGAAGCATCGTCCTGCGCCTCCGCCACCACCCTGTCAGGTTATAAGGATCCACTCACAGCAGGTGAGCGAAAAGAAATGAACGCGGGAACAATCTGCATGCATGCTGCACAACTTACCTAAACTTGTCACCAACAGCTCCAATCCGCTTGAGAGCCCAGCCTAACATGCCTGGGCTGCGAATCGCCCTGTGCGCCACCGCCGCAACCTCGCCATGCGCCAAAATCACGTCTAGCTGCGCCGGGCTCTCATGCTCCCAGTCCATTATAAACTGCGAGGAAGCTTCGTGCCAGCGCAATTCTAACGATGGGCCCAGCGCAGCCGGGCTGTGCACCAGAAGCCCAGCTAGCGCCAGCGCCAAGGCGTTTCTCGGCGCCATCTTCCTCCGCTCGCAACTCGCAGGTCGCAGGTCGCAGCTCGCAGGATAGCCTCTTGCCTAGCCCCGCGCCGCAGTATGCATGCAAAACTCGCCAACTTGGGAGCCCTCCAACCAACGCTGCTCCGCACCGCGTGGGAGTATAGAAAGACGGCAGAGCGGGTTCTCCGCGACCGGCCAGAGGTTTTCCAGCGCGTGGGTTCTTGGGTTCCCGACCCGGTTCTTGCCCCGCAGCGCTCCTCTCCCGCCTTCGCGTTGTCCAAACGAAAGAAAGGCCGCGGTGAAAAGTTTTCCAAGATCGTCAGAATCGTCAGCCAGTGACAAAAAACACGTGGAAATGCGGAGGAAAATGTTGGGGAAAATACCATGAAAATCGCCAAGGAATTCCAACGAACCCCCTCCACTTCCTCATAGGAATCCGTAAGCGTTGTGTATGGAATATCACTGGGTAATGAGTACTGCTAGCCAGACCAGTGTGTGAAAATTCTGTTCAGTGAAAGACTTTTCCATCTTCACGATTCGAGTGCAAGGCGCTGCTGGTCGGGAGCATGGCTCGTGCTTGTCGTGCTGCATCGTTGTGTCCAGCGCTCGCAACTTTCTGAATTTCAGACTATAGTTTCATTGCGGGGAACCCGGTTGGGAGAAGTAGAGCTCACTCAGCCTTCGCACTGCACAAGCTGCACAAGTGCTCAAGTTCAGAGGCACTTTTTCCCCTCACTCTCTGAACTTAGCTGACTGTGAATCCTGAATTCCCACAGGGAAACCTGAAGTCTGGATTTTTATTTCCAATTAAGAATCCAGAATTCAAAGCTTTCGTACCGGTACTGAGTAGTCTCTTCGAAAGTGCTCGCAATTCAGAATTTTCAGAATTCAGATAATTTAATTTTTCGAAAATGAGAATTCAGAAGAGATGACGTGCAGTGATCCACATTCACATGTCAATGCGAACTTACACGTACTTTCGTAGAGAAGAATTCATGCCTCACTTTAGCGGCCACTTAACAAGCACCCCATAGTGACCTTACCCGTAGCCAAATGAGGTAGGTAGGGCGGAGTAGTGTGACTCTCTAGAGTAAATTAGGGCAGTATTTGAGCGGTGAAATTCAATTGACTCTCCTCTCTCTCCTCAACAACAGGCGCTGTTACGAGGCTTAAGATAATTTTATAAAAGAGAAGGTAACGAAATGCTAGCGTCCTAGTGGTACGCACCACGAGGTTTGAGTACTACTAGTCCTACCGTATTACTTACTGAAGTACTGGTAACATGAGCTCGGCCATTAGACAGATGACGTAGTACTCGGTACTATGCGTTACAGAAGGCGCTGACTCAGACTCACACTGTGGCACTCCGAGTGGGACTGACCACTGACTGTGTGAGGAGAGAGAGAGGCAGAGAGCAGTTGTATCGCGGTACTATGGTGAACTGCTAGTGCCTCCGCGGACAGCTGCGAGTCCTCACCGCAAGTACCGCGAGTACCGCGAGTACAGTGGGACGCCGGCCGATTGCGTTGGACCGATTTGACAGTGCTACGGAAGAAAAGGGCAAAGGAAGCAGGGAAGCAGAGAAGAAGTAAAAGTCAGTTGTGGTGGTGAGTTTGCGGAGACCAGCCGAGGATGTCGCTGGCCGACCCCACAGTCGGCGGCCGCGAGGAGAGGCGGTCGAATGGAAAAGGAGATGCTGGGTCGCCCGGGTCGAGCGTGCAGGAGTTGGGGGACAGTGTGTCGCTGTGGAAGAGCTGGTCGGTGAATATTGAGCGGAACCCCTCCGTGCTGGTGGAGGCGATGAGCAGCAAGTCTATAAATATTGTGCTCGGACTCACGTTTTTGGCGTTCGTGTTTGCGTTCATATATATTTTGATCGTGGTCTCCATTGCCGTGAGTCGGTGCAAAAGTGAGATAAACACAATTGGTAGCAACACGTGGCTGAAAACAATCTTCAATTCAATGTTCACGTTTGACGGATCGCTCGCAACAGCAAACGCCTTGCTGCGAGGCATGTTGGAATTCTATGGCGAGGAAAACAAGGTTGGTCCAAAACTCCCGAACCTGAATTATGGGACCTTGCCGTGGTGCGCAGGTTGCACCGCCGAGGAGCTCCAAAGCATCTATCAAAACATCACAAACGAATACCCCACTGATCTCCTCCCGTCAGGCGAGAACGTGACTGGAATCAATGTGACGATCGAATTGATAGATTTTCTTCTGGAGAACACCACGTTTGGCAATACGTCGCCGTCTTGTCTTTACGGCCTTGGTTTGGAGATGTACAGCGCTGGGAGCCTTGGGCAATATCTCGTGTCATTCGCGACTCCAGCGCTTTTGGAAGCTGTACATACATACGGCGGATTGGAGGCAATGAAGCCCTGGGCGGGGCCTGCTTTGTTGTGTTTGATGGAGGAGGCTCCCGAATCTACATGCTTAACGCCTTGTGGCGTGCCTTCCAAAATGGACATTACCGTCAACTTGACGTCTCTCGAGATCACAGACTTGCTGTCTGGAGAGGTTTTCAGCCTGTTTGATGCCGTAAGGCTCTGGAGGCGGTGCGCGCTCTACACCTTGTCTGAGTTCATGGACCAATGTTCAGTCGATGGAGAGTGGGTGAGCATGTTGCAAGAGTCAGAAGCCGCCACTAGCGAAATTTCTGTGGAAAGCAGAATATCCACGTCGACAAGAGTGCTCTTCGAATCACCGACCGCGGTGGACCCTGTTGGGAATATTCGCAGATCCGGAAATGCCAAAAGGGACCTCGCGTTCGATCCTGATGCTGTAGATTCCGTAAACCAAAACGGCGTGGTCTTTCAGCAGTGGATTAAAAGCGACGCTTTGAATCGAACCTACTATGAGAAATTCGGGGAGTACGTGAGAAACAGCTTTCTGGCTTCAAACGACGTGTTCAGCATCTTGTCTGCCTCGTGTGCAGAGAAAACTGATACTGAGGACTACATTTACTCGTTGGCCTTTGAAACTTCTTCGTCTGGCATGTTTTCACCTCTAGCCGATATAGAAGACATCGAAGCGCGTATCAAGGAAGTTGGGGTGTGCTGGACAGCTTACACACTGTATTTCTACCATCACAGAGGATGCTATCAAAAGATCTTGAACACTTACATCTCCGACAAGGATATTAATGCCACGCTCAACGAAACGTCGTATGATGATGCCGCTTACGAAGTTGCAGTTGTGCTCATCTTTGAGCTTCTCGAAGGCGGGACCTTCTACAACAATATATCACTTGGAGACGATGCTCCACAGGGGTACAGTGCCATAAGCTTTTATGAGCGCGCACTAGCTTTTGAGAACAACAAGACTGGTCGAGACTTCTTTCAGGACATTATGTTTCTAAATCGGAGTGATCTTGGTGATTTAGGGTACCTTATCTTCCCAAGAGACATATCGGAGTTTCATGACATGTATGGGACCTGCATGGAGTCCATGGAAAACGCTCCAGCGGAGATGTCCAAACTGCTGAACTTCCTTCAAGTTATCCAAGAGTGTCAAAGCCCCGCAGTTCAGCTCTATGCTGGGTGGGCAATCCAGGCGGCATCTGCAATATTTATGTGCAGTCTGTTGTGTCTGCACGTCTTCTGGTGTCTAGGCGGAGCCGCGAACAGGTTCACGTTGTCCGTCTTACTCTTCATCATATCATCCATCTTCCTGATGAATTTTTACTTTTTCACGTACGATCTCGTTGAGCTCACGCCAACAGAGATTATCCATGGGATGTTTTTCAACGTCTCAACCTCAACGCAGATCTCGGAGATCACCGATTCCATTCTGCCCGCGTTTTTCAACTCCTTAGGGCTGGGCCTCTTCTTTCTGGCGCTCTGCGCAGGTTTATCCGGGATCGAGAGCATGGAGCTGCGGGAGAGACGGGAGAGCGATCAGGTTGCGCTTCGCGGCTTCAATTCTCTCGCTGTAGCCATGAGAAAAGTGGTAGAGTCCAAAGGCAAAATGTTGTACCAAGGTCCAGTCGTAATCGTATACGTGCTGATTCGCGGAGTTTTATGTCCGCTTGTTTTCCATTGTTTCGTGGGAGTCGTTCCTTTTGTCCCGGTCATCACGGTGATTCGAATCTGTCAGTATCCCGACGTCTCCGCGTTTCCTCGCTGCAACTCCCCAGATGTGGACGATGCGCTCGGTGCGCTGCCTTTTATTGGGATCATGATATCCATCACCATCGATTTGGGCTTGTTCGCCCTG
The DNA here is from genome assembly GCA_012862575.1 of Parietichytrium sp. I65-24A. Classification (NCBI taxonomy): domain Eukaryota; class Bigyra; order Thraustochytrida; family Thraustochytriidae; genus Parietichytrium; species Parietichytrium sp. I65-24A. The sequence goes on from BLSF01000048.1 coordinate 123,054, forward strand.
TTGGGTTTTGAGTGGAAGAGGTGCAATCGAAATGTCAGCTCCATGCCGTTCTCTCAAGCTCGGTCGAGCCACTTGCTGCTTTCCGTCCTATCACTGAACACCCATCTCCTCTTTTATGGAGTTTTCTTCGCCGCAATCCTTTACTGCACTTTGATGGACGTCGTGCTCGGCTACAATGGCGTTTTCGCGTTCACTTTAGATAGCGTTGGAGACGTAGAAACCTCTGTTGACAACGTGTCACTCTCTGTGACAGGCGTGCACCATTGGAGTATCGGCTTTCTTCTGATGTTCGCCGTGTACACGGTTGGCTGGGCTATAATGGTCACTCCGATGAACACGTTCGTGTCGCGCATAATGTTTGGCAACGCGTCAAAAGACTCGGCTCGTGTGCAGTTCGTGAGAACAGAGAGGGAATTGCTTGTCGGGCAAGCTTCTACGGTTGGATATTCACTCCTCTTCGACCAGAGCACATTCTGCCTTGAAACTCAGTTCACGAACGCTATGGTCTCGCACACATCTTACCACGTAGGGCCAACCGAAGATGGTTCGTCCTTCGTGCCTTCAGGTTTTCAGGTCCTTGAGTATATAACGTGTGAGGTCACGGATACACACGCCTGGGTTGTTGCTTCCCCTTCCAAGGTCTATGTGTCCTTTCGCGGCACGACAAGCCGGAAGAACGCAAAGACAGACCTTACGTTACAACTTGTGGAACTCGCTTGGGCGAAGGACTTTGCGCAGAGCGCCGTGACCCCGAATGAAGAGCAATCATCATATAATCCTCTCGGCCGATTTTTCCGCAAGCCCAAAGCCCACGATCCGCTCCCATCATCGGCGTCGATGAGTGACAGCATGTCAAGGTCACGGAATACCCTCTCTTACGAAAATTGCAGAGACCGCGCTCTGCACATGCTCGCTCAGTATCAACTTGCGAACCGCAAAGCAAATGTGCACAAAGGCTTTTTGACAGCGTTCCATCGCGTTCAAGATCGAATTTTACGAGCTGTCGTCAAACATTTTTCCGAAAACCCCAAAAAGGCGAGGATCGTCGTAACAACTGGCCATAGTCTTGGAGGCGGGTTGGCCTGTGTTGCTGGCGCCTACTTGGGTAGTGCAATTCCGAAAGCTGTTGTGCAGGTCTCGACATTTGGGGCACCGCGGCCAGGTAACTATTCGTTCAAGAGATATTTCCAGCAACGTGTGTCGAGTTGCTGGAGGTCCGTCAAACTTGGGGATCCTATCCCGAAGACTCCATTTAGAAATCCGTTTTCACGAACCTCAGGATACACTCATGTTGGCACAGAGCTCCTTTTGGACGCCACCGGAGACTTAATTATTGACCCCACTTTGCTCGAGCATCATCTTTTGCAGCGCTGTCGCCGCGGCTCACTAGCCACCGATCACAAAGCGGTGGCATATATGAATGCGTTTTTGCTCTTTTCGATCGGTCTGATGAGAACGCAGTCGGAGGAGGAGGGCGGTGATTTATTCAAACCACAGTTGTGGCCAAATATTCAGCAGCGGGTGCAAGTCGCAATCGATAGTCAAGGGGCGGCCTTAGCAATCATCAAAGCTTACATTGAAGAACTAGCTGCGCAGGCGGTCCACGAGGAAGTCCTCGTCTCTGGAGACGCTGTGAGTGAGAACGCTACCATCCCAGTCCAAACGGAAAACATATCCCCCGCCGATCTTCTCGGAGTTGTCATTGGGATGGAGGGCGCTTCGGGGGCTTTGAAGACTCTGGACGAGGAAGAAGGGTTGCACTCCCATCTGGACGAGGAAACATCTGACAACGAAACCATGACACCATCGAGTGCCATAAGCCACCTAACCGAGGTCGAGTCTCACGCGTCGTCCATTTCTTTGGAGAATGTCGACCAGGCAAAGAGGAGCCATCTCGCATTGCAGTAAAGTATTAAGTTGAGCGTCATTCTGCTCTTTCTTCACTGATTGTGGAGCAGAATGGACGTCTATCTTCTCTCAGAGTATATATTGTTTCGTGTTGTAATTGCCAGGTAGAGAAGAAAGTTTGGAATCGTAGATTACCAGGGAGGACAAGGTGCGCTCCTCCCTTCATCTCGAGAGTTGATTGGTTGTTCTATTTCCTTTGCTGATCAACTATTTTTTTTCCCGAAGAATTACAATTTTCTAAGTAATCTAACAAACAAATAAAAATAAGTACTTTTTTTGTCGCAGATTACCCAAATTTTCTGGCGCATCTTTACACCGGCGCAGCTCGTTTGTTAACCTGCCAAGAAAGTGGACTGTTTTGCAGAAGAGTTTGTTCTTGATTGAGATAAGTAAAATAAGCGCTCTAACCCTCTATAGAATTAGAGCGATTGCAGCACGGGCTGCTGACGACTTGATTGTATGTATACACCCCGACACAGTTTTGTATTCTAAAACCAACAGCGAACACAGGGTCAAGTAGGAATCTTGTTGCGGTGACGGGAAAAGGAGAATGCGAACACAGCTGCTCTAATGCATGGGAAACTGCAAAGTGGCGCAATCTCCCACTGTTGTCCACTCATCTACAGCATAGCCAAAGGTTCTAAAAGCAGACATGGCGTATGGGTTGTTCTTCACTGCGTCAGTGTATAGCTTTCTCTCGGAGAGAGGGTACTTTTGGCCAAAGTATCTATCCTGTTTGACGGTGAACAACCTGATGGACTGGTCGATGATGCTTCGGCCGCGATCATCGGCGGTCTGTATGAATTTGGCGATTCGCTCAAAACAAGATCTATGGCCCTTGACAAGATCTTCGATACGAACTACGAGAAACTGATCCTCGCGGAGGTTAGCTTTTGCCCAATGAAGAACGTCAAGATTAAGGCGGCTCCAAAGCTCCAAGCGCATCTCGTAGGTGTCTTCGCACGGCACACGCCCGCCGTAGTACCGTTTACATGTATTAAAAAACAACGTGTTGTCTCCAGCGCTAATATCCCTTCCGTCACGGATGATGTGCACGTACTTGAACTCGCCTGTCACATGCTGAATGTAAGGGAGGACAAAGGACGAGCGAGGGTGTTTGAAACCCCACAGGCCGTAAGGGTATTTTTCCTGGTTGAGCTTCTTTCCTGTGTAAAATCTGCGAATTGAAATACGAAAAGAGTTAGCATGCGCAGGAAGCACGGAAGAGAGGTAGTTGGCCGGAGTATCGCGCCACTACATCCAACTTACTGTGTATGATTCAGCATCGTCCGAAAAAGAGTAGATGTCCATTGTACACCGGTGTTCCAGGTAGCTGGTTCAACGCACGAGCGATTGTAGTTTCCGGAGCCGCACTGCTCAATAGACTTGGAGTAGAATATGTAGGATTTTATGGTGTCCTCGGCCACGTGATTCTCAACGTCACACCCGACCGTGGGGAAGCCATTGATAAAGAGCCTAGAGTCACGTGAGTCTTTCTTGACGGTGACCCCGAATTTGCCCATCCAAACGCCAAACTGGGTCACAAGGTATGCCACGGCGCGCGTGCCACTGTCTCCGATACCCCCGAGCACGACTGGGGGTTTTACTCCTTGGTTCTCGCGCCTGAATGTGAGAAGCCCTGCCAGAGCCTCTTTGGCGCTGTCCTTCTCGCACTGATGTGCTGAGGCGCTAGATCTGTAGCTCTTCACCAAGTCATCAGAGCGAATCAGCGTGATCTTTCTCGGCGCTGACTGTTTCGAAACTGGCTCTGTAGAACCTTTCGTCGAGACTACCACCGCCTCTGTCGGCGCAAGTGTTGCTTGGATGTGCGTCTCGCGCACGTCCTCCAGCCCCTCCTCCTCTTCCTCCTCCTCCAGCTCGGTCTGCTCCGCGGATGCGAGCCACGGCCTCCCAAAGTGTCTCGTGATGCGAGTGCCAAGTATGTCCGCATTGAGTTCCACGCCCGTGGGCCGAGGCACCTTGCTCACGAACCACTTGAACGCCAGCGCCACACAGTAAAAAGCCAGGAGCGCTCGCACGAGCCTCCAGCGCGCGCTGCGCATCTCGCGGCGCACGCCAGGGTCGCCGGCCATGCGAAGGCACATGCTTCTCGCCGCCTTGGCTTCAGACTTGCCCAGCGCCAGCGCCATGCTCAGCGCATCTCCGTCCGAGGCCGCCACTTTTCCTGACCTTTGCAACGCACGGAACGCCAACCACCGGCTGCCACTGTGGGACACACTCTGTCCCTCTGTCCCTCTGTCCCCTTCTCGTCGCGCACCAAGCCTGCGTCTCTCTCTCTGTCTTTCTGTCTTTCTGTCCTTCTGTCCTTCTGGTCTTTATCTATCTCCAGTTCTTCTTTGTCTGTGTCTGTGTCTCTTTGTCTGTGTGACGTTTGTCTGTTTGTTTGTCTGTGTGTCTCTGTCTCCGCGCACTTGCTCTCTTCCTCTTCCTCTCTCTTTCTCTCTCTCTGTCTCTCTCTTTCTTGCTTTGCTTTGCTCACATGCAGAGAGATCAGCTAGGACATAGTATCTACCTCTTACTGAGCATGACTCTTAATTCGTAGCGGAGGTGGTAGCGGACGCTGGGACTTGGGGCGGGTCAAGCTATGGTTGTCTTTAGATGGGTAGTAGTGGGAGTAGAGAGGGAGAGGTACGGAGTGGAAGGAAAGGAAGAAGTTGGATGTGTGGAGCAGAGAGTATTTTTCGCTTTTCGTACTCGTTTTGTTTAGACTTTCCGTTTCTAAAGTATGGGCGAAAGAAAGAAAGAAAGAAAGAAAGAAAGAAAGAGGAGCGACGGTTGCTGACTGTCAGTGTGATGAAGGCAGTGTGGCTTCGGTGACCGAGGAAATAAAAACTTTGGTGTTGGTTATGATTCATTCATGCCTGTTCCGAGCCTTTGAGTCGAGAGGCAGTCCAGGTGATCCGCTCTCCTCCATCTGCTATCTGCTATCTGCTGTCCGGATTCACAACATCCACATCATCCACAGCCCAATGCCGCTTTTTGCCGAGAGATCTTCGCGGCCAAAGTCTCTCTCTTTCGTTCGTTTGGCAGAGGTTGGAATCGAAGACTTTCACCGTCGGCCCCGGCGCAAAAAGGCAAGGCAGTTGATACTTTTGTGAGACACAAGAGCAGCGGCAAAAGAAAGTAAGTCGCCCATTGCAATCATCATCACAATCCCAAAAAAAGATTGCAAGAGGAGAATGAGCTAGCTCAGCGGTCGAGCCACGTCGAATTCCTTCGCTCTTTTAGTACTACTGGGTCTACTGGGTACCGACTCTAGCCTGGCATAACGGGGGCAGCGACAAATGCCAAGTGAGCAGTGGTAAACCATAATGACCCTGTCGATCCCTGTACCTTACAAGTCAAAAAGAGAGCTTAAGTTTACTGAGAGAATGAAGGCGGTTGGGCAGCGCAGAATACCGATGTCAGTCCCGTAGAAGTGTTTTACAGTACGGTGCTTGGACCTGAACTCTGAAACTCGCAGCAAGAACTGCGATGTGCGATGAGCCGGCTTGCCCGCTCGACTCGAATACATCATGACGATCGTGATGATAACTACCAAGTATGTTGCTGGCAAGATCGCGTGGGCCTCGGGCCTGGCTGGCTGAAGTCTCTGGACATCTCTGGAGGCACTCTTTTGCGCACTTTGCAGTCCTTGCAGGTTCGCATGTCGAATGAGAAAAAGCGTTTTCTCTCAGGAATACTCTCTCGTCCTGTTTGGACGTGCCGATTGTTTTTCAATTAAAAAGCAGAGCAGTAAAACATGTAAATTCAGAATTAGAAAACACAGTCAGAACGTGTCAGAACACGAGCTGCTAGATTCTCTTCTGAATTCTGAATTCTGAATTCTGATGATGTGACAATGAGCACTCAGTACCAGTACTAGGGTGCTCAAACGTCAATACCTAGTACCGTACGATGCTAAGCGAAGGAGGCGATTTGGTGTGTCCAACATTTTTTTTCCAACAGGAATCTGGCCCGTAGTCTCTGTTAGGCGCAGAGTGCGAACCCACTATAACAATTATGGTTTCCTCTGGACGGGATAATAGTACCACCTACATGAGTCCCATAGGGCCTCTGGTGCGGGGAAATTGCCAGTTGCTAGAACTATTGATGGTTCTATTGCGAGTGTAGGTGTCGGGTACTCCCGTTAGCACTAGCATTAGAACTAAAAGTCAGTGTGGTAACTCTTCGATCTTGATTGAAATCTCAAGCTCAAAAATGTCAGAATAGTTTGACTGTGAATCACGTGCTGTGAATTTTACTTTTTTTTTGATGTCAATGTCAATGTCAATGACAATGTCGATGCCGATGTCGTTGTCAATGTCGATGGAGGCAGGTGTTGTTGTGCGGAGTGGACAGCGGCCGACACAAGCGCTGAAAGTGAATGAGCGAATCGCATATTTTGCGCTATAACCTCGATGCCGAGAACTCGTGTGCAATGTTATCAGCTGTGAACGAGTGAGCCTCGCTGTCCAAAGACTGTCGCAACGGCGTACTCTGCGCAGATACAGTGCAGCACCTGGTGCTCAGCACTGAGTAGTTTGCAATGTCTGGTCTGGGCTTTTCTTGCGATTTCGATGAGCAAATGCGAGTGCTCACGGTCACCACAGTCTTTCGCCATAGCAGGCTCACCATTCTTCGAAATTCTGTGCAAACACGCTCAAGGAAATTGATGACCGGAGAGGCACAAACTCTCCAGGCTCGGTCACGCAATGGTACGATACTCGAGCCGTGTATGCATGAAGTTTATTGTTGCAATTAAATACTCGAGTGCAGCAAACTTTTTTGCCCAACGCGTTCTCCCTTGGTAGGAAACAACATCCTATGATTCTGAGGGGAACTGTGGAAAAGGAGAAAGATCCACTTGGCCAAATGCTGTAAGAAGATCGACACGCGGATCGGCCTGTGACTCTGCGCACCGTTGCTGCACTGTTGAGAGGTACCGAGTACCGGTACTGCAGCGGAAAGCGAGTGAAATTTTTTTGGGGGCAAAAGAGCTGCGTCTTGGACTTATATGAGCATGAGCCAGCAGGCGCTGTGTTGGAGGGGACGTACTCATCGTACACTCAAAGAGTGGTGAGGAAAAATTCGATCCAGTTGCAAGTAGTTTTGTTGTGGTGCAGCATACACATCAGGACAGCTGGACATTTTTTGTACCACAGCCAAATATTTAGACGTGCGGATTTTACCGATACCGATAAGGAGATGCTTGGCCAGTCAAATTTCTGGACAAGCTTATCAAAGGTGTTTGTTCAAGGAAGACTTGAAGGGTGTTGAGATTGACCGTGAGCGTCACATCGCAGAGTCCCGCCAAGTTCTGCTTCTCTTTCTTGTATGTAACAATACGAGCAAGATGCTTTTTGTCAGCGACGAGTTCTTGCGACTTACGATCACAATCGATTTCGGATTTCGAACATTGGCGTTCAGGCACAATCAAGTATCTATCGTTGTGCATCCGTCCTACGCAATATCGTCGATTAACTGTTAGATAACGTTTAGGGGGTAAATCCTTTGCAGTTAAGACCGCTTCCCAACACCCACGAGTTTCCGTGGGATGTCGAACAAAGACACGCAGAAAGCAGAGAAAGCAGAGAGCGCAAAAAATCACGTTTCCTCGATGTTCAATGATGTTCATCTGACTGTAAATTCTGAATTCTGTTCGAAAGAAACCCCGTGCGGAACACGGTGGTCACGTGGCGAGAGATCCGTTGGAGTATCACCAGACTCGGACTCCATCTATTCAAAACTTTACCATGTCCTGGTAAAACCAACTATAAAGTTGTAACTGCGTTGGTGCAAGAGACAGCGAGGACACAGCGAGGACGCCAGCAGCTTGCTCGAACGGAAGATGGAGCTTGCGTGTCGAGGCACCAGCGTTCAAAATGGGCTCTTCGTGGACCCTGGGAGATTCAGAAAGGTAAGTGTCGCCAACGAGAGGATTCAGCAAGCGATGATGATGGCGATGATGGCGATGATGGCGGAGCAAGTGACACTGATGCCGAGCGAGTTGTATATTTGAAAAAAAAAATGGCGCGAAGGCAGTTGGCGAGGAAGTATATGAGTCCATGAGGTACTACGAAATGGTCGTGGAAGTAATGTACGACGAGAAGGCAAAGGCGCCAAAACACTGTCACAGATTCCTCCTTCTTTGTGAGTCCGTGCTTTTCGTTCTCAGCTTGTCCAAAAAGGAGGCCCAGAAGAATCTGTGGGCCGGAGAAGGAGCGCATCCGCCGATTTATCTCAAAGATGTAATATCCGTACAGCAACTGAGCAAACGCTCAGAAGTCTTCGCGGTAAGTTTCCAAGGGCGAGTGAATCCATTCGAACAAAGGCAATAGGAGCTGACAAGGCCACCGTGGAGTACAGGAGGACGAGCTTAATAAGAAAGTACGGCATGTTGAAATCATCTATCAACGCGAGAACAAGGAGGGCAAGAGACAAAACGTTTCACTGGAGCTTGCGGCTTGGGAGAATGGAAGTGTTTTGAGTGACCACTTGCACGGAGCGTGGACGAGTCTCATCACACGTTATTGCCTAGATATTGATATCGCAATTCACCTTGGCGAGAGCGCCGAGGAGTCAGCCAGTGCTCTTTTTGACGTGTACCAGGACTTGGTGAAAGATATTACGCTCAATTTGCGAAAGGACCCGCCTGGGTTGATAGGGGCAGTGAAAGAACTAGCAAAGGCAGCGCTACACGATCGATCGCTCAAGCGTCTATTTTTTACATCCCCACTGTTGTCCAAGCAACTCTTGCAAGATCTGAGCAGCTGCAGGACTTTTCTGTCAAGCTCCGGAGGAACGGATATAGGACACTCGATTCTGAGAACCAGCACGTCATCGTCGTCACCAGCTCTGGCAACGGTGCCTTGGTCGTCAAGGGTGCAGCAACTAGAGTATGTCCACGCAATTTTACAAGTTTTTCATGCTATGACATTCAATTCGCAGACGGTACCAGAGAGAAGCAATTTGCTGCAATTACGGCCTTACTCCTTCACAGAGCTGCTGGACATTTTTACCATTCAGTACGACCAGCGCGCTATGGAACGCGAGACACGCCGCCAAGAGGTCTCGGCGAGTCGGTCAAATATCCCGGAGTACTTTTCCAAGCCCATGGACAGCATGATCGAGAGGTTGAGTGAAGCCGCCGCTCTGGAGGACTCTGACGAGTCAGACTCTGAGGAAGAAGACGGTTTGGACATTTCTTCCGCAGGAGGTGAAGCCATGTCTCTGCTGAGGAGTATATCAGAAACGCAAGTGGCGATTCTTATTGAATTGGACGGATTTATATCCCTGGCGGTCAAGCAAGGCCGCTCGAAAACCATTGCCTCTGAAACCCTAGCGCACCAGCTCAGCAAGGCCGAGCCCGATTTCGTGAGATTCGCGCTGCCCCGATACGTGCGAAACCTTGTGAATCTCATTCAGGAGTGGAGGGTAGCGTGCGCCAGCACGGCAAACTCCGGGAAAAAGAAGAGCGCGGCAATTCGCCAGAAGGAGGAGTTCGGAAGCCTAGCAGTCCGCATAAACCAGCACGCCAACCTTATTCAGCTCTTGGCTCTTGGTCACTACAGGATGCTTGAGCATTTGCAAACTCGATGTGAGGAAGAGCTGCGGTATTTCATCTTTCAGCCCGATTTTTTCACGAGCCTTGTTGCGGTGCCAATGAAAGCACGTCACTTCGTGCAGATCTCCGTTCTCAATCGTGTTTCTAAGGTGCTCATAGAGGAGGTCAAGACGGCAATCACGGACCTCAATAGACAGAAAGTGAAGCAGGTTGAGGAGCAATCTGTGTTGCTGCTGTAGTAAAAACGAGGAAGGATCGGGAGAACAGAAGTCCAGGAGAAAATGAAACACCACAAGTGAGAGTGCTTTCAATATCACAGCCTTTCGAACTCTTTTTCTTTTGATCGTTCAACCAAGGAATGGTGAGTACGTCATTTTTTGCTTGTGGAATTTGGAAGAGGTGCGGCGAGGAGCAGCGCCTGATTATTATTAGAGTCTCGTGGCAGACTACGTGCGTACACATTGAGAGTCGTGCGTACACATTGAGAGTCAGCCAAGTACTATTGCGAGAAGTTGAAACACTCTTTTGCAGAGCATGTCCACTTTATTATAACTCATTTTTAATTTTTTTCTTTAATGCAAAAGAAAAAAAAAGAAAGAGAGGAAGAGACCGCCGAAAACAAAAACAAAAAAAAAAACGGGAGGGCAGAGGATAGGATGGCACCAAAACAGAAAAGATTGATGCTAGGGTGTGTTTTCGTTCATTTTTGTACTAAACTAAAATTTGGATACATTGACTGACCATTTTCGTTTCATTTCAAGTGCAAGCCAGGCTTTTCTCGGCGGTCCGGTCCAGGCTCACTCAGCGTCTGCGCCTCGCTCAGAACTCCTCATTGCCCAGGTCCAAGAGCACCTTTGAACCATCTGCGTTGAGCTGAATCTGCGGTTTCGTCCCAGGCTCAAACGACGGGGTCCCGAGGTATGGGCAGCTCGCGCACCTGAACGCATCGCCCTTCGCGCAGTTCCCGCACGCGCTCTCCGCAGGCTGCTGCGGCGCGGCGCCTTGCTCCTCGGCCTCCTCCATCTCCTTCAGCCCGCACGAACAGTTTTTGCACGCGCGCTTCTTCTTCTTCTCCCCAGTCCCTGCAGTATCATCCGGCCCGCAGCTGGCCGCCTGCTGTCCCGCGGACTGTCCCAAGTCGTCCTCGCCCAGCAGCGCGGACTCGTCTACGACATCGCCGTCCGCGGTCTCGCTGGCCAGCAGCGCCCACACCTTCTTGCCCTCGCTCTTCTTCAGCGGGCGCGCCGCCTGGTCGAACGCCGGCTTGCTCGCGCGTACACTTCCTTCCTGTCCGCGCTGCAGTCCCACCAGTCCCGCGAGGACCAGCTCTGCCTCCAGAGCGTCCGCGTCCCCGCCATCCTCGTCCACGATCAGCGCAGCGCCGTCCGCGAGACGCGAGCTCAGGGCGGCGGCCGCGCCGGGGGTGCGCGCGAGCTCCAAGCTGCAGCGCGGTCCGCGTACGCGCGCGGACACAAACTGGGACGCTGCGGGACAGATTTCCGTCAGCGCGGACACCGACGAAAAGTGCGCGCGCTCCCCGGAGGCTAGTTCCAGCCACACGCCGCTAAGGAGGTCCGCGTCGGGGGACATGGTTTTATAGGGTTTGCGCTGTTGGACTCTTAGGAGATGGGGATACGTGATACGTGAGGGGACTATGGCGCGGTGTACTCGCGGACGCTTTTCAACTTTTGGCACTCTTCACTTCACCGCAGGTTGGCTAAGCGTTTGCATAGGAGCGTCTAGTCGAGTCTCCCTCAGTTTTGCAGTGGGATAAGGTTATCTACGTGGAACAATAATGAGTCCATTTCCTGTTGCTGGTGTGCTCCAAGGTTAGTGTTTGTGGTAGAGTTGGATTAAGGAGAGTGGGAGTGTTTCTCGGAGACAGACGAGAGAGTGCCGTGACGTGACATAGGGTCCTATGTGACGTGTTTTGCGCAGGGGCTAGACGGAGCAGGTTTGCAATTAGAGTGTCGAAGGGGTACACGTTACGTGGACAGCTGGCATAGGCTTTAGTCTTGAATTGGATATAACTATGGACTTTCTGGTGTACTACACGTAACGATGGGGCATTCCAGTTCTTCAGCCGTTGCTGAGAAGAATCTTATGGATTATATATGTGCATTCTTAACAGAGCCAATAGACATTCGTGCTGTGTGTGGGTAGAAGCAAGGTGCGCACCAAACCTATCTTTGGGAAGAATCTCAGAAAGACTACACGTGCTATAGATTTCCGTAGCAGAGGAGCGGTGATGTTGCGTTCCGCAGAATCTTTCTTTCGAACACACCCTCCTACTCTTCCATGCTATGTCTCTCTATCAATTCCTATTTTTCCATTAACCAATTACTATACCTCAAGCTCCATATGAATCACATACCGTAAACTATACGAATTCCCGAATTCTACCCATCATCCAGTCTCAGCACTAACAATTCCACGAACTAGTCTCATCATATTCATTCACTATTATAGTCTACCAGATCGGTAGCACTCCTAATAAGACGAATGCTGAAGTACAGTACCGGTACTGTACAATATGCACCGGCGTAGTCTATACTGTAGGATCTGCGAAAAGCCAAGATTTAAGAGCTGAACTCGGAAGCTTACGAGGACACTCAGCAAGTGAACGTTACGTACGCGGCATACACGCACACATTAAGAGCGAGATAGACAGACAGAGAGAGAGAGATAAGGAGAGGAAATTTCGTGGCAAGATGGTGGTGACTACCAAGGACAGATTCGCGGAGTGCCTGCCAGCTGGCGCGAACAAGGAGGAGCTGGTGACTGGTTTTTGCGAGCGGGATATCCTGTTCTTCATCGAGAGGTCCAACAACAGCAACACGGTCATCTATGAGGCCAAGGTGGTGAGTTGAGTGAAGGCGAGGTGCGAGCTGGGCGAGTGCACGGCGCTAACGGCGGTGAGAAAATGAAAATGGAAATTGAAATGGAAATGCGAGGGCAGAATGACGGCAAGTTTGACGAGGCTGAGCCTGTCAAGGTCGAGTGGTTCATGTACGCCAAGGGGCAGGTTCCGGTAAGTTTTGCCATGAGGAGAGACTGCGCTGCGTTGTGGCTTTGAAAATTCAACTTACGACGCGATCTTCTCTTTCACGAACAGGTGGCAACCGAGGGACTCACCATGATCGAGAGGAATACCGCCTACGGATCCAAGACGGAAAAGTCATCCAAGGCCGGGCACTATGACCTCACCCTCTCTGCGCTCAAGTCCAAGAAGATCGACGTCTACTTGGACGAGGAGGGCTCTCTACACGCAAGAGCAATGGTGAACGGTGTGGAAGCTGAGCTTCTCAAGATCTATGTCTCCAACACCACAAGCTGGGTAAGTATGACATGGCTGGACGGCCGAACCGTGGTGCAATCATCAAATTAACACTTTCTTTGTTTCTTTTTTCACAGGGCATGCCAAAAGTGGAATACATCGATGTCAAGGGCCGCAAGGACGACGGAACATTCGTCGAGGAGCGCATCACCCAAAAGTAAATTGGCGGACATCCCCCAATCCCTTTTTCTGCGTGGCCTATGAGATACAGCACAGCCGCCGTTTTTTTAACGATAATTTTTTAAAGTAAAAAGAAAGAATGAGACACTCTTCAAAAGCATTTGGCACTCACAAAAACAAGAGGGTGTCTAATTACAATTCGAAATTGGTACTTTATGGAGGACACCGCTGCCGCAAAACTGGGAGATTATATTTTAGCATCGTTCTTGGGCAACAACTGTATTCCGATCTGAGCGACAGATCCGGTTTGGGTAGATGGAAGCGTTCGCATCAGTTCGCGCAAGCGAAGTGTGCATCACACGTACTACAGAGACCCAACATGAGAACGGGAGCTCGCACTCCTCTCAGTGATAACTCCCACGTTATGCACAGATTGGCTCGCGGGAAGTGGACCTCTCCTTCTCAAAAGAAAAATTGAGGAAACCTCCCACGCCAAAGGCCCAAATACTCCCCCCACCACAGAGATCCAACATGAGAACGGGTAATCGCACACAGTGAAGAAGGGGCTTCAGGCAACCTGACCCTACACCTACGGTCGCGACGTGCCCTGAGATATACCACGGTACTCGAGTGCATCAAGAATCAAGGTCGAGAAACAAAACCATCGGTGCGCCACCTTCGAACAGCCAACATATCAGTCTTCATGGCGTCATGGCGTCATGGCGTCACGAATTCACGCCATTTCCTTTTCACCGTGCCGGAATGCGCAGCGCACACCCCGCACCAAAACATGCACACCGCGGTCCTCGAGCACCAGTTCTGAGTACGCGAGGACAGCAATGTAAGTATGTGAGAATGTGAGAATGTGAGTGACATGGGCAACGTCATCCAACGTGTCTCACTCAGATCACCGGCAAACTATTACGTCCGTTGCCTATCGAGACCGCTAGTACTCCCTCCGGGCCACAATTGCCGCTCTCGTCCTGTGAGAATTGCACTGCAGACTGCAGTCGGTATGATAGGAGGCAGGCCGAAGCAAGATTGACTGTGCATGGTATTGATAATACGGGAAGAAGGTCAGTCTCAGCTTCGACTTGGAAATAATCTTGCACATTCCAATGTATTCCAATTTTGAAAACCGTGACAGTGGAACAGTGGAGAGAGGAGAGAGATAGATAGAACTTCTGTTGGTAGTGTACTCGAGGACCCCTTCCCCATTCCATCCAGAAGGCGAAGGGTTGTTGGAGCGTACGTCCACGCACGTTACGCGCGGCGTGGTGGCATACTGGTGTTCGTCGTGTGGCTGGGAGCAGTTGGGGTTTCGCCGCGGTTGGCTTTGGCGACTCGGAAGTGCAGGAATTGGCTTATTTGGACTATTTGTTTTTTTTATCTCTCGGGTGGAAATGGGGAAGCTGGCGGTGGGCTTGGCGCTGTTGTTGGGCGTGAATGGCGCGGACCTGTGGTTTAGTGATGAGAGGCTGAAGGAGAATGTAACCACGGCGGACGTGGGACAGCTGCTGGCGGCCATCGAAAAGTTGGAGCTTCGCGAGTTCGATTTTAGATACGAGCAGTTCTACAATCCGATCTTTGGCAAGCATCAGCTGGGTGTGATTGCTCAGCAGCTGGCTAGAGTCCTCCCTCAGGCAGTCGGCGTTGTGGAGAAGAGGATGGTGGGCGACCCGGACGCAGGGCAGCCGATGAAACTGGAGAATGTGCATGTGCTGAACAGCGACACTTTGTTCATGGCGAACATCGGGGCCACACAGGAACTGGCCCGATTGGGAAAGTTATTGCAGCATCAGATTGCTGAACTGTCTGGCACCGTGGACAGGGCGAGCCAGGATCTCTCTGCAGCCAAGATTGCCTCGGAAGAGCTTCCAAATATCAAGTCGAAGCAGCACGAGCTGGAGACACTCGCTAAGGAGGCGCACAGCCAGAGCGCTGGAGCGATTCGAATGGAGAAGTCGATAGAGATCTTGGAGCGTGACCGCGAGACGATGCGCCGCGACGGGCAAGCTGTTCTCGCTCAGGTGCAAAAGATAGACGAGCAGCTCAAGGCCGAAGTGGAAAGTCAGGGCACCCTGCATCGCGATATCGACGCCGGGCGGCTTGAGCTCAAGCATCAGTTGACTGTGCTTCAGGAAGCGCTAGATACGTTTCGGCAGAACTACGCGACTGACCGTGATAACGCATTAGCAGCCCAAAAAACGCAGGGTGAAGTTCTGCAAGAGAGCTCCAAGGCGCTAGAGAAAAAGCAAGCCGAGTTGAACCAGCAAGTTGCGCAGGTTGCTCTTGACTTGGAAGCGCATCGGCAAGAGAAACAGCGGATGGAGGAGACTCTCACCAAGTCTTTGAGTGAATCTGAAATTCACTCACAAACCCTTGGTGAGTTGCAGTCTAGATCTCTGCGGGCAGAGAGCTCCATCAGCGACGTACAGCTCTCCGTCGCAAGCGTGCAAAATGACTTGGCCGGGAGGATAGATATGATTGATGGCCTTGCTTCCAAGAACACGAGCGACTTGGCGGAATCCTTGAAGCATTTGCGCGAGCAGTTCGAGGGAGAAATAGTCAGGATAGACAAGGAGCTTCGGTCCCTGCGCGATGCAGTTGAACGCCAGGCTGGCGAGGAGATTGTCGAGCAACGGCGCATCAAGGAGGCTGAGGTAGCGTTAGAAAAGGCCAAGTCCGAGCTAGAAAGGGTTCGAGCCGAAGAAGAGCGCAAAACTGCTCAAGAGCTGGCTGAACTGGAAGTTTACAAATTGCAAACGGTGGAGAACGCCTCACTTGCTCGTGTCAGAAAGGAGGAGGAGATACGCTCAGAGCACCAGGCAAAGAATGTGCGCCTGCAGGAGGAGGCGAGAATCAGAGAGCTCTCTGCCAAAGCGGAGAACGAGCTCAAGATTGAGAAGGCCAAAGCTGAAAGTCAGCGCGAAGCGCTCCGACTCGAAGCGTCCATCGCCAAGGAAAAGGCTTTGGTCGAGGCGGAGGCGGAAACGAAGCGCGAACGGGATAATCACGATCTTCGGATCGAGATGGCGAAGATTGAGGCCGAGCAGCTGAGAGAGAGCACAGCTCACATGATTCGAACGATGGCGGAGCAGACAATGTTGATGTCCAGCACTCTGTTGAGCAACCCCGGCCAGGCGGCACTAGGCGTAGCCCTGTTCGCCGCTCTGGCGATCGCTCTGTTTGGCGCCCGCGAAGGCTCGATCCTGCTCAGGTCGTACTGGGAGTCGCGCCTCGGCCAACCTTCGCTGGTTCGGGAAACCTCCAAATCAACCCGACCTTCCAAGCTCTCTGCATCCATCTACAAGTCCGTGGTGCGAACTTCGAAGAAGGCCGCGCAAAAGTGCTATCGCCTGGTACAGCCGATGACTGCAGCAGAAAAGGAGCGCGCGAGTAAGGAGGAGATGCGCGAGCATCAGCGTCGAACATCGTTCCTCCACTTTATGTCCGATGTCGTGCTCCCTGTGTCAAAAGGAACCCAGATCAATAGAATCGCACGTGCGACCCGCGCAGCGCACCAGAACAAAGCGCCTCTCCGTCACGTGCTCTTTTACGGGCCGCCAGGAACCGGCAAGACTATGGTGGCTAGGTATCTAAGCAAATGGTGCGGGCTGGACTACGCCATCATGAGTGGCGCGGATGTGGCTCCGCTGAAAGATCGAGCCGTGACCGAGTTGCACAAGCTCTTTGCATGGGCGCAAGGCACGGACAAGGGTGTACTTTTGTTTATAGACGAGGCGGACGCGTTTCTGGCGAACAGAGAGGGTAGCAATATCAGTGAATCTCTTCGGAATGCGCTCACCGCCCTGCTGTTTCACACAGGGTCAAGCTCCACAAAGGTGATGCTGGTTCTGGCGACGAACCGCCCAGGAGACCTGGACCGCGCTGTGCTTGATCGCGTGGACGAGTCTGTGCAGTTCGACTTGCCGTCTCTGAGGGAGCGCAAGCTGTTGGTGGAGCAGTACTTTGAGAGCTCTGTTGCGAAGCACGTCCAGAAGAATGCTGTCGACAATAAGCTCTTGGAGGACACTGCTCGCAAGACAGAGGGCTTTTCTGGCAGAGAAATTTCCAAGCTGATGACGAGTGTCCAGGCGCATGTTTTTGGCAGCGAGGAAGAGGAGTTTGATCGACGCTCGGGACAAGCCGGGCAAGCGGGAACCAGATTCCTCAGCGTGGAGTTGTTTAAACATGTTGTGTCAAACCTGGTGGAGGAGCACCGGAAGCTCGAGTCCTTGCATAATGTACAAAGTTATGACTGGAAGCGCGAGGAGTAATGATAATGAAAATGAAAATGATAATGATAGATTCTATTTTCTATTATATATAGATGTGACCTGTGACCAGTGGTGATGATTGAGGAAACTCCTGGTTGGTAAGTTACTTGCGTCTGTCTGTCTCTCTTTTTCTAACAGTAAATCGAAGCAAGGGCACAAAAAGCGCAGTTTCATTTTCATTTTACAGTTATACAGTAAAATTACTAAAAACAAACACAAAAGAAAGAGAAAAAAATACATATATATATCGATTCCTTGTTTCGTTCCTCGCTGACTCGTTTTCTTATTCAAATTTATTATTATTATTATAAAAGGCAAATTGAGAATTACAAAACAAAGGCAAACACGGTGCGTGAACGAACCGACATAGGTATGTATTTATGTATGTATGTATGTATCTATCTACGTTTGACGCGGATAAACTACATCGTTCGGCACGCACAACATATGAAAACCCGCGAAACCAGAGAGAAAACAAAAACAAAAGAACAATAAAGCTGGGAAAGCAATAACAAAGAGCGGCAACAAGCCAGGCCCCGCTATACGGGGTATACGGGGAGTAAAAGACAGACACGCAAACTAATCAAGCGGATACCAAGTACCCCACGAACATGCCGACGGCGGTCATGGCTCCCACGCTGACCAGGTTCACCTGTTGATTCGTGAGCACCGGCCTGCCGCATACGACCTTGACCCTCTCGCCGCGGTGGCGCACCACGCGCTGAAGGCTGGTGTCGTACAGCGTCTCCTGCAGCAGCGCCCCAAGCACCGAGTCCAGCACGCTGCCCGCCACGCCGAACGCCATGCCCAGCGGCACCAGCTGCCAGTCCAGCGCCCACCAGCCCGCCACGCTGGTTCCGCTGGTCCCGCTGGTCCCGCTCGTCGCGGAGAACGGCGCCATGGCCACGCCTGCGGCCCACATCACGGCGCCCACGAACGCGCCGCCCGCCAGCGACGCCGCGAGCCCTGTCCCCGAGACGCCTCCGTTGGTCCCTGGCGGCACCCTCCTCCTGACGTCCGTCACCAGGAACGGCCAGGACGCGGACAGCACGCCCACCTCGCTCGCCCACGTGTCCGCCGCGCACGTGGCGTAGTGCGCCAGCGCGCCCAGCACCAGCGGCGCGTGCCAGCCCCCGCCGCGCGCGGACCCGACCACGCCCGGCCCGTCCGCGCCCACCACCACCGCCTGCGCCAGCGCCAGCGCCGTGGCCAAGCCCGAGCACGCCAGCACCTGCGCCGCGCCGCGCCGCGCCTCGCGCGCGTACTCCGCGTCCGCCAGCGCCTTCTCGCGCGCGCCCACGCGCGTCAGCCGCGAGCTGCTCGCGTAGAACGCCACCAGCGCAGCGCCGCTGCGCACGGAGCTGCCCAGCGACACCGCGCCCACGGCGAACGCGGCGCGCGCACCGTCCGCGCTCAGGCTGCCGCGACGCACGCCGCGACGGGCGAGCACGCCGGCCAGACCGCACGCCACTGCGCACCACGCGCACGCGGACACCCACGGGGACACCCACGCGTTGGACGCTTGCGGGGACGCCATCCAGCCAGACGCCGTCAGCGGACGTACGTACGTATGTATGTGTATATGTTTTTGTGGACGTATGTATGTATGGGGCCAAGGGGTGCGGTGTGAATGAGTGCTCGCAGACCTCCTTCTGTGGTAACTGTGGGACCTGTGGTAACTGTGGGACCTGTGGGACCTGTGGTAACTGTGGGACCTGTGGGACCTGTGGGACCTGTGGGACCTGTGGGACGGGGAACGCTTTTGGTCTCTCTGGCTGGTGCCGGTTGATGCTGGATGTGCTGAATGTGATGGCTGACGAAGTTGTAAATAGATGTAGTGCTTGTAGTGAGAGATTGAGTGATTGACAGAATTGACAGTGTGAGTGAGTTGAGACAGTTGAGACATGCATACCACATACATTGATTGATTGATTGTATTGACAGTGATGATCGAGTTTTGTGTTGAGTTGAAGATACTACTACCAGGTACTGGGTACCGGTAAGTAAGCTTCACAGAGATCGTCGATGACGCTCACACTGCCAGACATAGTTTAGCAGAAAGTGTACTCGGTATACTCCAAGGAAGAGATTGTTAATTAACAATTCCTGTGAGCCCAATCCATCCGCCCATCGTGTTCTTTTGCGTTCTTGTTCTTGTGCTTTTTGTTGTTCTTGTGGGTTCTGGCGAAAGATTGAAATTTGGGAGTTGGAAAGGGGCGCAGGCGCCTGCTTTGTTGGCGGTTTTGTGTTTTATTTCACTGTCACTGTCAGTGCAAAGCATGCAGAGTTCATTCCGTTCAGCAACATTTGCGAAAGTACTGGTCACGGTATGTGTTCGTCTTCTTTGCCGTGGTTGACAGAGATACTTTTCATTTTGGTGTTTGTTTATGAAGATGTATGTCGTGGCGGAAAGTTGCCCCCTACAACTTGCTAGATCCCCGACCAAAGTTGCTTTTTTTTAATCGTGCAAGTCAAGGCGGCAGCGGCGGTACTCGAGTACTAGGTACTAGAGAGTAGCGGGGAGATTACATTCTCCCTGTGATGGGCTGGTGTGGTCCCCAAAGGAGGTCTCGAGGAAAGAGGGGGACGAATACGGATTTATGCGTTTTACTTTGGAGCAGGCTGGTGGGCTTTGAAAGGTTCCAAACTAAGAACGTGCTTTGGTGCTGATTTGTTCTTGGCGTGACGTCGATTTAAGAAAAAGTTGTCAGGTTCGGTTCAAAATACTCTTCACAATACAATGCTTCTCAGAAGTCTACTTGGCGATGCGCGGCAGGAGACCTGCCTGCGCACGGTCGATTTTGGTGAGCTTTGTTGTCCGCAAGGTCTTGCTCTTGCTGATCGGCAGCGAGGACTGCGCTGGCACGGGTGTCTTGTTATTGGTGCTACTGCGAGCGATTTGGTTCGCGTAGCTCCAGCTGTACGTGTCGGGCTGGCGCCGCGGCTCGCGCTCAGAGGAGCCCGGGCGCGACTCGCGGCCCGAGTGCTGATTAGAGGTGAGCGAAGGATCCGTCTGGGGTACTTTCAGCGCCCTCTGACCCTTATTCTCCAGGGCATTGCCTCCGAGACTCCCTCTGGCCCGTGGCTTTGCTGCAAGCATCGACGGCGCTTTCCCAGGGCGGCTGGAGCGCCGCGCGCCGAATTTGGATCCCGTTGATCCGTACAATCTGCCGCTGCTGAATCTGTCCTTCAAATTCTCCTCTGCAGTCTCGTGTACGGCTTCTATCGCTTGGCGTTCGTCTCGATCCTCTGAATCGGCTTGCTCGCGCCGCCTTTTCGCCTCCTCTTGTAATCGCTCTGCTTGCAATAAACGCTCCTGCTCGGCCTTTTGCTGGGCGAGTTGCCGTTCGCGCGCAAGGGCTGCACTCCGCCGCTCTTCTTCCAGTAATCTGAGCCGCTCTTGCTCTTGTTCCAAAGCCCGTTGGCGCTCTTCTGCTTCCAGCTTTTCCCTCCTGGCGCGCTCTTCTTCCAGCAATCTGAGCCGCTCTTGCTCTTGTTCCAAAGCCCGTTGGCGCTCTTCTGCCTCCAGCTTTTCCCTCCTGGCGCGCTCTTCTTCCAGCAGTCTGAGCCGCTCTTGCTCTTGTTCCAAAGCCCGTTGGCGCTCTTCTGCCTCCAACTTTTCCCTCCTGGCGCGGTCTTCTGCCTCCTCCTGAAGCGCCTTCAATCGCAGCCTTTCAGCTTCCTCCGCTAACTCTCGAAGCCTCTCCTGCTCCATCGCTCTCAGTCGCTGCGCCTCGGCTTCTCTAGCTTCCTGAGCTTCCTGAGCTTCCTGAGCTTCTCTAGCTAGTCTATCTTTTCTGGCTTGCTCCTCTTGCCTGGCCTTCCGCCGCTGGCGAAGAAG
This sequence comes from Parietichytrium sp. I65-24A, assembly GCA_012862575.1. Classification (NCBI taxonomy): domain Eukaryota; class Bigyra; order Thraustochytrida; family Thraustochytriidae; genus Parietichytrium; species Parietichytrium sp. I65-24A. The sequence continues at coordinate 144,107 of BLSF01000048.1, forward strand.
CCTTTTGGCAGCGAATACTCTCCACATTGCCTGCACTACCACTGCCGCCGACGCCGTCCTCATAGTTGCCATGTTCCTCATGCGACAAAGTTTGCGTTCCTTCTCGCAGGCTGCCCTCCTCACCGCTCGCTGGATCGTTTCTGCTGCTTGTCTTTGTCTTTCTGTTTCTCTTCTGGTCGCCCATTCTTTCCGCCGACGACTGGCCCTTCGCCAGCTCCGCTGGACTATAGTAATCGCCAAGATATACCTAGCCATCTCCCTCTGTCTCTTGCGCAGCAGCGCATGCATGGCCGCTCGCGCGCGCTGCCTCGCTCGCGCCGGGGCGACCGTGGCGGTCCACCATCTTTGCAGTGTCCTCGCCGCGGACCTGCGGCGTACGCGGCGTACGTCGAGGGCGAAGCGGAACGCATGCCGGCGGAACGCGCCCTGGATGAGCGCCGCGGCGTGGCCGTGCACGGCGCTGCGACGCACGCGCTCCGCCTCGGCGGCGAGGTAGTCCTCGTCGCGCTCCAAAGCGGACTGGTCCTCGGGGTCCGCGCACCCCTCAAGTAGGAGACGGTTCACTTCTTCCAGCGCGGACGCCAGACCGAGCGTATGCCGCGAGTCCCAGGCGGCGAAGAGCACGCCCATGTCTGCTTAGGTTAGGTGGTCGGTGAGTGTGGGGGGAGTGAGGGGCGAGTGAGAGGGGACGGACGGCAGCGCCGAGGACACTTTGCGAGGACACTTTATGGGGGACGGTGGGACGCTCTCGTCAAGTCCTGTGTGGCTTGCAGCTACGGGATGGAGTGCGGGCAATACAAGACACTTTTGAAAGTAGTGTCACTGCAGGTCGATCGTGCAGAGTCGCGTGTTAGTCGCACGCTTCGATCCGTTGGAGGGTGCGGAACCCATCTCTGCTCGGTGAGTTCTTCTCTCGCCTAAGAACACATAGGAGTAGCACAGGACATGCACGATCGGGTTCCGGTTCTTGCTATCAACGAAAACTCTAACAAAATATCCACGCATCGGGGATACTCCCTAGCAGGTACGCCTTAAAGGTAGGACGTTAACCCAGCTACCATAAACGACTAGCAGTGCGAGTCCCGGCCGTTACAGTTTCGCGTACGCACACTCAGTGCCTCACTGTCAGTACAACGACCAGTGAGTACAGTAAGTTAGTTGTGAGATGTTGTGAGTGCTCGTACGATAACACACCTTAGACTAAAAGGTGAATGAATGCACGTCGGTGTTTAGCGAATGCAAAATTGCCGAGCTCTGTCAACGTGAACGCAAGATAGAGAGAAAGAGAGAAAGAGAGAAAGAAAGAAAAAGAAAGAAAGAAAGAAAGATAGATAGATAGATAGAGAGAGAGAGAACGTAGAAAGGGAGAGCTGTGAGAGCCAACCGGAAGGCGAGATGGGCAAGTGGAAAGCGTATGGGCGCGCGGGAATGGTGGCCATAACAGCGTATTGCGTGGCGGTGCTGCACGCGGCGATGGAGGAGGCCATGCGCGACGCCGCACGCAACTCGTTCTCGAAAGTTGGCTTCCACGACGAACCGGTGGTGCTGGACGCGGACCAGGTGCAGAGGTTTCACGCAGATGGGTTTTTGATCGTCCGCAACGTGTTTCCCGAGGAAACGGTGCAGCTGCTGTTTGAACACCGGCCGCGGTCAATGATCCCGGTGTTTCTGAAGCCGCTGGAGTGGATTTTTTTCTACGTGAGCTCGTCCATGGTCTCGATCGACGCGATCTGGGCTGAGAGCCAAATGTTTAGGCACTTTTGGTTCGAAGGACCGGTTCCTGCGATCGCGTCGCAGCTCATGGATAATTCTTCTGTGCGACTTCTGACCGATATTGTGTACGGCATTCCGAAAGGTAGCCGACCAAAGTTCCTTGGCAAGTGGCACAAAGACAGCACGAGCTTCGACATCGTGGACAGGTCCTCCGCGATGGGGCTCAGTGCGTGGATCCCTCTCGTGGACATTGACGCTGTGAGGAATGGAGGTTCCGTCTACATGGGCAACAAGTCCCTCACCGACAAGTCGTGTCAGGCAGAGCCCGATGACGAGTGCTCGGAGAGATGCATGGCGCACTTTGACCGGATCGCCACCGTTTACAGCTTCAAGCGCGGGGACGTCATCTTCTTCACCGACAACACCTTTCACAGGTCGCAGCCGATCAACGCAAATTCTTCAGCTGACGACCGATACGCCCTTGTCGGAAGATTTGTGCGCGGCGAAAGCATTTACAAGCAGTCTGCGTCACTAGAGAAGCAGCGCAAGAATCTCTGCAACCACAATCTCGCTCCGGGAGATGTCATCCACACCCCGTGCTTCCCTCAGGTGTTCCCGCACTCTGTGGCGAACTTGACTGGGATCGCGCACCCAAACGGAGGCATGCACTTGTGGACTGCTCTCACCGATAACATCAAAGCGGCGCTGGGAGTTGTTTATTAATTGAAAGCCTGTTCTATTTCAGGCGTTCCTGTGCAAATAGGGACGACCCTCTTGTCTACACACACAGCACACAGCACACACACTTACTCTATTCTCTCTATTGTCAGACGGAGCACCTCGCTGTTTCCCTCCAAGCAGCTAATTCACTGGGCCACTATTGGCCACTGCCCATACCAGAAGATGTACAGTGTCTTTACTGCGCTGTGCCAGCGCTGTCTGTTCCCACGTCTGACGTATATTATATTAAAAAATGGTTTTATTTTTAGTTTAGTTGGGTTTTTCTCATCCTCATCTTGATTGACTGTGAATTTATAGTATAGAATAGAGAGAGGAATGAATAATTCATCTAGTTGTGATTTCAAACGCTTAGATTCTAAAAGTGTAATAAGAAGCCACGCTAACGAGTCAATCGAATCGAGATAGGATAATTCGATCTCTCCGGGCAGATCTGTTGCAAGTGTTTAGCGCCCAAAAAGAAAGCTGCTGGTCCACAGGTCAGGTGAAAGCTATATAAAGTCGATCTTAAAATTAAAAGACAAAGCATCTGCCGCACTTCCTCTGCATGTCTGTACTCATTCATTCTTGTTTGCTAAAGGGGCGCGAGCTTGCTTTGGAGCAGTTCCAGCCGCCACCTTCTTTCCAGCCGCTTTTGCAGGCGTGCGGAGCACGTCTTCTTTTGAATTCTGCTTCGCTTTGGCCCTCAACTGCTTTTCCTCATCGACCTTGTCCTGGTGCGCCGCTTCATTAGCATCGAGGGTTTCTTCAAAGCGAACACCGTTCAGCAGAAACGGCCCGTGAACCTCCTCGTACTCTTTGATTGCGGCTTTGACCCGCTCAATGACCTTTGGAATACCCTTTGTAACGCGCTGGCGCTGCTGCTCCTCTTCGCGGAGCATTGTGCCACCGCGTCTACTGAGCAGCCTGCTGCTGTCCTTAATCTTTTCCTCGTACTCCATACGATCCTCGCACAGCTGAAAGTACTTCTCCACGCTCTTGAGAATCGGGCGGTACAGATCAGCTTGAATAGTCAGAACCGCGATCTCTTCTTCGTGCGCCTCCAGAGTTTCTTCACAAATTGGTCCCATCATGTGGGCTTGAGTGAACGCTTCCCGCTGCTCGTCGTCGTAGTGCATTTCGTCCCAAAGCGCTTGGATCTTCTCCTGAGCTTCCTGGATGAGCTCGCCCATCTTCTCTTGCTTTAGGTCGAGCAGACGCTGAAGCTCCCGCTCACACTGCAGGATGACGTTGAGCCCGAGCCCGCGGTTCTCCATGAAGAATCTTTGTCGCTCATCGGAGTCCACATTGAGCTTCTCCCATAGAGGTTGAATCTTTGCCCCGAGCTGCTTGAGGCGTTCAGTCCGCGCCAGCTTTTCGTTGGTCAACTCGCGGGCTCGGGCGCTGAGATGCTCAACGACATCCATATTGATCCCTAGAGCTTCGCCGCCCTCCACGATTGCCCGGTCGAAATCACTCTCGGCTTGGTATTGCAGCTCGTCAAAGAGAGCGAGAATATCCCTGATCGTTTCTTGGATCGAGGCAATGCGAACTGTCCGGTCGTGCTGTGCTTGGGCAACTCCTGCATGATAGTCCTCCATGGCCTCTAGCGACAAATAGTTTTCCAGGTCCAGGTACTTTTCGTCGGGTTCCGCGCCGAGCTCTTCCCATATCTCTTTCAGGTTGTTTTGCATCTCCAGCAGCTTGGCCAGACGCTCCTCTTTGACGGTTTTGAACTGGATCAAGTGGTTTCTGAGCCAGGTAAGTTTCGGCATGAGATTCCCGGAGCCAGAGTGAGGAAACATCTCGCGCTCCATGCCGAGCTTGCTGCTGGTCTCGTCAATCTCCCTTTCCAGCTCCTCCGCAGCGTTGAAGTACTCATCTCGAATGGCCATCTCCTCCGCCATCTTATTCACAAACACCTGCTCCACCTTCTCCACCAGCGACGCCAGCTGCCTGCCTCTTTCCTCCGCGGACAAACCCATTTCGTCCCACACCACATGCAGCTTATCGCACGTGCTCTCTGCCACCGCATGAATACCCGACAAGTCCACTTTCTCCGTCCTCTCCGCGCCATCTTCCGCTATAACATTCCCGTCCGCGACAAAGTTCCCATCCTCAGCATCAGCATCAACCTCAGCATCAGCGCCAGCTCCCGTGCACAACGGCGGCGCCGGCGGCATGTCCCCGCCGTCGAAAGACCCCGAAGGTGTACGCGGACCCTCGTCCGCTGCCTCTGACGCCATCTTCTACCTTCTCCTGCGCGCGTACCCCTCTCTTTCTTTCTTCCTCTCTCTCTAACTATCTCTCTCTCTCTCTCTCTCTATCTCTCCTCTTCGTGGGCGAGTGTTGCGGAACGCAAATGATTCTGCGGAAAGTGTGCGCGCGCGGACGCGTTGGGCTAGTTTGACTACTAGCTGTGTTGAGTTAGTGTTAGGAGCACAGTTTGAAAGGGAAAAAATATGTCTCGCCGGTTTCAAATGTACTCGGCAGTTACTTTCTTCGCCGGACAACTCTGGTACGGTAGCGGGTGATAAGATAGTGGTAGTAGGCGTAGAAAACGGACGCGGTGACTAGGCGATATGAGTAGGACCGTGGATAGTGGGTAGGTGAGGGTAGCTGGAGATAGGGTAGTGTGGTGGGTAGGTAGGGTGGTAGGAGTTGTTGGGTCGAGGTCGTTGTAACTGAATGAGTAAAATGAATGAACGAGTGAATGAATGAATGAGTGAAATGATGAATGAGTGAAATGAATGAACGAGTGAAATGATGAATGAATGAATGAGTGAAATGATGAATGAGAGAAATGAATGAGTGAGTGAATGTGGAGACTAAAGTGACAGGATGCAATGCCATGGAATGGTGACTTTTGTGGGGTCAACAGTTGTGCCGTCTTAAGGAGGAGCACAGTGGGTTCTTGTCGGTTTGCAGTTAATCTGGAGTTTGTTTCTGGTCGATGTTCGTCTGAACTGACACTTGTTGTGTTTGCGAAATCGACAGGAGACCGGGTTGTGCTTGGCTGTTCCTTTGGCTTGATTTAACTATGGTTTGCGCTTTTGGGTTGATGCTTGTCGAGGGTTCTCGCAAAGGAGAATCTTATGATGTAGTAGTTGTCCGGAAAGGCTGGATGTTTCGTTCAGTGAGGTAAGAAAGGAGCCAGCTCGACTTGAAACGACGATTGTGAAATGCTCACGTGTGGATCTAGGCTGCGTTTAAGCGATCAGGGGAGATTAATCCTTTGAGAGCACAACTGCAGAAGAGTTGATTTTGATGTACAGAAGAGCCAGAAAAAAGAAAGCGGAGTGTGCTTCTTGTGAGTGGATCAATAGGGAGATTTTGTGAAAAGACGTCGTGAGGGACGACGATCTTTCAATTGCCAAGTCTCCTCTGTTTATGGTTGATATTACACTAAAGAGAGAAGCCGTTGGCGAAATAAACAAGATCGAAAGTATGCCGCTGGCCAGGTAAAGACAGAGAACGAACTACTCGGCTGAAGGAGCGACAGTGTCCTCCGTCTTTTGCCGCTTGGCCTGCACGTCGCCGTCGTCGGGAGCCCATTCCTCTGTCAGATCAGTCTCAAACATGTAGTAATGCGACTGCTTCATTCCAAGTTTGGAATACACCGTTTGGGCGACTTGATTGTCTTTTTCCACGTACAAGCGCACGTGCGGGGAAGCGTCGTTCTCTTTGGCGAGCTCGATGACCTTTTTGTACAACTTCTTGAACACCCCTTTGCCGCGGACGCTTTCGTCCACGAATACGGACTGGAACCACCAATAATTCTTCGCCTGCCAGTCGCTCCATTCATAGGTGACCAAGCATGACCCCACGACTTTATCATCAAGCTCTGCCACCATGTAAAACCCCTTGCTATCACCGCTTTCCAGCACTGCCTTCACGCCTCTGGTCACCACTTCTTCTTCGAGCTTGCGCTTCTCCGTCACCCATGCGATTGCGATGTTGAACTTGACCAGGCTATCCAGGTCGTCCTGCGACGCCCGCCTCACAGTGCAGTCACCCATCACACCTTCACACCTTGAGAAACTTTCAAACCTTATTCTCCTGTGCTCGCGGCAACTTGAGCGAAGACTGTGATCTGTGAATGAACAAAATTGGACGGAAGAAAAGATATTTGTTCGCTTCTGTTCGCGATCAGCTACGACCAACATTTGATCACGAGCAAATGGCGATTCATCTTCATTCATTGCCTGCGGTAGCGTTTTGGTACCTTATCGTCTGATATTTACAACGGGTAACTTAAAGATTTCCAGCGGAACGGATACATTTCGAGATGGTTGGGAAGATAAGCAGAATTCACAGTCAGTTCAGAAGAAGTGAAGCATAAACAAACCCTTACCGGTACGCAAGATTCCGAAAAGCTTTCCCCACTCGACGACTTGACAGCATCCACCACCCCTGAGCATCGATGACAGCAAGCTAGAATGGAGGCGGAGAGAGAGCCCTTCCTGCACCGGATGCCCGCGGACGCAGCTCCTAGTAGCCAAAGGGGAATGGACCCTTGTGCGAAGGTCCCAACGACGCATCCACAACTTGAAGTGCAACCTACGTTCATCGGAAAAGGAGCTTCAGGTGCTCAAGCAGAATGGCAACAACCCCCGGTGGATCCTCAGCTGGAGGCGCACATCCAGAGTCTCCAAGCAGCACTGAAAGAGAAGGACGAACAAATTGCGTTGGAACGGAAAGAGAAGGACGAACAAATTGCGTTGGAACTGAAAGAGAAGGACGAACAAATTGCGTTGCTGATGAGAAGGCTCACAGCACTGGAGAACCACGGCGCTGACAAGAAGGCGGAAAAGTTAGCTTCCTCCAACAACGGCGAACTTGACAAAGTCAAATCAGTTGTTGGTGGCGAAGGCATGGGGGTGCAAATTACAGCATGCTCCGAGAAAGGGATCACCGCAATTGAGTATGCCAAAGTCGTGGAAATGGGGAAGCTTTTCTCCAGAATGGACGAGAATAGGACACGTTGGAGACTCCCAGAGAATCCAAGCGTCAGCCATTATCACAAGGCTAAAATAGCGTTAGATGTCGTGCTTTTCCAAGGAGGAGTATCCTACGAACAAATTCTGAACACCCAGCTCTCACCTGCTACCCGAAAGCTAAACGCGGAACTGCTTTCCTGGGCGCATACAGTATCGGGCAGGTCAGACCTGTTTGAAACAGCACTATGCTTTCAGGACGAAAAATATGATGCTTTTGGAATTTTCAGGTACTACGACAAACGCTTTTCCTATCAGCGGCGCGCAAGAGAGCAGGAATTGAGGATGCAATTAACTAACATGAGGTACCTTTTGGCGAAGAAAAACATAACTGTCTTTCTTGATGACTTTATGTATGTTGCAGGACAGATAAAGCAGCTTCACAAGAGGACGGATCATCTGAATCTGTTTTTTAACGATTGCCTCTTCCGTTCTTTGCCAGATACGACCAAAATCGCTGGTTATGACTTTCTCCAAGAATTCTTAAATAGCCTGGAAGATGACGGAGCTTATTTGGATCTTCGAGAGAACATCACGGCTCTTACAGACTTGTGGGAGGAGAGGGGCAAGCTAAGTTTTGCAGCAGACATGGCAGGGCTGGCTGAACGAGAACCGAGAGCTTTCAGATTCGTACAGGCATTACAAAGGCAAAGTGGGCACCGAGACGGCTCCAGGCACCACGGCAGAGCGAAGCCAAAAAGAGGCACGAGCAACATTAAATGCCTCTCCTGTGGGCAGGCGGGACACATGAAGAGAAATTGTCGGAACAAAGGGCCACAGCAGCATGGATCGCTCTTCTAGGGGCAACTCACCAGACCACGCAGAGCTCAAGGAGCCACGCCAAGTTCCATTCTCCAATATGCTCCCAACGGACGACACCGCTTAAATTCTTATCGGAAACAATAGCTTCGCTGCGTCGAAACGAAGACGTCACCTGACCCCGAAAACTTTAAAAGTTGACAACATGGAATCCACGGAGCGCAAGCAAGGGCGACTGAGCCTTGTCTGGCGCGGGAGAAACAGAAGGATTGAGGGACACTGTGAGGAAGAGGTTCACGTGGACAGTCAACTCGCAGAGGACTTTGTTCCAGACACAAATTCTGATCTTTCCTCCGGAGTATTACTGACGAGAAAAGTTCCCTCCTGGTTATTCTCACTTTGTGTCAACTAAGACGAATTAGTTACGTACGTGTGCTCGCATGCCAGTACCGTACTCGGGTACACCCATGATCGGTCGGTCGCGCGTTGGAGAAGAACACTGCGCTGACTACGTTGTAGTAGTGACTTTGGCACCGGTTTGGTGAAAACGCTCAGTACCTTGCAAAACTTTCTGGGACTTGGTTACTAGCAGTGATCGCATCAGTGATCGGCTGCGCGTTGGAGAGTCACGGCAATTGTACACTGACTAGACCTTGATCACTTTCGGTGATGATACCACGTGGCGACGGCTCGAAACAGACACGCTTTTCCTTTTGCCACCTCTGTTTGGACCCTTCTTCTTCTTCTTCTTCTTCTTCTTTATCTTCGTTCTCATCATAAGAGGAGACCCGAGACAAAGCAGACTATCTTCTCCTCCTCTTTCATGGCGTGTCGCCTAATGCTTGCTCATCTGCATCAGCTTGACACTGCAGATGGTTGAAAAAGGGAAAGATTCCGTCAACAAGATCAATGGTGGGCCGACTGACACTTGCGGGTCTCGCAGAGGGTCTCGGGGCGCATTTTCCTCACTCCAAGGTGGCGACTGTGGCTTTTGTCACCTTTGGACTGTCGCCGATCACGTCAAATTGAGCCGCTCAACCTGTCTTGGACGAGATGTGCTCGGCAACTCTTTCGCTGCGAGACAGCCATGGCCAAATTCCCGCTGGGGAGCTAGTTCCCGGGCCTCTTCAAACAGGAATCAATGCGTGCCGATCATTGATTGGTTCGAACAACGGGATCTCAAGCTTCCAGCAGTTTCAACTTTAACTCGAAGCCGCGTGAAGGTGATGCTACTAGGGTAACCCGCGAAAAACGATGTTCATTGATTGACACTGTGAACAAAAACAATGGTTCCAATTTATCCTTCCTCTTCCTCTTCCTCTTCGCAGCCACCTCTCCCTTGCTTATAGCATGAAGTATACATGTAGTAAGTGTGACTGTACTTTAAGAGATGATATAAGGTCCCAGGAGATTCGCATACGATGCTCATATTAGTGCAGGCAATATGTACCACCGTGAGAGTGCATTCCTAATGCAGTAAGCTGCGTGTCGCAAAGACTAAGCGCGAAGAAGATCTGCTTGACTTCTTTGCCAGATGTCGTCGCAAATTTTTGGAGGTGTCTCAAAACGCAGGGAATAGTGAGCACCGATTAAGTAATTGCTAACACCTGAACAATCGAACCGCAGTTTTCTTTCTTTTTCTTTTTCTTTTTCTTCTACCTCTGCAACTTGACTCGTAAACCACAAAATAACGAGTCTCATATCAACGAAGAGAGAAGAGAGGCCACTACTAGCGCCTACCTGATTATTAATCAATCCTCCTCCTTCTTCTTCCGCCAATAATTCATTCACTGGCAGACATTTTGACTTTATTTCTCAATTGAGTAGTTTTGAGGTTGGAGGTTAGCAGCGCGCGAGCGGCGTCAACGCGGAAGTTAGGCCTACTCGCAGCGTAGCCACGTCTTCGACGAACTGTAGCTCTTTCGCGAAAGGTCTCTTCACTGTGAACGTCCATTGCGCATTCAGTCCATGACCATTGATCCTTGGACATGGCACGTTGAGCATTGAGAGCGTTGAATCTCTTATGAGAACAACGCGTTTGAGATTCAGAGCGCTTGCGCATGACGCAAAGCCCATCGCAGCTGAAAAATCCGTGCGCGGTGCTAGTGTGCAAGCCCGGACAAAGATGAGAAAGAAGGGAAGGGAGCGCAGCGCCGACTGTGTTGCTTGATAGTAGCTATCTAGTGCTGCCAAAGATAGCGTTGCCTGGAGGGTGTGTGGTTTGATCTGTCTGATCAAGAGAAGCAGGCGGCTCGCGGGCAAAAGAGTGTAATGTGAGGAAGCAGCAAAGCAAAGACAGAGGAGGATGCAAAGAAGAGAGCTATCTACCATTTTACGCAGAGGCTCCAGCGCCAACATCGAGATCGATCTTTCCAAGCTCACTCCTCCAGCCACTTGCGGAGAAAAATATTACATTTCATTACTATTATTGGATTTCACACGTCCATTGATTGATTATTATTTCAATTTGATCTTTTTTTTTTTTTTTTCAGATCCCCGATCTTTTTGGTGAGCTACGAGTAAATATAAGTGCAGCTAAGCACAAATACCCTCTTATCATAGAATGCTAGGTCCTCTTGCAGAGTATGATAGTCTCGCGCCGGGGATGCAACACTAAGCATGTCAGTAGAATCCTTAGGAGTTCACTGGACACATCAAGTACTAGCAGTAAGTTTTATCTGCAGTGGGTAGTCTCTGGGATTGCTAACTGTGTGAGGGNGTCTCGCGATGTCTCGCGCCGGGGATGCAACACTAAGCGTGTCAGTAGAATCCGTAGGAGTTCACTGGACACATCAAGTACTAGCAGTAAGTTTTATCTGCAGTGGGTAGTCTCTGGGATTGCTAACTGTGTGAGGGATAGCTCTAGTAGCTATTAAGGTCTTGTGGTATCTTTGATTCGACACAGAGTGTGAGTACCGGTCCTGAGTAGCATTGGAAACATGGAAAGACCTGAAATTTGAACGCATTTCGATTAACAGTAATGTTTGATTTTGATGTAATTTTGACGTTTGCGGTGTAAGCTTGCAATGATTTGTTGATGGATGTGTATTGCATGCAAGTATGGTGTTGTTGGTTGCTGGCGGAATCTTGGACTTGCTGGTGGTGGCAGAGCTCTGTGGCAAGTGCAAAATGTAAAATACACAGTACAAAGGTTGGGTTACACTTGTGGATGGCTTGTCATGCCGCTGGCCAAGAAGAGAAGAAGAGAGAAGAGATGGGATGAAATGAGATCGAACAATGGATTGACAGAATCAAATTGACGCATAAGAGAATGAATAATTGAATGATTAATTCATTGATTGGTTGATGTGATTGATAGAATGCTAGCCAACTTTACACGCTCCGCAGTTGGAAATTGCGAGAATCACAAGAGACTATGCTAGTTTCAAGTGCAATCTTTTGTTCCGGGAAACCCAGACAGCCACCACTTGCCAGTACCAGTGGCGAGAGAAGCGCGTGGAGCGTGGAGCGTGGAGCGTTCACAATACTATCGTCAAGAGATGCTCCCTGTGGCGAAAAGAAGGAGCTGGCTGCAGGCACATCTCTAGCCTACCTAGCGCGAGGCGGCATTTCCTGAAGTGCGCAACGGGCCGCCACTTGTTTCTTACTCCTTGACTTCCTCTTCTTCTTCTTCCTCCTCACTCGCCTTAGGATACAAGCTCAGGAAGCCTCGATGCTCCGAACCGCGTGCTGCTATACTCATATTAACAACTTGACTCCCAAAACTTAATCGGATGGCAATACTCACAGTCAGTACTCCAACGAAGGCAGCTTGTTGTGAAGGGAGGGTCTCTTTCGAGTTCGAGAACGTGAATTGTTGAATCGTTGAGTGATTGAATCTCTACCATTCCCACTGTTCAGGGAGTCAAGTGCTAGTGCGCTGGGGACAACACTCGCTCGCTCGCTGTACGCCGAATGACACGCGCCTTTTATTCAGACCAGCAGACCAGTAGAGTAGAAGATCAGCGCGCACAAAGACGCAGACGCTCTGAATGCGATGGTGCCGGTCAAGACAAGGCTTAGTGTCCAAAACTATGCATAAATGCGAAACCGAAAACTGAAATATTTACATAAATGTGAAACCGAGAACTCGAAACTCGCAAGCTGCTCTTCCAAGGTACTAGTACATGCCTGCTTGCCTGTCCGTCTGTCTGAAGAAGGTCTGTCCGAGTTCGAGTCAGAGATGGGATGAACCGATCACATAGCTGTAAGAGTGCGAGTAACGAGGAAACAGGACAGTCAGGCAGGGCTTTGAAGAGATCGCTTTTGTCTCTATCCAATCAGGGAAATGAAAACGCCCGAGGCGCCGAGCCTTGAAAAGAAGGAAGACGAAGGTTTTTTTTAAAACTGCAAACCGAAAGACCAACAAAACCAAAACCAAAACCAAAACCAAAACCNCTGCAATCCGAAATACCAACAAAACCAAAACCAAAACGAGGGAGAGCAGCAAAGCAGAGAATCAACTCAAAGTTACATTGTCAAGATCGAAAGCTGGTGCAAAGCAAACCTTGCAAAATGAAGCTTTTCGCCGCGGTCATCGCCAGCGCGCTGGCTGGGCTGACCACCGGGCAAGGTCTGCGAGAAGCGGTTTCCGAGCTGCTTCAGGTGGAACAAGATGAAAGCGTGGCTCGCACGATTTCGCTGCCGTCGACTGCCAAGGTTTGCGCGTCGTACAATGGGAACTGCCAGTGCGTCGGGAACGTGTACTACGGCTCGAACAGCAAGTACGGCGTGTTTGAAGTCGTGGGAAGCATCAAGTGCAGTGTGTCGGAATTCGGCGGGAGCTCTGGAGGAAAGTGCTATTGCCAGCCAAAGCTTCCAAGCGGCACCACCGAGTGTGCCAAATACGGCTCAAAGGGATGCGGACAATGCTCTGGCAAGGTCCTTTTCGGCTCGAAAAGCTCGTGGGTCACCAGAGAGACCGACTACAGCGACTTTACGTGTACCGCGGCCGCTTTCTCGCAGCAGACAAGCAGCACCGGCACGAAGAGCTGCAGGTGCTGGCCGCAACAAGAACACGCTTGGACCAGCTCCGTACCAACATCTTATCGCCCGTATTCTGCGAGCTACTGCTCCAAATACAAGGGCAACTGCAAGTGCCCGGGAAAGATTTACTACGGGGTTTCGGGTCGGTACTACACTCTCGAGAGCGATGGCTCGGAAAGCATCCCTTGCGACGAAACTAGTTTCGGGAACCCGTACTATCTCGTCACGAAAACTTGCTATTGTCAGAGAAGCTACAGAACCGCCTCCTGGGGGAAAAAGGCAGTGTGCAAGTCCGGAGAGGCAATCGCCAGCGTTTGTTCCTCCGGCCGCGACGACGACTGTGGTAACGATGTTTATACCAAGCTGCAGTGCGTCCCAACTAAAGGCGCTCTGAATACCAAGTCCACAGATTACATCCAGCCAAGGAGCTGGGGTGAGTGGGCAAGCTGCGAACGCGACCAAGTGGCTACCATGCTTTGCACTTCTGGCCGCGATATGGATTGCGACTACAAGGGAAGCGGAAACTCTCCACTCACTTTGGGCTGCCAGTCTGTGAAAGATGGATACGAGGTCTCTGGTGATAGCTCTGACAGAAAATCCTTATGCTGCGGGTACGGCAAGACCTGCACTTGCCCAGCTGGATACTACCTGGTGTCAGCGTGCACTTCTGGAGCAGACTCTGACTGCGAAACTCGCGAATGCTCTCGTCGCGGAGGCACATACACCGGAATCACCTGCGCAAAGTTGAACAAGCTGGAAGACAAAACCGAAAAGGCAGTTTGGACCTTCCTCGGTTCGTGGCAAGACATTGGAAACTCGCCTGTTTCCTTTACCTACGGCGCTCAAGTGACCGATACTAATTCCCAAACTACCGAAACGCAGAACACCATCCTGCATGAGGCAGCCTTCAGTCTTTCCGAGTCCCTCAACGGAAATGTTGGCAACCTCGGCGTAACCGTGACCTCCACGCAAACTTATGGCTACTCGACGTCCCAGAGGAAGATCGAGAGCCAGTCTATCGCACAAGCGCTCACTTCCAGCACCCAGTCCACTTGTCAAGTTGGAGATATCTCCTCAACCACCGATTGGCTTTCAAAGACGTGGCTCGAGCACGCCAAATTTCCTTTGCCGCAAACCTCGCTTCGCTTCTTCAAGTGGAGATATTACGGCTACCGAAATGGGGCTCAGGCGATTGAGGATACCAAGTGCAACTACTTGCTCATGTACAACGGCATGGAGCCAAAGTGCCCCCCAACTTCGTGCAGGGACCATCCACTTTGCCAGACCTGCTGCACTACCACCGAGTACGGTGAGACCGTCTTCAGGACTTGTAAACCGTACGAAAACAGAGAGAGCTCTGTGGAAAGCTTCTTCAAGCCAACCTGAGCCATCGGTGGCCATACGTGTCATGCGTCTAGATCGCCGCTCCCAAAACTCAACAACCTCTGCCGGGCAGCCCAATATCGAGTTCTCATCCAAATTTATCCAATAATCAATTCCTCATCTCATTCCTCGAACTTTTGCTCTGGTTCAACTCGCGAGCAAGTTGGCAAATTGGTCGTTGTCCTTTAAGAACTTGACACAATTTGCATGCATCTTTTAGGCCAAGGCCTTTTCGCTTTGTTGACTTCGCAGCTATCCAAGTCATTCCATCATATATTCCATCTCAGATCGCCCATCATCATCATCATCCATCATCATCATTCATCATCCAAAATTCCCGAAATGTACTTTGTTGGCCCCCAATTGCGTTCCGCAACTTCAGTATATCATGTCTAGCTAGGCTCTAACACAATGCTAGCTAGCTAGTCACTAAGTAGTAAGGGGATTGTTAAGATTAGTGATAACGAGGATAATAATGCTCAAAGCTTCTCTTCAACTATAATTGACGGCCTACTCTACCCCACCTTAGTTACCGTGTTAATCCGTAGATACACTCTTAGTAGCGAACGTTTTGGTGCCAACTTCTTACTGATTTCGATAAAGGCACTATGAATATCTTACAGTTTACGGTAATCCGACCCAACCCCTGATCATCTCTGTTGGATTATCACGTTCGTTCTTGATCAACAAATTCTTTTAAAATTTTAGAAGTTTCAAGTTCAGTTCGTTCTTTTACCGGTATAATTTTATACTTTTATTTATTAAAGGTAAGAATGGAGCTGGAGAAGAGTTGGAAGAGAATTGTCGGTGCAAATAGCTTGACATCAACCAAGCCACTCTCAATACCGAAACACACACAGATGTCGAAGAGACCCAGGAAAAAGTTGACACATTGACTCACCTAACTCCTATAAATCTGGGTAACAGCACCAACAGCATCTCAGAATGATTACATAAAACTCTATCCACATTGGTAGCCGCACTACTACAATAGCCCGCTTAGCCGGCTAGCTAGAGTATATCTTATCTAGTATCTAAAAATTTACAAGTCCTCGAGTACACTTGCGAGGACTGCGAGAAGAAGAGAAGAGACTGGGAGAGAGCAAACTATAGCAGACAGAGCAGACTGTAACTTTAACTCTTTGTACGCGGGTGTTTGGAGTCGAATAAGGGGATCTCAGACACTGTCTGGCAGTTCATGGTGGAGAAAGAGTGTGGAGAGGAAGTCGGTGCTGGGTCTGGTTGCGGATCTCAAGCTCGGGACGGGGAGAGAGCCGAGTCGGGAAGAAGCCATGTCGAATGTTTTGGCTGCGGTGAAGAAGATGGACAGCATTGAGATCTTGGCTGCGATCTTCACGACGCTGGCGGTGGTGGTTTCAACGTTTACGTTGGTGCGGCACTTGAGCAACTTTAGCATGCCAGCGCATCAAAAGTATATTTGCAGGATATTGATGCTGGTGCCCGTGTACGGGCTATTCTCGCTCTTCTCTCTCATCTCGCCCACGGCAGCTATTGTGCTGGGCACGATTCGAGATTGCTACGAGGCGTTCGTCATTTATACTTTCTTTCAGCTGCTCATGGAGTATCTTGGTGGGGAACAGACTCTGGGGGAGTGGTTGGCTGTGCAGGGACACGTCCAGCACGCAAGCTTTGTTCAGCAGCTGTGCCCGCGGAGAAGAAACGTGCAGCTTGGGCCGGAGTTCCTGCGTAGCATTAGAAGAGGGATTCTCCAATTTGTCTTTATTAAACCGTTTACGGCGATACTAGCTCTGATATTCTCGCAGTTCGGACTGTACAGCGAGGGGTCCTATAGACCAAACAACTCATATCTCTACCTGAGCATCGTCAATAATGTCAGCGTGACGGTGTCTCTGTACTGTTTGGTCCTTTTCTATGTCGCGACTCAATCGAAGCTCAAGCCATTCAAACCACTTGCCAAGTTCACCGTGGTCAAGTGTGTGGTTTTCTTCTCTTACTGGCAGTATTGCGCATTGCAGGTCTTGCACTGGATCGGCATATTGGAAGCGCAAAATCAGGTTTTTGTGCTCCAGAGCTCCCTCATTTGCATAGAAATGTTTCTCGCCGCACTTGCTCACCACTTCGCATTTCCACCTGGGGACTACGTAGTGGGTAGTGACGGAAGATCTCGAATGTTTAAAATAACTCATCAGCACTCTGTGGGAACACGAGTGCAGCGAGACAGGGATGAAGACGAGGACGACTTGGACGACGCAGATTCGAGTAGTCACCTGATTCCTAAGCTATTTAAGGTGTTGGACGGCCGTGATGTCATCAAGGATGGAAGGCAAGTTTTTTTTAATAAGCAGCACTCCGATGCTGAGCTGGAAGATCAGCGAGCGTGAGAAGAAGAGGTTTCCTCATAGCCTATCCTCGCCATTGCTCGCGTCTGTGCTCCAAGTTGGAAAACAGTTAATCATGTAAATACTGAATTGTTTACTGAGCTACTTCATTTCTTTCGCTTCGCGACGGCGAAGATGAATTCCTTAGCGAGACCTGTTGAGAAGGTCCAAAATGTATAGAAACAGGTTGATAATGTCAAGGTAAATATTGAGAGCTGCGAAGCAATAATCATCGACGCTGAGCTGCAAGGTGCGGTTCTTTCCACCAATTACCAGTTGAACATCTGATGGTCGCAAAAGAGAATCAAGCAAAACTGTTAGATTTTCCAACAAATATAAAAGTTCAGACAGCGACGATGATCTGCGACTTACCGTAAACAATGTACAAAGAGAAGAGAAGGGTGCCCATGATGGAATACACTCCGCCAGGAGGAATGCCAAAGAGAGAAGCCACCATCGAGTAAATAATCATGACCCACAGTGCCACAAAAAGGTATGGCCCAATCCCCGTAAAGTCGTGTTTCGTCTGCATGGCGAAGATGCACAGCGCGAAAACAACTGAAGCGGTTACTCCAATGGCCAAGGCAATAATGCCGGGCTCGTTCAAGGAAGAGATGCTGCCGAGCAAAAGACTCTCCGCGAGGGTAAACACGCCCAAAAGAATGTAGTTGCCAGGGTATGAGCGAGCCATGTCTACAAAGCAAATCATTCCAAACAGTGCGCCGAACGAAAGCGCAATGCCCAGACCGATTGGCCAAGTTGAATGCTGCATGTAGAGCCTGACGCCATGGTGGTAAGACGAAAGCAACACGAATCCAAAGGTCACAAACAACTGCGCAAACAAAATGCCGAAGACTTTCCTGATAAAACCATGGCGAATCTCCACGTCCATGTCCTCGATCGGCCTCGCCATGGGCACGTCGTCGCCCCAGTCCTGGCCGACCGAATGCGCAGTAGGCACAAAGTCATCCTGAAAGTTCTGATAGCCCCCGGTCTGCTGCTGCTGGTACTGGTACGTCGCCTGCTGCTGGTGCTGCTGGCCCCCTTGTCGCCAAGGCTTCTCCGCCTCGAGGTCCACAAAGTTCGACGACCCGCTCGCGTACGCCCCCTCGTTGTTGTGGCTCATCTTCTTTTCCCGCTATGAACAACGAAATGCACGGATGCACAGATGCACGGATGCAAGGATGCGCGGACAAATTGTGTGACCGACTGACTGCGAATTGCACGCAACTTTGGCAACTCTCAGACTCTCTCTTTGATCTCTTTGTGTCTCTGTCTTTGTCTTTGTCTTTGTCCTTCTCTCTGTCAAATCTATGATAATCTATGATAATCTATGTCAATCAATCAATGAAATCAGTTCAGCCACAGTAGCTCACAGTCTCTCACTCACTCCCATAAGTGAGCATTAAAGTATTCTATAGATGGTACTATATGAGCCCCTAACCACCCTTCTCATCGATAATAATAACAATTGCTAAGAGTTCCATCGTTTCGCTTAAGTACGGCTATGTATCCTATGTTTTGGTAAAGCCTTGCTTAGAGGATGTTGTCTTGTTGATAGTGGTAGTTGTTTGTAGCTGTTGGTGGCACGTTCCGAATTCCGTGGGTTCCTATTAATAGAATCTGGTAGTGGGTTTAATCGGTCTATAAGTAACATAGCAGCTTATAGTAGTTGTTCATTGCAAGACGAATCAAAATTATTTATTTTGATCTTGATCAATCAATCAAAGAATGAAAGGAAAAAAGAAAAGAGAGAAAGAGCAAAGTCACCTTCTGCTCTTTCTCTCTCTCTCTTTGTGGGGCTTCAAATACCGAACTCGGAAGACTCCAGATAACTTACCCTGATGCAAAACGTACGTAAACATACGTAAACTATCATAAACCTTCATGAACTCGTGCTTCTCACGAAACGGTGCTATTCATATTCATTCGTGTTACGTGCGCGGAGTCTTCTGTGCATCATGCATCATTCATTCACAGTATTCACAGTCAATAAACATGAACATTGAACAACCACAACAAACACAACACAAAACCGACATTCGGGCTCTATACGGGGCAAGACACCGCCTACTGCTTATCGCAATCTCTTTCGACGGAGTTGAGGCGCATAATTCATAGTCTTGTTCATAAACAATGAAGAATGAATTTGTTCAATGCAAACAAAAGTGCTTTCATTTCTTTCGCTACTTTCGCTTCCCAATCTTCAAGTTCCCGGGCTTCCCAACAAACTAGTCAAGCCGCCCTACAATTCAAGTTGGCCATTTCCTACGTCTACACACACAATGTTATCAATGTTGTGTTGGTTCATGTTGGTTCAGTCTTTTGACAGACAATGCGCGAGCAAGCTGAGCAAGCCAAAGCAGACGAAGACGGGACGGCCCTCGAAAGCGACAGACCGCTATCGAATTTCATTGCCCGTTGATCGTGCAAAGATGCGTTGGTGGGCCCCGTTCCTGGTATGGCTGAGAAAGAACGGCGCGGAGGTTGCCACCCCGGACGCCTGGGTGGCTCGCGACTCTGGAACGGAACGCGGCGTTGGTTTGTTTGCTGAGCGACAGCTTGATGCAGGAGAGACTTTGTTTGCTATTCCGGTTGACCTCATGGTGGTCGCGCCAGATCGTTACGAGCTTGCAGAGTGGATGGTGCGAGAGCGAATCGTGGCGGCTTCTCAAGCAGAGGAGAGCTGTCTGGATACGGAAACAGAGTGCGAAGATGTGGAGGACCCATATGGCGAAGAGAACGAGCTCAATCTTTGGACGGCTTTCGTGAAGAGTTTGCCAGGGGCTGACGAAGAGAAGAGGTGGCCCCAGCGCAACGTCTTCTTCGTCGCTGCGAGGGAAATGAGCTATGAGGATTCTGAAAATGACCTGGTCCGTCAAGCAATGGAGTTCATGCCTGACTGGATCAACGAGAATGAGCTAGTCGACCACTGGTTGCTAAGTCTTGCTCTTGTTTCCAGCAGAGTGCATGCCGTATGGATGCGGGACCCATTTGGAGACTGGGTAGTGAAAACAGCTCTCGTGCCGCTTGCTGATCTTCTGAACGGAGTGCCAAAAGGTCTAGATAAAGACGGCCAGGTTGCCAATGTGCAGTGCGAAACCCGGAAGGAGGACGGAAGTTTTGTTTGCAAAACTTCCCGAACCGTGCTGCACAATGAAGAGCTTTTGGTGCATTATGGTAGTGACACGGCAGTAGAAAAGGATTTGCTCGATACGTATGGCTTCTGAGACCAGTGTCTTGACCGTTTGTACATTCACTTTGCGTATACACACGGCCATCGGGAATAGAGCTTCACTTTGACCAGCCTCAATCCGCTTATTACTCTGCGAAATAGAACGCCCCTTCTTTGCGGAATTGATGCTGCTGCCTGACCATACTTTGCAACAATATATTGATAAAAAGAAAGGCATTGATTGCTCGGTTAAATACGTTACTTGAGATGTAGCGACTTATTCAATTTTGCAGTCGCCAGAAGTACCGTCACCGCCACCACCAGTGACTGGCGGAGACTCTGAATTGGTCAGTGCCTCCATGTCAACATCGGACAATACCCAATCGAATAGATCGGCATTCTCGATAAGGTGCTTCTTGGTCTTGGTCTTTGGGATAACAGGGATGCCCTGCTGGATTTGCCACTTGAGGGACACTTGCGCGCCAGATTTGTTGTATTTCTTGCCAATGTTTGTGACAAGGTCTCCAGAGATAAGCTCCATTGTCTTGCATGGGCCGCAAAGCGGGGAGAAAGACTGGTACAAGATGTTGTGCTCCTCCACGAACTCGCGGTCGTCGGTGGCGTTTGGACCAGCGCGGCCCATGCCAATATGGAATTCGACCTGGTTGACTGCAGGCACCACGGTGCCTTCCTCGAGAACATCCATCAAATGGCGCTTGCAAAAGTGGCTAACGCCAATTGCGCGAGCGAACCCAGCCTTGTGAAACGCCTCCATGGCCAGCCATCCCTGGACGCGCTTGGTCTTACCTCCAGTGGTGTCCCAGTTCGCAGGGAAGTGGACAAGCATCAAGTCCACGTAGTCCACCTGGAGCTCCTCCAGAGTGGAGTTCAAGGTCTTCGCAGCTTCATCGTACGACAGACCTCCAGGGATCTTGGTGGTGATAAAAATGTCTTCACGTTTGCCGTTGCCCTTCGCAATCCACTCTTTCAGGGCTTTCCCGACGGCCTTCTGGTTCTTGTACATGACTGCCGTATCAATGTGCACGTAGCCCAACTCCTGCAATCGCAGAAGGAATCTTCCATCAGCAAACTATCGAAAATCCTCAGCAAAAGCAATTGATCACAAGTCACTTACGAGAGCAAGCGACACGGCCTTGTACGCGGTCGGCATGTCGTATTCCCACGTCCCAAGGCCAACCATTGGCTACACATCGCACGTACCGTCGGATCTCAAAATCCTCGTTAGCTCAATCCGTCCGTCCACAGCAAAAAAAACATCCACATTATCCAGCCCAGTTGCACAAAACGCACCATTTCCACGCCATTGTTGAGCTGCACCGATGGAGGCTTCGGCAGCGCAATCTCCGATTCAGCGAGCGCCAAATGCGCACTAAATTCCATCTCCGCGACTCTTTCGCCAGTGCCAATTCTTCCATTCGCAACGCGCGTTAGTGCCAATAAAGTCGCCCATCCGGCCACGGCCGCAATCTTCAACCCCGTCATGTTGCCTGACCGACCGCCAAGAACCAAGAACCGAAGAACCCGAGAGCCCACGAGCCAAAGAACTGAAGAACCGAAGAACCGAAGAACCGAGACGCAAAGGGTGCGCGCGCTGTGCTCTGTCCGCTCACAACTCCTTCGCGTACTGCCGCTCAAGTCAGAAGATATTTTTCCTTTCTTTTTCCCGCTTTCCGCTTCGGAAGGAGTCAATGTACTCTCCAAGTGATCCTTAAGAGTCTCAAGACTACGTAAACCTATAGTCATCCAATAAGACTGTGCACTTATGTGGTCTTACACGTGTACTATGATGGAGTAGTCATACCTAAGACATTTTGTGGAGCTAGGGTTCTTTGTATCTCCTATATATGGTTATGTGAAATTTATGCACGTTCTAATGATTTTAGTGAATTGACTAGACGTAGAGTTCTATGTGCCGGGGTATCGGAAGGTATAGTACGCTGGTGTTACTGTTCAAATACCCAAACAGATAGCATATAAAGAACAAAACGAACCTTAAGGAAGGTGGAGAGCTTCGCTTTAAATGATCGTTAATCTGTCTTATTAGACAAAAAATGACAGATATTTCTGAAGAATCGAACCAATTGACCAAACATTCTTTTTGCTTTAGAATAGTAATATGTTTAAATTTTGTTTTAGTAAGTGGATATAGGCGAATAGAGAGGGGGTCAATCCAGACTCCTAATCGTCACAAATAACGAAAACAATAAATATTTCAGAAGGAAAAAGACCGTTGAAAAATATTTGTGAAAAATACAATCAATCATTCTTGATCAATCAATCAGTCAATCTTCTCTTCCTCATCTATCATTTTATATTCCGAAAACAAAATCAATTTACAAATGTGTAAACAATCAAAGTCAACCATAAAACCGCAGTACCTTCATGAAAGCAAAGAAATGAAAAAAGTGAAAGCCGAGCCGCAAAATCTATTCGGAAATGCCAAACAAACTCCAAGTTCCAAAACTCACAGCCTGTTGTTCTCACTGCCAAATGCAGTTCTCGAGATACCGCCATCATGAAGGAAGGGATCGGGCGGCGCTCATTGAAGTCGGAAAAGCTTGACTTGGAAGGACAAGAGTCCACTTTCCGCACTTCGCAGTTCACAGTTCACAGTTTACAGTCCACAGCCGGAGTTCGCAGCGTTGAATGAACCGAGTGGCTCTATGGCTCTAGTCCGTCTATGTCTGTCTGTCCGCAAAGGCAACACGTCCCTGGGCCGAGAGCCCACGACTGACTGTGCGATGGGGTGCAGAGACGGATGGAATGTTTGATAGATGGTATCATTGATGGACCCATACATTGCCCGAGGTTATCGTTTATCGACGGAGATAAAGGCTCTTGGATCGCGTTGTTATGCAAAATTAAGAGATCATCGGACACTCCGCAGGTAGGTTGATTGTGGCCAGCTAGTGCGCACCTTGCGGGCGAGAGTGCAAGTGACGACCAACTAAAGTCCATCTATCCATCCATGTCGCTCACAGTCAATCAAAACAAGCCCTGAAGACCTGCCGCGATATGGAAATAAGTCTGCTTCCTTTGGTACTTTTCATGTTGGCTGTTGGCTGTGAGCGGAGAGGTAGGTAGGTAGACAGATGATGGCGGTCGTTCAAATGCCCTTGCATGTTGCACGAAAGACTATGAGAGTCTCATAGCCGCGAGGGAAGAATCGGAGTGGCGGTTTCTGCGAGCAAGAGCCGAGGCAGAAAGCCTCACGCATTTACGCACATACGCATATATTTAGGAGAGGCTGGGCGCACTCCGTCCGTGTAAAGCAGATTGGCATTGAGGCGACTAGAGAGAGGTTTGTTTTCAAGAAAAAGAGAAAGAGTAAGAGCCAATTCAACTTGCGAAGCAAGTAGTTGTCAACTCGGGAATTGGTATCGGGGCAGTCCACATTCGTCGCAACGCCTCCATAAATTTGTGCACCGCAGTGACAAGCAAGCAACACGAAGACAGCAGCGGCAAAATGTTCAAGCAGGGCTCCGACGTTTGGTTTCGGGATGACAGCGCGGTGCTCACATGGGACAGGGCCAAGGTCCTCAGTCAGAGCGGGCCGGTCGTGCTTCTGCAGAGCAAAGCTGGCAAGGAGTTTCAAAAAAATGCCGGCGACATCTTCACTGTCAACGATACCGTAGAGGAGGATATGTGCGCCTTGAAAAGTATTGACGAGCCCAACATCCTGCAGAACCTGGAGCTTCGGTCCGCCAAGGACAAGCCTTACACATCCATCGGACCTGTGCTGGTCTCCGTGAACCCTCTTCGTGAATTGGACGAAAAGGAGTATGCGGTCGGAGAGAAACGCGCCTCGGATCGCGCGCATCCTTTCGGGATTGCGGAGATCTCTTTCCAGCAGATGCAGCTCGGGGCCAAGCAACGCAAGTCGAGCAAATCAGATGACTCACTGGCAAATCTCCCCATCCAAGATCAATCTGTAGTGATTGGCGGAGAGTCTGGGGCTGGGAAGACAGAGGCCAGCAAGCGCGTGATTCGACACCTTGTGGAGAGATGTCAGAACTTCAGAAATCAGAGCGAAAAGAGTCGCAAAGGCAAGTCCAACGCGCCCAATCCTCTGGAAGAGCGGCTGCTTCTGGTGAGCCCAATATTGGAGTCCATCGGAAATGCGTCCACTGGACTTAACCACAACTCGTCACGCTTTGGAAAGTACACGAAAATAATATTTCGGCAAGTAGAAGGCGGTTCATGGCAGCTGGTAGGCGCAAAGATTGAAACTTATCTGCTTGAGCGAAGTAGGGTCGTGTTTCACGCAAATCACGAACGGGCGTTTCATATCATGCACCAACTTGTGTGCAGTGGTAGCGAGTTTCCAGAGTTAGGGCTGGAGAGTGCGAAGGGAACCTTCAAGTTTGTGGGAGATGCGTTGAGTGACAAGACTCGAGTGACGAACGATCAAAAGCGCTTCAAAACATTCTTGCAAAGCACCAAGGAGATTGGAATGGAGCAAGCTCACATTCTGGAATACCTTCGAGCACTGAGTGGAATTCTTCACCTCGGAAACGTGCTTATTGAAGGCGATCTTGACACGTCTGCGCTCAGTGATGGTTCTTCCGTCAGTGGTTATGAGCCTCTGGATCTCACTTGCGAGCTTCTTGGCCTGTCCAAAGACTCGCTCGAGTCGCTCTTCTGCCGACAGGTGGTCAAGGTCCCTGGCGGGCAGATCACCAAGGAGCTTGGCGCGTCAGATGCCAGCAACAACCGAAACGGAGTGGCGAAGGCAATTTACTCGTCACTCTTTGACTGGATGGTGGACCAAATCAATGCAGCGCTTAACATTGAAGGTAGCTCAGAAAGCGATGACACCTTTATTGGCGTTCTGGACATATTCGGGTTTGAAAGCATGCAGGAAAACAACTTTGAGCAGCTTTTGATCAACTACACGAACGAGGCATTGCAGGATACATTTATCAAGCAAGTCTTCAGCTCAGAGCTAGACCTCTACAGAGCAGAAGGTCTAGTGTTCAGCGACGAAGACTTCCAGCAACCCGAGAGGAGTGGCGACTGCCTAGCTCTCTTTCACGGCAAGCCCGAAACTCGCGAGCTTGGGCTGCTTTCAACTATTGACGAAGTCGCCAAAGCTCCGCAGCCGACTGACGACAAGCTCAACCAAGCCTTCCACAAGCAATTCGCTAAATTTGGAGGCTACGTTCGGCCCCATCCAAAAGACATTCGAACCGTTTTCATCATTTCTCACTATCCCGGACAGGTCAAGTACAACGTGTCTGGGTTCCTGGAGAAGAATAATGATAGTCTACCGTCGACCGCACTTCAGGTGCTAGCGCAGTCGTCGAACTCAATCATTGCACAGAGATTTGGTGCTCTGCTCCCCAAAGAGACCCCAGCAGCAGGTAACAAGAGGCGGAACGTCTTTGCGGCAAAATCAGGTTCCATCGTTTCAAAGTTTTCGAAGCAAATCGCAGAGCTCATTGAGACCCTCGAGCAGACAAAGTGCTCCTTTATCAGATGCGTCAAACCAAACGTCAGCATGCAACGTCCAGAGCGAGGTCCATGGTTTGACAGAGCCTTTGTGCTTGCTCAGCTCCGGTGCCTAAGCATCGCACAGACTGCAATGGTTCTCAAAAGCGGTCTTCCCACCAGAATCAAGTACGCCGCGCTTTTAGAAGCCTACGGTGACTCGCTGCCCCCACAAGCCCTCGATATTTGGCATCGGCTTGGAGGTGGGAACGAGCGCGAATTCACGAAAGCGCTCTTGTGGGCATTTGATGTCCCGAAGACCGCGTACCGGTGTGGTACGACGCGTCTCTTCTTCCGGTCAGGGCAGCTCTCTATGCTTGATCGAATTCTAGAGGCATCGCGAACTTGGACAAACTCCGCTGAGACCGATCTCCAGTCCAAAGCGGAGCGCGATTGGGTGGTGAAGCGATTCAAGCTGTACTACGTGAGGCTCCTGTGGAGAAACTGTGTTGCCAAAGTCAACCTTGCCCAATATTTCGTTAATATTCTTGCCAAGGTGCGAGCACGCGCAAGTGCCGCCTTAAAACTCACCTCGTTCATGCGAATGAGCGTTTGTGTTGCCGAGTACAGACGGAAACGCTCAGCAGCAGTCATCATCCAGTGCGCTGTGCGCTGCACAATCGCGCTTCGACAAGCGGCTCTACTTGAGCAGGAGCGTCTCGCGAGGAGACGGCAAGAAGAAATTGAGAGACTTGAACGCGAAGCTCAAGAAAAGGCAAAGGCCGATGAAGAAGAGCGCGTAGCTAATGAGCGCC
Organism: Parietichytrium sp. I65-24A; assembly: GCA_012862575.1. NCBI lineage: Eukaryota > Bigyra > Thraustochytrida > Thraustochytriidae > Parietichytrium > Parietichytrium sp. I65-24A. The sequence goes on from BLSF01000048.1 coordinate 170,463, forward strand.
TCAAGGCTGAGAGGCAAGCTCGTACCAAAGTCTCGCACAAGCAAGTGCAGGAGGTCGAGATCTCACGGGAGACCGATGAATTTGACGAGGACGAATACATGGTGTACACTGACGAAGAGGAGGAACCAGAGAAGAGCGGAGACGAGGAGGAGAAAGCAGCGCTGCCATTGTTGACGATGACGAGCTCTCTTTTCTCATCTCAGCTCAATTCTCCTTCCGAGTGTGGGCAACAAATTGCTGAGGGCAGCTTCTCTTTGAAAGAGCGCTCCTGGCGCCAAGTGGTACGCGTGCCTTCTTTTGCGAATCGAAGCCGGAAATTCAATGCAGACCAAGCACGCGACCAATCTGAGGCTAGCTTTGTGGACACGGCTTACTCCAAGTCCTTGTCAAAATGTACAAAGATCGCTGACAGACTCTTTGGGATCGACTGCCACTCTGCAACGACTGAGTCAATCAAAGAATACGAAGCTGAGGCAGTTGGTCCAGCGAAATGGGAAGTTCTCGCTAAGAGGCTGGCTCACATTCAAGCCGGACAGAACCGTGAGGCTGCTAAAGAAAGAGAACAGGCGCATGAAAATGAGATGCAGCTGAAGAAGCTTTTGGGCGAGTCGGAGCAGCGGTGCTGGGAGTTTAAGGTCCTGGCAGCGGAGCGAGAGGCAAGAATCAATGAGCTTACTTCTGCTCTCATGAAGCGGGAGAGCGATATGCGCTCTCTGTATCAGGCTCAACCTGCAGCCAATGATGCGGAAATCCGGTCTCGGAATATTAGCGAGTCAGAGAGCCTGGCTTCCATGGTAGAAATCATTCAAAATCAACAGCTTCGCCTGGTTGAAATGACGGACAAGATGGATGCTATCAAGCAGAGGTGCGCCGAAGAAACCGGCAGCAAAGAGTACATGGCAAAACTTCTGGACCAAGTCACTTTTGATTTGGAACGCGAGCGAACCCAGGCTCAGCGCAACTTTGACTTTTTCCACGTCAAGATTGGCGAGCTAGAACGCGAGATTGAGAAGCGCGACCGAATGGTCGAAGACTATCAGCTGCAATTAGCAAAGTGCAAAGGAATGTTGGCTGAATCCCTCTCGGCAAAGCAAGATGGATCTTTCGACGTCTCGTCAAGCACAAATCTGTATGAGTCTGGGTCGTTTTTCAACTTTAGCTTTGGGGCGAACAAGTCAAAAGGAAACAACCCACCGGTGGCATGAGCTAGGGGCTCTTTTTTGTGTTACTTGTTATAACCAACCTGAAACTACTCAATTGTAAAGTCAACACGTTCTCAAGCGAGGGAAAAGTAGGCGAGAATGAAAAGTAAAATTCGTCCTTCTTACATTCATTCTCACATTTTTTTTTAAAGGGAAGGAGTGCTTGAAAACATTTTACACCAACGCAAAATGGACTAGAGCGTCAACAATGTTTGTGTAAACATAGTCTTTTGAGGTGTTGGTGCCTCGAACGTAGTGCTGACCATCATAAGAAAGCTCGGGCCGCGACAGCGCCAAAGGAAAGATATCGATAACAGGTATACCAAATGAGGTCATCACCTTCTTTGCAATGTCGTTCATGGCACGAACTTTGCTCTCCATCTGGAACGTTTTGTATGCCACCAATACACCTTGGTTTAGCTTCGCTGGTACGCTGGGCGTCTCGGAAATCCACACGATTCGGTTCGGGTATCGGACCTCATACAGCAAGAATTGTAAAATCTCGATCAGGTTGTGCTCGAACCGCTTATAGCTTTTTGCAGCAGCCTCCGTCCTAGCCAAGTCATGCGCACCGAAGGCAAGGACAATGCAGTCAAATTCTTTCATTTGCGAACTTCTGGCTCGGAGAATTTTGAGTGCCGTGGCAGAGTCCATCACCGTTATTCCAAATTGATTTTTGATCCATTGAACTTCGTAGCGAGCGTTGGATTTGGTAACTGGATTACTCTGCTCATAAAGGCTCAACTACGTTGCACCAGCCCAATCCCGTGTCAGCTCTCGAACGGCTCAGCACATTGGCAACAAAAATCAAGCCAGACACTTACCTTGTATCCCGAAAAATGCGTAAGAGTTTCCTCTCCTTTCATCCAATAGCAGTACCGCCAGTACATGCATCGCAAAAGGGAATCGCCGACGAAAAAAAAGTTCTTATTTGCTACGTCAGATCGCTCATGCTGCGGGAGTGTGCACCTGAATGGTTGCCACTCCGTCTTGCTCTTCCAGTATCCGCTCGAATATTGCTCCGGGTTATCGCACGGGGCTTTAGGGAGCGGCAGCGGGGTCCCCTCAATCGTGTGCTTTTCCTCGCACACCTTCCGCCCCACATGCTTGACTGTGACATCATACCTGCCGGGCACAGCCGCAATGAATTTTGCCACATATAACTCTGGATTCGACTCCGACGGGAAAATGTCCAACGGGATCGCAAACGCCGCCCCAGAGTTGGGGTCTTCAGCTCTGACCCCCGCCCAGAAGAATGGCAGAGACTTTGTGGCGTTCTTGCCATCCTGGCCCTTCGCGACGATGTAAAACTCCACCACATCGCCCACCATCGCGGTAGCTGGAATGCTGCACGTTGACAGTTCCACGTTCACCTGAGCTTCCACCCGACTAGACTTGGCCTCTGCATCTTCTATCAGCACGTTGTTGCTCGTCACCTTGTCCACTTCCAACACGTCAAACTCATCGCCCGATTTCGCCATTTCCGACTTGGTCATGCGCGCCACTTGCTCCTGCAGGCCATACAGCTCCACATTGCAATGTTCCAACTTGGCCGCAAAGTCCTTCGCGCGCGACATGAGCCGCTCGTCGCACCTGGGTTCCGGCCGTGTTTCCAGCCCGGGCGACATTTGTACGGGTTCTGCTCCGGGAACCGACTGCCCATTGCGCTCCTCGGGCTCGGTCAAAATGCTCCGCATGGCGCTCACCCGCCACAACACCAGCATTACCATCGCCAGGGCAGCCGCCGCCCATACTCGCCGCGTGTTCATAGGAGCGTTGCGCAGTCGCGCCGCGGACCTGCCAATCATTTCCAAGATTGGGGTCTGCTTTTCTGTTAGGATAGCGCAGGCTGTGTCCTCTCAACTCCAACTTTAACTTCAACTTCAACTTGGCTCTCTCTCTCTCTCGTTGTTGTTGTTGTTGTTGTTGTTTGTTGTATCTCTTCCAGACCGTTTCACCCTCTGTAAATGATGATGATGATGATTGTGATTGCTGTGTTTGGTGAGGGGCCGTTTCCCGGGGGGCGACTGTTAGATGTTTCTAGCGGTTATCGATAGCGTTGCGCGCCGGTGAGTGGATGCGAGATCGTTCCTGGAACATCGAGGACACCCGTTCGTTCAGGAAAGGGAAGAGGTTGGTTTGTCTTTGTTTTCGTTAGTGTATACGGTAGTGAATTTTTTTTTGCAAAAAAAGGGAGGTACGTAAGCCGTCCTGGTAATTACGGTAGTGTACCGATGGCCTCGGCGCGCTTCACTTGTGTTCATCTTGTTCATGATGGAAGCGCGCTCTTGATGATTGATGGCTACTGATTGGTTGGTTTACTACTCAAATTCAGAATGCAGAGTTCAGAATTCAGAACATAAAGTGAAGATGGAGCGTGCACATCATGACTCCTTTGGCCAAGCATTTGCTTTTCTTTTTGATTGGAATGTCATGTTTGTCACTTGCGGGCACTCTCGGATGGCACAGTCTCAGACTGTCCATAGCTGGTGGACTTGTTCTTAGGACATTCAGAATTCAGAATTCAGATGATTTACCACAGAGTGAACAAACGGATGCGAGTGTTGCATATCTTCGTTTGGTTTGGGCGCGAAAGACGAGACAAGAGATGACCGGGGAAAACCGCCATTTTCAATTCGTTACGTGGTTGTTGAAGATAAATTTGATTCGTTGCTTGATTGAAGTATCTGCGAGACCAAACTTGATTTTTTTCGGCGAAACGGCGAGGAAGTGTTTGATGGATAAAGAGGGAAATCATCCGAGAGACGAAACGGGGGAGAATGGCTGCATTGCGCCGAGAGACTTCCGGTACTCACATTGCGAATCATAATTTGGCGGAAAGAGAATGTTGAAGGGCTGCATTGAAATATTGTGATGCCATCAAAGCCCCTCCCATGAATGCAAGTGAATCAAACAAAGCAAACCAGTATGTTAGCAGGACGATCTGAACCCTCCATTGGAGATCAAAGGACGTGAATAATGTCTGGCAATGTGCCAGCCATTCTCCACTGTGAAGCATCACTTCTTCTAATGCGAGTTGGGCGGATAGCTCATTGGTCAGCGCCAGACAAATCAGTCTGGAAAGCATGAAAACCAAGGCCCAAAACGGAAGAACCATGATCGAGCTGAGACCGCGGGGTGTTTTGCAATGGAATTGCAGAAGATTGGTCATCTTGCCAAAAACAAAGTTGCTTACGATGGAGCTGATCGACAGGTAGAGATTCATGCCGCGAAAAATCGCGCCGCACTCTGTTTGCGTGTATTTCGAGCCCCACATTGCCGCCTCGACCTGGAGCTTGAAGTGATCAAAGCCATTCACGATGCGCGAGACTAACGTGAGTGGCTGGCGCTCTTCATCGATCTTAGCTTTCATGGCAAACCAGAAGCCCACCAAAAAGGCGTACAGGACCAACGCTCTCCACAATTGGAAAAGAGAATATCTTTTCTTCGCTTTAGCAGAGACCTTGACCTGTTTCTGCACAACAACCTCACCTTCCATCATCTGCAGAACAGCCTGACCTTCCGTCATCTGTTGTCCCAACATGGAAAATTCATTGCAAGCCTCGCGAAACTTTCTTACGGTCCCCGAGATTTCATCGACCAAATTTTTCACCTCGACATTGTGTGCCAGAAGTTCAGGGTTTACGATCAGCTCAAGACCGACTAAGGAGATGGAGTCCTCGTCCATGTCTTTTTGCTCAGTTTTGTCGAGGCTCTGCCTCGCCTTGCCAAAGCACTCGCGAAGACCATGCTCAGAGAGCGCTATGCCGCGGGCTTTGGCCAGTTGCACGAGTTTCGCCACATGCAGAGCACCGTCCTCCTCGTACAAGTCGAAAACTACGCGCGCATTGCTCGCTTGAATGTCAGTGCTCCGCCTCACTGGCGTCTTCGACCTTGCCCTTCGACTACTTTGCTTGTCGTCTGTCGTGGCAGCCCTGCTTTGCCTCTCCATTCTTCCCAGTTCCTCGTCGCGTGAGCTCCGAACCCAAGGTCACGTTAAATGCAAAGCTCACAGCTTGCTGTCTGCTCAAGTTTGGTGAAAGTTTGGTGATTGCTTTAAGCCCAGCCACAAGTTCGGTGTCTGCCGAGTCCAAACTTCATCCCACTCCATCTCCAAGAAACAACCTCAGTCTCTGTTGCTCTCGTCATTCTTCACAGTCCCCAGTCTCCATGGTACTCGAGTACGAGTACTGGCACTGCGACCCGTGAGATGCTTTTTGCAGCGATTGATTGATTTTTCAAGATCAAGCACGTTCCGTGTCGTTCAAAAAAGAGAGAGATAATTGGATCATTTGGATCGTCACTCGCGCTTTTTTACTCCCGACTCAATAAATGGGTCATTTTGGAATCGTCACTAACGCTTTTTTTACTCCCGACTCAGCTACTTAGTGCGCCACGTTTCGTATTGTTCCTTTTCAGAAAGATAGATGGATCATTTTGGAATCGTCACAAACGCTTTTTTTACTCCCGACTCAGCTACTTAGTGCGCAATTACGGTCTTGAAGTACTAGTACGATCGGTGCAGCGGACAGGCACGCAGACACGAAGACACACAGGACATCTCTTCTCAAGACTCAAATGACATGAGCAGTAGCAGCAGTGGTGGGTTGAAAATTTGATTCAAAGCTTATCTATAGAGAGACTGATCTACAAGCCTTTCAAACAAGCACAAGTGGCGCAGCCGACATGTGCAAGCCCGTAGGCAAAATGTGGATGTCAGTGAAAACATCCATTTCGCGGGTATAGCATGGTATAGCCATCAATGGGAGAAGCCCACATGGAGCCCTTGCACTGCACTGCAATCTTTTTAGCTCCTCAAGTGATGCCATCAATTGAAGCCTTGATGTGAACGCATGCAACTGTTTGTTTCTAAGAAAGGATTTACACGACCACGATGCCTTAGTTCATCTTTGACTCGCACAAAGTCAAAGAAGCGTTCAGCCTCAGGACCAAAACCTCCATGTAGATATCTCACCATGGGAACCAAGAGGGCATGGCGACGTCAACAGAAGAATACAAAAAACAAAACTATCTGCAAACGTCTAGTAGATGAAGATCATAATTTATCACAGACAAATTGCTAATATGCGTAAAAAAAATTGGTATACTATCCACCCAGAGGTGGGTTTTGTGAGGGAGAACATTCACCGGTGCTCAGCCCATCTCAGCCCGCCCCCCACGCCGTTCGCGTGTGTCGTCGGCAACTGCGCATGCATGCGCATGCACCTGCGAGAGTGCGCGCGTGCGTGTGGATGATGTCTAATTGTAGACTGATGATCCATCCAAGTGGTACGAGACTCTCTGCCTGTACGTGCAGTTTTGTTCGTCGTGCCACAAAGAGAGTCAGTCATGTGTGTGTGTTCGCCTTCATCTCTCTTGTTCCTCTGTCACTGACAAAATACTTGTGTGATGGTTGAAGATGGTTGAAGTGTAACTTATCTGCAAAGAGCATCAAACCGCTGCGTAGCCTGTGACCCAGCAGCGCAGAGAGGGGTTTCAACAGTAAATTGCCAGTGAGTTCCTTGATTCACAGACAGGAATCAGTTGATTGAAAGTACGATCAATCAATGTTGGGAAGTAAAAAGTGATGTCAATTTGTTTGTTTGATTTTGATTATTTTTTTGCAATCTTCAAAAGCTCTGTTTTGATTATTCCAATTCTCTTTTGTTCTGTTTTCTGGATATTCTCAGGAGTAAAAATTCTTCTATTTCAATCTAAGAGATTATGCACACTGTGCACTGCACGCTACGCACGTGCCACTTTAGCTCAGCTCTAGCCTAGCTAGTAACAGGAAATACCTCACTAGGTTTCAAAACGGGCAACAAGGCGACGCCTTCAGTTTTTGCATGTTTTTGCGCACCTCTGGTTTGTCTGGTACTCAGTGCACAGTACCCGGTATGTATTTGCAGGCAGACTCCGACGAACAAGGAATCTCACAGATTAACGAACTAGTCCCAAAAGCATTTTCCGTCCAAACCGTTCTATGACACAACAATAATAATCTTGCTCTCTTGGAGACCTCGCTTTTGTTTGGCGTTTAGCGTTTATGTGTTTCTTGTGATACGAACGAGAATTCCGTCTCAGGAGCTGACACTGTGCCGGTTCTAAAGTCTGGAAGGCATGCTGCTCTGTTGGCATCCCAGGCGTATTTTTGTTCGACCTCTTGGCTTCGCCTTTGCCATCGTTTCGCATCCGGAAGTGCAGCCTTTCATTTGCTTTTGGAACAATGTTGCGCGCTCTTGTGGCGTTGTGCAAAGGGGCCATGTGAGGTAAATCAGATCCAGCGCCTCCGCTCTGGAAAGCATGACCAGCCAAGAACCCGCGGAACATGTGCGAGAGTACCTTGCGGGAGGAAATCCCGTGGTTTTGTTGGCGAGCGTTCAAGCTCGCGTTTCGAGGAATGCTGCGTATTGCATAGTGACGTGGGGAATGCAAGCAGCAGCATTGCTTCAGAATTCAGCCGTCAAACACGCTGTTGTCACCAACCAGAGGGATAATCTCTCGTGGTACAAACTCGTGGATGCTCTGCGCTCGAGAGTCGCTAAAGCGTTCCTTCGCGTGCTAGAGGACATTGCTCCTCAACAGGGCATCGGCCCGCCTCCGTCGCCGCTGTCGCAACAGTCGAAAGAAGAGCAGGACTTTGATGCATTTTTTTACATTGATCACTTCTAGAACAAGACCAAAGTGTTCGCCATTTCAGCTCGCCTTCGCCGCTGTGGGAGCAGACCGAAGAAGACAGAGTCTGAACGGAGTTGGAAGAAGAGAGAGTTTAGCGCAGTCCGGTGAAAATCTCAAACAAGTAATCTATATTCTAGGTTTAAAATCAGTTCAAAGCGAGGCGAAAGACATGGCAAGAGCACAGAGCTAGTTTGGTTGGGCAATGCACTGCTCTAGATAAGCGCAGACGTTAGTGATATCGTCGAGATTTGCCAAGGTGGCAAAGAGTTCCACCCAATCTGCAAGAATGAGCTCCTTGATTGACTGGGTCACTAGGCCATCGTACATGTTAAAATGCTTGATGATGTCGCCAGCGAGTTCTTTCAACTTTGCAGTAAGGCTCTCGTCTCTGTGCTCGAACGACGATAAATATTTGCACTCCCGAAGGTTCTTATTGCACTGCAGGCCCTCCTCCATGCCGGGTTGCGACTTGTACCTCTGAGCGACAAGGTTCTGGAGCACAAAGTCTTCGATGTGCACCGTGTTGAGGACGCCCTTCACCACGTCGCGAATGAGCATTGAGCTCATGCCATAGAGCATCGAGACGTCAGTCTCTGTCTTTTGGAGAAAGTAAACCGGGATTCGCTTCTTGGTGATCTCGGCCAAATCTGCAGCAAGGGAGTTGGACCACGTATTAACGCTGATGCTGATTTCGGAACCCTGACATGGGTATGCAGCAACGCGGTGAAAGTAGTACTCTGGCAAGTACAAGAACTCTCCTGGCGACAAATCCGCGATGAGGGCCTCGAGCGGCTCTTCCACATCCCCGACAAACTCCAGCTGACTTTGTCTGTCACTGTGGTGGAAGAACGGGAACTGCTTCGTTTTGCGCCAATCTGATGGATGGACAAGCAAGAAGCGCTTGCAACCGTGCACCTGGGCAAACACGTTAGTTGCAAGGTCGTAGTGGAGCCCGGTCACAGGGCCAACCTTTGAGATTGAGAGATGTGTCACCATCTCCGGTTCGTTGGATTTGGCCGGAGTTGTGCGTCGAGGGGCCTGGGAAGGAAGCTTGATGTGCATAAAGTCCAGCGAGTCGATGTCCTCAGCGAGCTCCTTGTACACACTGTCAGTGAGCATTGATGAGGTATACAATGGGCGAGAGGAATTGAAAAACTCCTGGCAATTCATCTCCATTTTCTCCACGTTCGGCTCCCCGAGAAATGCGAACGACTCGGTTTTCCCTTCAGCCACCGCCTCCCTTTGCGTTCGGCGGAAAAGCTTAGTGTTATCCTCGTACACAAACAAATCACCCTGATCCACGGTAGCCTGCACCCCTTTCAGCACACTCGTGTGCTGGCAAACATACTCCGCATTCCAGCTACCCGTGGCCTTCCAATCCGCCATGGGCGAATTCCTCACGATCACCGGTCCGCCGATCAAGCTCAGATCAAACTCCTCATAATCAATCACCGGCACGCGTCTTGACGCTTGCATCCATGATGGCACTTTCCAATCCATCGCCGCCTCCGTCCTGTTGAACTGCCTTCGACCGCGCCACATTACATTCCACCCTCCGCTCCAAGTCGCCACCATCGCCAGCGCCGCTCCCAATGCCACGACCGCGGCTTTCACATTCCGGCCCCCATTATTCCCATTATTCCCATCATTCCCATTCTTTCCAGCATTCCCAACTTTGGCACCTTCGTTGTTCTCGTCCTTGCGCGCCGCGGACTCTGCCATCCTTTCCAGTCTCCGAGATCTCTCTGTTTATATATCTGTTTATCTCGAGTCACGCTGTATGTTTGTTTGTTTGTTTGTTTGTTTGTTTGTTTGTTGTCTTCGCGTGTATTGGGGTATTGGAGTATTGGAGTATTGGGTGCTCGGGTGAAACTGTCACATGCCACGCGCCTCACTCGTGCACACACTCTTGCTTGCGTCATACGGTCCTGTTCAGCTGTTCCGTTAGTGCATGAGTGAGACTCTCTTGGAGGATGACGCAATCGTGGATGGCTAGCGATGAAGTTAGTGAGGTGGAACCCGGTTTGGAGAGCCGGTTCTCGAGGGAAGAACCGGCCGGTGTTTTTGTTGATGGCTAGCGAAAAAGTTAGGGAGGTGGAACCCGGTTGGGAGAGCCGGTTCTCGAGGGAAGAACCGACTGAGTGTGTTCTCGTTTCGAGCAGTCTGCAGAGGTCCCCGCGCGAGTTCCGCGCAAGAATTCGGCGGAGAAATCCCGATCGCGATTTCGCGTTTCGTAAGAGATCAGCGGTGTCAGTAGGCGCTGCGGGTGGGAGGGGGGGGGGCATCGAAACACGCACGGAGATGTCCGCCGCGCGGTCGTGGATCGTGCGCGAGAGCGGGCTGCGGCATCTGACGGCCGAGAGCAGCGCGGACTTTGTGCGGAATGCGTTCCCCAGCGCGCGCGCGGTCGTGTACACGACGCTCCGCTCGCACGCGGGGCGCCCCGTGAGGATGCGCCAGCACGCGCGGAGAATACAGGACTCGGCAAGCGCGGACGGCATGCCGCCCGTCGCGCAAGAGCGCGTGGCGCGATTGGTCCGCACCGCGCTAAGTGGCGCGCCAGAAATGGGTTCCGCAGGCAGCTCGCGCGAGCAATCCGCGCGGGCCGGCGCGGCTGGCGCGGCGGCAGACCCCCTGGCGGCGGCGGAAAAGGGTTCCGGATGTACCGGCAGGGATTCTTCTTCTTCTTCTTCTTCTTCTTCTTCTTCTTCTTCTTCTTCTGCTGCTACTGCTGCTGGCGCGATGGTGGTGACTGTGGTCACGGACGGGACCGAGATAGCTGCGCATGTGAAGGAGCTGCCGGCGTTGCCCCGGCCGCCGATCCTCGCGGGGGTAGTTCGTGCAAGTCGCAAGTATGGGGAGGTGAAGGATAGTGGCTGGATTCAGGAGCGTGAGGCCTTGAAGTGGCCGGAAGGGGCGAATGAACTGCTGCTTATGGAGCCGAATGGAGACGTGTTGGAAGGCGCGTCTTCGAATGTGTTTGTTGTAACGGGAGCTGGAAGCCTGCAAACGGCACACGAGCACATCCTGAGCGGATCTATCCGCGAGATGGTCCTAGCAGCGGCCGCGCAGGACGGGGTGGAGGTGCAGCGCAGACCGCCAAATTGGAACGAAAGGAATGACTGGCGGGACGTGTTCATAACTTCCACCTCCAGACTGGTGCTACCAATCGATGTTCTTACTGACGAAGATGGTAACAAGTTTCAGCCCTCTGTTCGAGACCCCATCACTGCACGCCTGCAGGAGCTCGTTTTGACCATGCTAGAGAAGGAAGCCGGGTACGACGGGCTTTGTGATGAGGACTGACTATGTCAATGTGCGGAACTTTGAATTCGTCATTCGCTGAGAAGTAAATAAGCATATATACTTTTTTGAAAAGCTGAATTCTGACAAAAAGGCGAGAAGGAGTTGATCGCAACGCAAACGCAACGTAAAATTAGCTTCTTACTACTTTGAACACAGTAATTATCCCCATTTGGAAAGAAGGTGGGTGTTGTCAAGGGTACAATTATTGAAGGGGATTCACAAAGTCATGTGAGGTTGTATGGGACAGAGACAACAACAATATAATGCACAAGGCCGGAGCTGCGCGCCTTGTGACACAAGGAGAGCCAGAAGTGGAAACCCAAACAACAACAACAACAATAACAGCAACAGTTTTCCACAGCGGCTGAGCAGAATCTGCGCTCACACGTAGCCGTCTTCGCCCTCACTCCCCGTATCCTCTGGTTTGGCAGAAGATCCTCTATCGCGGCGACGAGGCTTGATGCGAAGTTTCCCCTTGCTCTCGCTTCCTGCAGTGCGGAAGGAGCCCATGTCCCCGCTATTGGCGCTGGACTCGGAGTACTCAAAGGTCTCAGAATCCCAACGCTTTGGGCCCATCTTACGAGTTGCGGCGTCTCGAGTGCGGTTGTACTCCATGACGTCCTGCGCGCTAAAATCAGGGTAGGCGTAGCCTTCATGATACTTGACATCAAGCCCGAGGAGCTGGTCATCCTCGTCGAGAGCAACCCCGAAAATTTTGTCCAAGCTCAAGAAAATCAGGAGAGCTGTAATGACGCACCATGCAGTGAGGGATCCAAAGCCCACAAGTTGCGCAAACATAAGGTCCATGCTTCCAGAATAGAACAGACCATCCTCCATGTCCAGCAGGCCAATGGACAACACACCAACAGCTCCGCAAGCACCGTGAACCGCAAACGCGTCCAGAGGATCATCGATGTGTAGTTTGTGGAGCAAGAAACTAGAGACGCTGAGATACACTATGCCAGCAACAACCCCAAGCAAGCACGCTGCCCAAGTGTCCACGTAGCCACACGGGCCAGTGATAATCACGAGGCCGGCAAGGATACCATTGACGGCCTCAGACAAATGATGGATGTGGTCCTTGACAAACATGATCACCACAACGGTAGTGGACGCGGTGCTTAGAGCAAGCACTGAATTGATGAGTGCACGGGAAGCATAGCGGATGCCACTTGCGTCGGTCCCTGGGGAAGACCCAGCATTGAAGAACATCCACCCCAAGACAAGCATGAAGAGCCCAAGCACTTGGAGTGTGGCGGAATGGCCAGGCAGCGATCTAATCGTGACCTTTGGCTCTCCGAAATCGTGGCGTATAAATCGCCCAACTCGTGGGCCGCAAATCCACGCGCCAACCAAGCCATAGATTCCCCCTGTCATATGCACGACGCCACTTCCCGCGAAGTCCTTGAAGCCAAAGTGCGCTTTCAGCCATCCTGCGTCATTCCAAGCCCAGTGTGCTCCGATCGAGTAGATGACGCCAGTGAAGAGGAGTGAAACGGGAATGTACATTTCAAACCTCATCCTGCTGAGGACCGATCCGCTCATGATGGTGGATCCCGTGATCGCGAAACCAAACTGCTGAACAAAGTAGGCGAATTCCGAGTCATCTCGGACCGCAAAGAGCCAAGGTTCGCCGCTGGCCACCGGATGGTCTCCTCTGAAAATGCCCCAGCCGACGAGGTACCATACCCAGATGCCAAAAGCAAAGTCGAGCATATTCTTCATGAGAATCGCCTTGGTGTTCTTGGCTCTAGCGATGCCCGCTTCGAGCATGGCGAAACCAGCCTGCAGACCAAGAATTCCTATCGCAGACACGATCAGGAACAACTCATCCTGAGTGTCCTGCATACTCTCCATCCGCTCCTCGAACGTGGCTTGCAACAGGGCAATCTGCTCCTCTACGGTGAGGTTGGTGGACGTCATCCTGCAGAGTCGTGTGCCTTTCCGCTACGCAACGCTCTCACCGGTACACAAGATGGCAAGGTTCCCAGCTGTACCCTCAATCAGCAGCAGGCAGCTCCTCACTTGGTTGCTTTTGTCACCTGCGGCCTTGGCCTGCCCTCTTCTAACAGCGCACAAGAATGCGACGGACCGCGAATGTGCGCGCCGTCTAATTCGGGGTCTGCGAAAGACAGCAAGTACTTGCTCACTCACGGAGTCAGTTCCGTACGTACCGACCTCGCAAGCAGAAGCAGGAGCACGAGGACGTCAAGTGAGAGCGGACTCGGAGCCGGGATGTATGTATCACCCAGCGCGTTCACGTTCTGCAGGTCGGGTGCTGTGCGCTATAAATGATGGTAAATATGCCGGCGATGATGCGTTTGGGACAGACAGGTTATTGACAGTGAGCTGACCAACCCAAAGCTCAGCTTACAGGCAAGAAAGAATGACCGTGACTGCAACAGATGCAACAGACTTCAGGCTGGAGATCCTGGTAACCTGTTGGCACGAGCGTTCTGAGTACCAGTACTGGACGCGATACTCGCACGATTCTAGATAAGTTATGCACGGCCGAGTATGGACGATTGAGTCTGTTTGTGTGTGACTTTGCAAGTCTAGACAAGGTCAGACCAGATCAGACCAGACCAGACAAGACATTACAAATAAACAAACAAACAGACGAAAGCGGCTGCGTTGCTGTGAGGTTAGGTCACGGTCGATGCCCAGAGAGAGCGTAGTCGTTGTAGACCCTCGGGCTTTCCAATCCCGTGCGCCACGGGTTTTTGGCTGATAGCTCTCACAGGGCCGAGCAATGCACGTAGGAGCCGCGGCAGGTTGTGGAAAGCACGAAAGGGACAGTGTGCACACGTGAGTTGGTTCGGCCTTGACGATCCGACCGACACATCAGAGCGGCAAGACAGACAGTAGTAAGTTGCTGCACTCACAATCCATGCCGGTCGATCGTTGGCTTGCAGTGCACTTAATCTTCAAGTTCTGGCACGGGCGGGCGGTTTCTTTCCCATTGAAAACGCGATACTACAGAAAGGTTCACAGTTTCCAAAGTACAATTTCATTTTCATCGATTGTTGAACAACAACAACAACAACAAAGAGCATCGAGCGTTGCCCGAGTCCGTCCTGCCTCACAGGCCCTTCGCCTCACAGATTATTTGGTCTCACTTTTTCCATTGATTCAATCTGTGCTTTCAATTCGAGTTGACTATTCTCATCATACCCTTACGCGCCACACACACACGCACACACACTCACTAACGCTAACGCTCAACCCTGCCAAGCCCTAAACAACAAGCTAGCTGCTCGCTAGTCGACCAGACGCCTTGCACGAACAGACTTGGCTGCTGTTTCGACGTTGTGATTGTTGCTCTTGATAATTGCTATAATGACAAGTTGCCGTTTCGCTCTGGCGTTGCCAAGTCTTTCGTTGTCTCTTACTTTTTTAATTTCCTTCGTCGCCTTTCTTTCAATTGAATGTTCGTGAAATGAACATAATCATCAACATTATCATCATCATCCCTGCTTACCTTTCGTTCACAGTCCGTTCAGCTCCTTCTTCGGAGTGCTGGTGCTGGTTCTAGACGGGCCACGAAGTTGTTCATTGATGTGATGCTGACGATGTGCTTTTCTTTCTTTAGCGGTGAAGTGTCAACTTTCAGCGAGCGCAGTGAGATGGATGGATGAATACATAAAGCCTGCGATGAAAGCCAGCTCTCAAGCAATGGCCTTGCGTCGGAACTGCGGCGACGTTTGTTGAAGGTAAAGTAAGGTTGGCTGGAATGGAAGAAAGAAAGGGAAGAAGGAAACGGTGTCTGTTGTTGCAGTTGTTGTCGCCTGCCCAGCGTTCAAGTTGCGCGTCCCAGGCGAGAAATTGATATTAATTTGAAATCTTTGTTCCTTTCTTGCACGAGTCGATTTACTTCATCGTTGTTAGTTTGGATTGCGTCGCGGCGAAAGTTTGCAACGCCACCCCTCCTCTCGTCATTGTACTGTTTTGAAAAGTCAAAACTTGAAGGCTGATATTCAGAACGGCAACGTCGCCTCGAAAGACCAAGTTTTCTCACTCGAACTGCCTTCCACTTTCGGATCGATTGATTGACCAAGATTAATTTAATTTACTGTTAATTTAATTTTCATAGATATACAGATTTAGCGCGCAGTTTCGTTCGTCCTCCCTTCGTGAGTCAGTTTCGTCGCGATTTCGTTCTATTCAAACTTCTCACTCACGCCGCGAACACTGAAGTAAACTAAACGTGTTCTTCTCCTTTCCAGCAACGAACGACACTACACGACGAAGACGCGACATGCATTTCAACGCCTCCAGCGCACGTTTCTCAATGTTTTTCTCATTGCAAGTGCTCCAACGCAGCGATCTTTCCAAACTTTTAAAACGCTTTTCGCAAGCTTGTTTCTTTTCTTTTCTTTTCTTTTGATTGATTGATCAAGATTGATTGAATTGAGTTGAATTGAATTGAATTGAATTGTTCAATGAATTGAAAATTGAATGGAATGGAATTGAATTGAGTTGAATTGAATTGAAAACTAAACAATAAAATTCTCTTTTTTCACTTGAGACTGATTGAACTTTGATTTCAATCTTTGTTCATTGAACAAACAAATTGAACGAATTTTTAAAAATCTGTGCGTCCTTCCTCCATTCTCCTTCCTTCTTCTTTCCTTTCCCCTTCTTCTTTCCTTCTTTCCTTCCTTCCTCCCTCCCAACAACAAACCTCCCATGTCACGTCGATCGTCCTGCTCCTACTATCTTCCTTATCCTATCGCCAGCTATAGCGTATATAAGAGTAGGTGTGCCTTGTCGTGGAGTGTTATGCGTATGTGGTAAGTGGAGATAGAAGTGGGGAGGCGAACAGACAGAGACGGACTGGGAAAGATACTACCAACAAGACAGAGCGAGTCTTTTTTTTTCTTTTCTTTTTTGAGATTGTTTTTTAATTTTTGAGTTGTTGTGTTCAATTGAAACAAATTAGAGAACAGCGAAAACGATGAGTTAGTTCACGTAAAGAAGAAGAGAAGCAGACTGTGGATGTGCCTGTTATTCGCGCGCGCTCATGAGAGTCAGAACAAAGCCAAACCACAGCAAACAAACCAAACGAAGGAGGAAAAGTGCGTTCTGTGTAGCTCATGCAAGTCGCTTAGAGTTTGTTGTGGTCGAGGCAAACAAAGTCGGGCTGTGCATCATCAAAACTGTCCTGGCGTAGCTATCTACTAGCTGTGCTGATGAGTAATCTTCTCACTCTTCTATTCATTCACCTTCCCCACCCGACGCGATGATATGACAGAGAACATCAGTTCAGAAGGTCATGGTTAAATAATAGAACTGAACCGTAAAGTAAAATTGAACTTCCTTCTGTCTCGCAATACCAAGCGCTCTCTAGCGCGTATGAGAGCGGTTCCTGCTCAGATGTGTCGTCAGAAGCAGACCCAGAGATGATCCTCGAAGAAGGACTTGTTCGCGCTCATCGGAACACGCAAGTCAGATGAATCACACTGAGATTTATTTCGTTGATTGTGAATGTTTGAGCAGTTTCAAGGAGACGAGCGTGAGGCCCATTTGATTTTTTCTTGTCTTCAACTGCAAGCTTGAATTGAAACTTGAACTTGAAGCATGATTGAGTAACGGCTTCTTGATGCTCGTCAATGCGCGGTGCGGTCGAGTCACGTCGAAGCCAAACGCGACGATATGGTAAGCTTTGAGTAAAGATGTTGTTCCAAAAGCTGTTTAACGAAAAAGCAATGATGCCGGCTGTCACCCTCGGTCAATATTCCCACTTGCAGTTCAACATTTTCTTATTCTTTGTTATTTTTATTTTTATTGATTGTGAACATTGTGAACTAACAAAGGATCATGATCATCTGATACGCAACGACACAACAAACAGCTAAGGCTCGAGCCAAAGGCCTTCACGTCCGTCCGATCTTTTCCTTCATTTGGTTTGTTTCCTCAAACATCGTCAAACCCTGTCTTCTGTTCTGATCTCTGATCGAGTGTCCCAATCTCTCAGATTGCTCTGTGCCTCTGTGCCACGCGTCCACATAAGCCTATCTACGCGCGCGGTAGCCTTTTTTCGTGACGAGCTTCCCAAATGGGTGTGTACTAGTCTCATGATGTCTCATTACAGTTAAGTTAAGCTTACTAGCGTTCTGATTCCGATTTTTAGGGCACTCTTATTAACTCTTAAGGGGCAATCACCACCACCAGACTAGGATCGTAGGTATACAATAGAAATCACCCCAGACGACAGCTTTGTGCTGACACTTGATGAGTCACGCCACGAGAAGAATTTTCCACGTCACAACCGATCCGCTGGACTTCAGCGCAACAAATGAACGAGCCTGCAAAGGCCGCGTTTCGTTCGGCTCCTATCCTCGGAACTTCACACGCTCTTCAGAGGCATTCTGGCGCGCAAAATCTATGGGATTCGCCATGGTGGTGACTCTTTCTCGCGATGTTAATTAAAAATGACGAGACGTGTGATTTGATTGTACAGCTGTACTAATGACCGAATTCCTGTCGTGCATTTCGCTATTAACTTCCTGCAATTTTAAGAACTCGGAATTCTTTGTTGTTAATTTGATCAAGATAAAACTTTGTTTTATTCTTGATGAGAGGCTGCACAATTTCTTCTCAGTACTTTTTGAAAGTTTAAAGACGGGGCATGGTGGGAGCGGTTCGTAAAATGGGGCTGCTATCGAGCCCAACCCGGCTGGGATGCTTACAAAAATACATATCATCTAAGTGGCAAGAGCGTTGCGCGACCCTTCGCTCTTCGAGACACGTATTTACGGACGCGAGAACGATCGACAGGAAACGAGCCGGGTGACTAGCTTCCGAGGATCCACCCGCGGATAGGCGTGATGCGCAATTCTTCGAACAAACATGCTAAATTCTTCGAGACGGGCCCGAGATCTCAACTTTTGATAATCTTGACTCGCTCAGATGTACCTCTCTAGTCTAGAGTAGCTAGCTGAACGACTGAGGCACACAGCAATCGTCATTCCTTATGGTTGTTGGAGCGACACAAAGAGAGGTCAAAACGAACACTCTGACCCAGAAGTGGCGCTCCGACGGGACCCAAAGTCGATGAAACGATGACTCAAACTCGTCCGCGGGCAGTCCCGGTCTCGATTTCGATGTCTGTGTCGCGTTAAATCTTGTTGAAGAAATCTATTGACGGCTTTCTGCTGCTCTCTGAAAGAAGTTGACACGTATGCCTTGGCACCGCGAACCAATGCCGGGCATAACCCAAGAAGACGCCGCCGGCCGAGCGCCACGGACTATATGCAATCTTGCTTTCCAGTGCCGCATGTAGACCATCTGCATCCTCGTAATTTATCCTCCTTTGGCATTTATTGGGTAAACGGCCCCGGTTTGTGTCTTGTTTGTATCTCTTTCGCAAAGACCACGGCTGGATCCGTTGATTCACGGGCCGGGAACCGGACAGCAGGTTGTTGACAGTCAGGAAAGAGCCAACGGCAATCGACTAGTGGCGAGCGCTGGAAATCAAAGACCAGACCCGGTCACTCAAGGCATGTCGCGACCCGGTCTCCGCCCGCCGCGTGTCCTCACCTTGGATCAAGCAAGTCATACAGCGCAACTGCCAAGCGCGGAAGTCCTTGCCAAGCGCGGAAGTCCTCGCTTGAAGGAAGGCGCATTGGCTCCCGTCCTCTTGAAGAAGAGAGCTGACTCAATCAACGGTCAAGCAGTCGAGCTTGCCAGCACTTGATCAAGCCCCGCGTGCGATTGGCAACTTGCGAACTCGCGGAAGAAAGGAAGAAGCTTCATCCATTTGCTGTCATTCGAGCCACTTGAATGATGAGAGGGACCTGAATTCTGACATTCTGACAATTGAGACGACCACGAGAAACCGAGTTGCCTAGTGTCCTGCTCATTTCGACTATCTTACTGGCGAGATAAAGCAATGCCTCCATTTTCAACGCATCTACATGTCCCTTCTCTGGAATCCACGAGTCAAAGTAATTCCGCTATGTATGCCCTTTTCGGGCAGCGTCATGCCGTGTCATGTCGTGTCAT
Source organism: Parietichytrium sp. I65-24A (assembly GCA_012862575.1). Taxonomy (NCBI): domain Eukaryota; class Bigyra; order Thraustochytrida; family Thraustochytriidae; genus Parietichytrium; species Parietichytrium sp. I65-24A. The sequence goes on from BLSF01000048.1 coordinate 189,656, forward strand.
AACCTATGACGCACAAACCCGCCACTTCTATGGACTTTGTCATTGGAGTGCGGCTTTCCTCGCCCTGGAGCGATCGCGCAACTGTGAAAGGGCCAAACAAGGCTTGAAATCGTGATGCATGGATGCACATATTCATAGTCGTCCATGCAAGTTTCCTTTTCAAAGACTCCTTTTCCTTCAGCTTGGGTCCACTCCAACTCCCATTTTACTTGCAACAACCAATCAACATTCACCTGTTTATAGCTGTTCCTCTAACACCTGGAATGCACACACGTTGTTAACCTCACGGATAGGCTATACTATGCTCTGCTTAGCACACAAATGACGCGTTCTTCATACTTTCAGAATTCAGAATTCAGAGTTCACAGTCGATTCAGAAGTTATTAGCTTACACTTGCTTGCTCTCTCCACGTTTTCCCCTTCCTTTGCGATTGAGAATAAAGTCAGACGCTCTTGAACCAGTTCACCCAAACTCTTCCAATAGACCTATTGGCGAGCTTTTTTTTGAGAACACAACTCCCCACTCCCCTGTCCATTCCCCCTACTGCTACCACCACCTATCCCAAACCATAGTCCTCCCACACAAAACCTCTGCCGCGTAATGCATTGCAAATACTTTCTCGAGGCCTAGTCCACTATTATCTGACGTGCTAAGGAGCACACGGTTGCCGTAAATTTACATTTGCAATTGGTACAATTGGTATCAACTTGTAGATGTTTTTGACGTTGGGGCACACTTTGCACCACTTTGCACTCATTCATTCACTCACTCGCAGTTCTGTGCAAGAGGTCGTTCACAGAGCACAGAGGCAAGTTGCGGACTCTGTGCACGTAGACCACAAGCCATCATCCATCCATCCATCACATCCATCCATTCACCAAGGCCTTGCAGTCAAAGAGAGGTTGACGCGGCAGTTCGAGACAGAGGCACGCCGCAGGCAGGCACGAAGGTTTTGGGCCTCAAGCCTGAAAGGCTTTGTCAGTTTCCAACGCGAAGGGGCTTAATTGGCTGGGCTGGGCTCCGTCCAAGCGGCGGAAAGAGCGCGCAGCGAGTGGCGTGACATGCTCGGAAACTGAGCAGAGTCGGAGATGGAGCTGCTGCATGGGTACGCGAGCGCGATTGCGAGCGAGGCGCTGGGATCGGCGAAGAGTCTGGCGAAGACGCGCGGGAATCAACTCGCGGACCGGGCCAATTCGAGCAGACTGGGGAGGGCGGCTTTGCATGGCGCGAATTGGTCGGTCAGTGCGGCTGGGAAAGCAGTCGAGCTCGGCTTGTCAGTCAGCAAAGGGTGCGTACGCATTGTGATGGGCGTGGCACGCGACCCGCGTGTGAAACGCTCGTCGCGCAGTGTGGTTGTGGTCACTGAGAGAGTAGTGGTTGCTTGGGTAGAGTTGGTCAAAGTGACTTTGAAATTCGCGTACAGGTCGCTGAACGCCGTGGTGCCGAGAATGGCTGCGATGTCGGAGCGAGCGGCGCGGACATGTCTCGAGCTCTCGGGGAGAGGGGCGCTCAAATGCATAGCGCTTTCCCGGAACTGCGCCACAAGTACGTATGCGTTTTTAGCAGACAGGTTGATCGGCCAAGTTGTCTTGCCAGCGGTCTCTGGCGTTGTCTTCGATTTCTTGGCGCCAACCTTCCGCGCAACCTATGTATATACCAAGAGCGGGGTGTATTTCATCGTAACTTGCCAAAAGCAGATGATCGAGTACTCCGCAAGCCTTTTAAGGAGCATCATCAGAGTGGTTGCACGGATGGTCGTCATGTCCAGCAATTCCTTTGATCAAATCAGCTACGGCAGACTGATCCATCGCGAGTTTCTGCGTTGACTGTATAGCCAATCTCCGTGCGGTAAGCGAGGCTCGGCATTCTCCATGCACTTTTCTTGAACATAATCCCTTTCACCATCACAATTTCAAAAGCCAAGCAGACATCTTTTTTCCCAAGGACAAACACAACCGTGCCTTCATGTTCGTCCCGGTCTCGACTCGGACCTAACCCACGGCTCCACGAACATCTCTTCCTGAATTTCGCGATTAGTTTCGGCACAATTTGTAATCCTGCTGTCTCACTCCCTCTTCCTGGGAGTTATATATATTTCATTGTTCTTCGCTTAGTCCCCATTATGACCCAGTATGACCCATAATGACACAACGACATTACATTATCACATCTTGACGTACCATGGTAATGACATAATGACATGCAAGCGACCGGGGTCTGGACCGGCAACCGCAGAGACAGCTGGCGCAGCAATAGCTCAAAAGTGACGCAGAAGGCAAGAGTTCGCAGAGTTCACAGAGTTCCGCGGACATTTCATTGCAGAGCTGGGTGTGGCCATTACATTTTACTGTTCAGATTCTGAATGATAAACTTTTAAAACTAGTGCGAGCAAGCTCAAGAAAGGAGCGGGCAGGTTGGCAGGTGCCGAAGCTTTGTTGAACTGTTTGGGTTGTTTGGGTGGCAGGAATGAGGCTGGTTCTCATGTGGTTCATGGCATTTCATGGCAGTCTTTTTGCAGCGCTCGCAGCGCGGGGCTTTTCTGTTTACTTAGAATGAGATGCATGGAGTGCGGTGTCGTAGTGTCGCTGTTGTTTGTTGTTGTTGAGTTGAGTTGAGATGTGGGCGAGCCGGTAGGTTTCGGCGCTATCGTTATCGCCATCGTGCCTCGGTCTCCGCAGAGAAAGAAACCCCGTCCACTTTCCCCGTGTACTTGTAGTTGTGCGTCTTGCGGCACCTTTTGCAGTTGCTTTGTTGTGTGCGGGTCAATGATTCGGAGTCTTTCTTGCGCGAAATTTCGCATCACCCAGCGACATCCGGCGACACATTTCTGTCCCGCTTCCTTTTATTAATGATTGTCTGTCGATCTGCGATACGAGTTTCTAGAGTTTGGCCAAAGAGGAACAAATGAACATACGTTTCCTGAAGTACGTGCCAGGATTTCTCTCCCACGCTTCGCTGAGGAAAGTAGCCCAAGGAGTACGTCCAGCTAGGTGATCATCCCATCCATCCATTCCTTTCGCCGGCATCAGTCTGGAAGCTTTGGTTTTTTGATATTTTTTGTCTGCTTTGGCAGCTGTTGCTTTTCCAAATCAACCAAAAAGTTGAAAAACAGCGCATTTCAATGACCGCGAGGTCGACACAGAGTCTTCAGAGCTTGAAGAATAACAAACGACAGCGACGAGAACGCGAGAAAAGAAACCAGTAATGAATGAGAGATCAATCGATGTAAAAGGTTTCGTTCTTACGAGGCACGATCAAAGATGCAAACTCTTCGCATCTGGCTCTTCAATAATTTCACTTCATTCATTCATTCGACATTGAACAACTCAAACTGTAAATCAGAACAAGTTAAAATCACTGTGTTCATTCACTGTTCATTCAGTGAAAGCTGTTCAATGACTGACGTAAATTCGGACCGCACACAACAAAGAAAAGAAACTCGCAAGTGGGACTCTCGACTCTCGCCTTATCTTGCTCTTTTCTTTCTTTTCGAGCTCCTCAAGAGTCCGTGAGTACAGTATGCGCATTGACTTTTGCGCCATCGAGACGCGCTGCGCGGGCGTGGATTGCTTGGATTTCCTACATTGCTTGGATGGGGTAAATGAAGTAAAGATTCTCGCAGCCAAACGAACTCCCCGCTTCCGTGGGGCGTTTTGGACACAAACTAGAGCGAAGGAGTTGCAAAAGAACAACACATCGAAATTTGGAGGCCCAAAAGGTAAGTTCAAGCGACCGCATGCAAGTGCTTTGGCTCCAAAACGCAAGTGTACAAAATCACCAAGGGCATAGCTCGAGAAGCAATGAATGTTCAAAGCTTTCCTCGACGATCTTGACTTGGTACCCGTTGTGCTAAGCCACATGTACCGGCACGAAGCCGCCTTCACTCACTCATGCGAGACTGCCGCCTACCCTTTCTCTCTCTCTCTCATTCTCAGCGACCGTACACGGAGGCTACACAATCAGCCAGTCATCCACGTTGTTTTTAGTCTACTAGCCCACGGTGTATCCGTGGATATGCGGAGCGACAGACAGAGACAGACTCACAGTCAACTCGCGTAGTGCAGACCAAAGCGAGCAGCACCGAGGATATCTCTCTCGCAGGCAAACAAGCATCTCAAGCATCAAGCGTTCGCTTCCCGCTGTGATTTTGATACAGGTGAGTGGGTGGGTGGGTGGGTGAGCGCGAGAGGCAGTGGACGGACGAGCAGCGGTGTGTTTGCTGACCTTGAAGTGGTGTTTGTTTCGTTTTGTTTTGCTTTGCTTTGCTCTCTGGCATTCGCGTTGTTGTTTTGCGGGCACAGAACGAGCAAGATGGGTGAAGACACTATCATGACCAACAGGGGCCTCGCCAAGATGCTCAAGGGAGGAGTCATCATGGACGTGATTGACGAGGAGCAGGCCAAGATTGCACAGGGTACGTTGACACCAGGATTCCCGTGGCTGGCTTTTTTAATTATCTATCCTCTTGGTGCTGACTTTTTGTTCTGTGCAAATTGGAATTTCGCGCAAATACGCAGCTGCTGGAGCCTGCGCTGTGATGGCCCTTGAGCGCGTCCCTGCTGACATCCGCCGCGACGGTGGCGTTGCTCGCATGAGTGACCCAGAGATGATCAAGCGCATCAAGGCTGCTGTGTCCATCCCTGTGATGGCCAAGGCCCGCATTGGCCACTTTGTGGAGGCTCAGATCCTCGAGGCCATCGAGGTCGACTACATCGACGAGTCGTAAGTTTGTTGTTGCCCATCTCCAGAAAATACACGTACGACCTTCGAAGTCGCTGACGACAATGCCTAAAATTTACCAGTGAGGTTCTCACCATGGCTGACGAGGACAACCACATCGACAAAACCGAGTTCAAAGTGCCATTCGTTTGCGGATGCAGAAACCTTGGAGAGGCTCTTCGCCGCGTCGCTGAGGGAGCTGCTATGCTTCGCACCAAGGGTGAGGCTGGTACCGGTAACATCGTCGAGGCCGTCCGCCACGCGCGCACCGTGCAGAAGGAGATCCGCCGTCTCTCGACTATGGACAAGGTCGAACTCTACTCCTACGCCAAGGACATTCAGGCTCCTCTCGAGCTTGTTCAGCAAGTTGCCAAGGAGGGCCGTCTCCCTGTTGTCAATTTTGCTGCCGGAGGTGTCGCTACCCCTGCAGACGCTGCCCTCATGATGCAGCTCGGAGTGGACGGTGTCTTCGTTGGAAGCGGAATCTTCAAGAGCGGAGACCCAGAGAAGCGCGCCCGTGCCATCGTGTCTGCTGTGACCCACTACAAGGACGCCAAGAAGCTCGCTGAGCTCAGCGAGAACCTCGGCGCACCTATGGTTGGAATCTCTGACCTCAAGCGCGACGCCACCAACTTCCGCGACCGCGAGGGTGGAAACCCTGCACCTGGAAACGGCAAAGCTCCACACGGAACTTGGTAAATCCCTGCACTGCGAGATACTGTCTCCTATTCCAACCCCTTGCCATCCAACCATCCTGAATTAACGCCATTTCTTCATTCGCTCCCTTTCTCCATGTTGAAAACACATTTTAAACGGCTTCGCTTCGTATAATAGCCGCAAGAATGAAGAACTCTTTATTATTTCTCACTCAACTTTGTTCCTTTCCGTCTGAAGCTGCTTCTCTTTCAAGCAGAAGGTATTCAGTGTTCATTCTCCATGCCGATCTATATTTCCTTCGAAACTTCACGCTCAGAGTCATTCGTTATCTCATCGTCCACGGTTCAGACATCGACGACAGATTGGGTTCTATGCACTACACGACGACGAATGCTGTCGAGTTTCGCTTCCTGTCCTGAGACCTTCACAGCGGACGAAAAGCACCTCCAACTCCAGTTCCATCCCCAACTTGCATCAGCGCCATACTTTCGAGTGGACAACATCTTGCTAGCTAGCACCTCACGGAACCACGTAGAAGCTCAGGATAAGTCTGACTACACTTCTTCACTACGATCGTTGAGCTCTAGCTAGAGTTGAGCTGCTCGAGTATCCCATTTATCCCATCATGATTCCTCTTTAACCAATCAAGGAAATCACGGTGTGATATCCTGATCAAAAAAGTTCGATTCAAACCGACAGTAAAAGGATAGAAAGAAAGAAAGGAAAGTGAAGAGGGAATATAAAGCAGTGACACAGTTCCAGAAACCAGAAACGAAAACCCGCAACAACAGCGCCAGCACCATCATACATCACATCATACATCCTCATCACACTCTCTGCGTACTCTGATGTACTCTGCGTCATCATTCAGCTCCGCGACCCAGCACCCAACACCCAGCCCACTACTACTTGTTTCGTCCAAACACCACTGAGACTCCTTGGCACTTGTTTGTCATGAACAATCATCACTGTCAATCAAAATCAATCAGTCAAATGTCTACGAAGAGAGAGCACTCGAGAGACTCAGGAATACTCAGGATAAGCTATCCAAGATCACCAAGATCTCTCGGCAAATAGGAATAGGCGGACAAGCGAACGTGCGCTCGCGACTCTGAGAGAAAGGCAAAAGAGAACACTGGCAGAAGGGAGAGCTTGTGAGTGGCAAGCAATCAATCAATCAAGCAAGCGAGCTATCTTCAAGAGTCTCGCTCTACTAGAGTATAGAGAGCAAGCAAGGCTGCGAGTGGAAGTTGAAGCCAAGTTTCGGCTTGCGAAGCTTGCGAAGAGTTGGAGAAGCGTGGTGGAAGAAGTTCGAATAGGAATCGGAGCCGGTCGCTCACGGAGGCGAGCCCTTGGAGCAGGAGTGTTCTGCTAAGAGCTGGAAGAATGGCGGCCCGCGTGGAAGTAGTCGCAGCTGCAGGGCCCATGGGGGTGCTGTTTACCACTGACTCTCAAAGGAGAGCTCTAATTGTTGCCGGGTTTGAAGCCACACCTACCGGCGGGAAAGGGGTCGTGGAGGAATGTGGCCGTGTCAAAATAGGGGATGTGTTGGAGCAAGTGGATGGGGTGAGCCTGGATACCCTGGGGTTTGCAGACTTTGTGCAGGCCATCAAATTCGTCAATCAACGCGCGAGCAGGAAGCGCACGTTGGTATTCACGCAAGGACCCACGAAAAGCAAACAGCAGGTGGATCCCGCAAAGCTGGATTATAAGTCGCGATGGGATGTAGAGAGCTGGTGGCAAAGCTTCAAGGAGGAGTGCTCCATCGCATGTGCCGTTTGCAGCTCAGAGATCGTAAAACAAAGACAGTCGTCCAAACCATTCGTGAAGTATTGTATCAAGGTCATTTTAGCTTACAAGAGCGCATCGGCGCATACGCAGGTCGTTCAGTGGTGCGTTTCGCGGAGATTCAGCGACTTTGTTACTTTGAACGACGAACTACATTCCAAGAGCTCCGCGCAGAGTATTCGTAGGCTGACGCTTCCTTCGAGGTATGTCCTGAACAACCTCAACAAGAATGTGGTACAGCAACGCTTGCAGTCGCTAGACTGGTACGTGTCGCGTCTTGTTCAATCCGAGAACCTGGCTCAGCCAACTCTCTGCAGAGCGATTTTTGAATTCCTGGAGATGGAGTCTAATATTTCCGCTCTGTTGCCACTTATTTTACAGAGTATGAATCGCCACGGCCATCCGGAGGGCTACATGCTCTTACCCCCAAAGCCGTCGCTTCCGCGCAGGCAGTCAAATTATAACACTCCATGAGCCTGGCGCTGACTACCTATTGTCGTCCGGCTTGGGTTTGGATGGTGTCTGTAAATATCCCGGGAGGCTTTGGCCGTTTGCAAGAATGTAATTTCTGTATTTTTTACTGACGTGCAGGTTTGGCAGCGGCTCTTTCAGCGCTGGGTGGGCATGCAACCTTGACTCGTACGGCTCTGCGCCATTAGAGTCCTCTTCTTCTTCCCCGTCTTTTGCAGCCTTCTCCCACTCCCCGGGCTTCAAATACCATGCTGCGCCATACCTGGAAGGCGTGATGATGTCTTTCATATCGTATCTCAAAACATCGCGTGCTGCCCGCTCTTCAGCTTCCACGAGCTCCTGCGCGGCTTTGTCCTCCTCCTGCAGGAGCGCAGCTGGCACATTATAGGCAAGTTGCAGCCTGGACTCAAACTCGCGCGTGAGAATATTCCCGCCGTAAACTGCGCCGTTCTCCTCCAGGTCGTCCATAGTCTCCACAAAAGAAAGCACCGGCTCCATGCTAGAGTTCTCCCGCGCCAAAAGCTCCACCTCACTCATGTGGCGCCGTATCTTGTTTGGACTTGGCTTTGCAACATTCGCATCTTGCACCTTTTCCTCCTCTTCGTCGGAATCTATCTCTACTTGCTTGAGCGGACCATCATCATCGGAAGAAGAATCTCCGGAGTCTTTGTCTTCTTCCTTCTCCCGCACCATCTCGTCGAGCTGTCTCCGTGTACTCTCGACGCTTTCCTGCCATCTTATATTCGAGATCTTTTCGGAAGCAATGGCTTTGTCCTTCTTCTTCTTCTTCTTCTTCTTGACCTTGCTGTCCGCGTCAGTGCTATCTGCAGGAAACCCTCTCTGCTTTTCGAAACCCGCAAACTCTGTGCCAGACTCCAAAAAGTGCCACTCTGTTGCCAGCGAATGCTTCACATGGCGACCCTCCCGGCGACCCCCGGATCTCCGCATCACACAGCTTCGCCAGTCCTCGTCCAAACACCACCAAACTTTCCCACAACAGACCAACCTTGCTCAACTCCCGGCTCACCAAATTTCACGTCGAGATGTCTTCCTCTTCCTTCTCTTTTCGTCCCCGCCGCGCGCCCACCTTCGCTGCCAGACCATTCGTATATTCCAACCTTACATCATCACAGAGCCGTTAGGACCCTAATGCAGCTATTGCTTTCAGTAGAGAGCCCAAGTCACAAGTGTCGCAAGTCAGAATGTGAACAGATGGTGTGAAATTTTGCCTTGAAATTTGTGAAAGTCCTTTTGCCAACGTTTGCAACGTTTTCAAAGTCCGCGACGAAAAGTACGAAACAAAAAACGAACGACGAATGGAAGCAAAAGGAAAGAGAGAAAGTTAACTTTAAGAACAGTGTCGAGCAAAAATCATCTACTGTGATGCCTGCACTCGCAATCAGTGCAGTCAGTAAGTCAGGTCAGGCATTACTGCGTGTATAACTTTTCTCCATGTTGAGCTTCTTTGAGCTGCACGCAGCGTGAAGAGGTCCGAAGAAGAGCTCTTTGGAAGACCAAGTCGGCCGAGAAGGGCTCATCATCACAGTCTGGCGTCAACGCGGCGCGGTGTACCTTGAGTCTTGTTTGCAAGAGACTCTCGAGGCAGCTTTGGACGAAGAAGAGGCGAAATGGCCACCGTGACAGGCGGCACGAGGGAGGAGCTCACGGAAGAGCAGATTGCGCAGTTCCGCAAGGTGTTCGACACATTTGACAAGGACAAAGGCGGCACGATCGATAAGGAGGAGCTCGGAGCGGCCATGTATAGTCTGGGAAGCAACCCGACGCAACTCGAATTGGAGGAGATGATTGAAGCCGTTGATGTTGATGGCTCGGGGACGATTGGTGAGTTTGGGCTCGGATAGGCTTTGAAGAATGCGGTGGTTGGCTGACGCAAGTCTGTCTCAGATTTTGAGGAGTTTTTGAACATGATGGCGACGAAACTGGCGGATGCGGACACGGTTGATGACCTGATCGAAGCCTTGGCGCTCTTCGACTCGAGAAAGTCCGGCGCCGTGCCTGCTTCTGTGCTCAGGCATGCGCTTCTGTCTATTGGGGAGAAAATGAGCGAAGAAGAAGTGGACTTTGTCCTTGAGAGGCTGCCAAAAGACGAGCAAGGCAAATTTAATTCTGAACAGATCGCAAAAATCTTACTCTCTTGAGCATTGCACAAATATTTCGAAAATACATCAAGTTCAATTTCGCTACAATAGTTTCACACTCTTGGAATGAGCTCCGCTCAGGGCAGTCATTTTTTTTTGAGGCGTCCCCACGCCTCCGAACTCTTCAATCGACCGAATTCCATCCAGTATCCGCTCCGCTACCATTTCTTTTGCCTCGACGCGGCTACTGTCTTGGAAGCCTTTCACCCAAGCCGCGCTTGCACCGGACAAAAGGGCTGCATGTGCGACCCCTCCTGATATGCTTTTGATGCGCACGTGAGTATTTAACTCGTCGTAATACTCCTCCAGTGTCACTCCAAATGCTCTCAATGCTTGCTGCGCATTTTCCCATGCCTCTGGCAAAGCGGTCCACTTGTACCTTTTTTTCAGCTTTGCTACAGCCTCCTTCTCGCACGAATATATGATGGTCTCGTAACCGCTCTTGTCGATGAAAGGGGAATTCTCGTGAAAGTATTCGCGTACACTCTCATAGGTGCGTTTGTTTAAGGTTGTCACGTGCTCGGAAAGCGACTGGTCCGCAGCGAATCGGTACTGCTTGAGATGGAATTGTTCAAAAAGCAGGTCTCCAAAGCTTCTCATCTGATTTGACAAAGACCTAACGTTTGCCTCACGCTCCTCCTGACGCTTGAGCTCTTCTTTCCGGGTCATCGGCAAGCTTATTGGAATAGTGTGGTACCTCGCCTTTACGGGAAGACCGTTGTCGTCCAGTTGACTCGCTCTTCGGTGCTTCCCAAGCAGCTTTACCTCCTTGTTCTCACCCAGGAGTCTAGTGACGTATTGTTCGAACTCTTCCATGGTCACAAAACCGTTCCCATCCTCATCAAGCTCTTTAAACGCAGCATCGACGCCAGCTTTCTGATTTCGACTCTTTACAAGGCCAAGCTGCTTGAGGCACTTGCCCAACTCTTTTGCATCAAGGTAGCCCGAGTTGTCCTTGTCCGCCTCCAAGAAAACTCGGCGAATCTCTCTTACTCTAATTTCAGCCGATATGTCGCTGAGACACGTCTCATAAAACTCTTTGGTTTTGGTTTCCACTCGGTCCTGGTACCACAACCTGTAAACTTCTTCCGTGAAAGAACTCTTCATCAAAAGCGTTTCTTCCAGCCCGCTCAGCTCCGGTAAATGGCGGCTCGTAGGCAAGTGGGAAGCTAGAGACTTCTCGAGATGGAAGATGCTGGTAGTTTGAGCATCAAGTTCAAGTGCAAGCAACAGCTTTCCAGCCGCCAATCTCTGCTCATAGGAGAGAGGGTCTTCAATCACCACATGCTCCAGCCAATACACTGGGAGAAAATACTTCCTCCCACCTCTCGAAGCTGGTTTGCAGCTACATGCAACTCCGGGCGTTCGAGGATCTCGATCATCTTCCAGCATAAGAATTGCGTCACATTCAGTGCACATTCCACAATCGACATAATCTGCCATGTGGTCATGGGCTCTCACCAATTCTGCCACTGCGGCGGCCCCGACACTTGTGATTTTATTGTTTCGAAGATCCAATCTCCGTACAATAGGAACGCATCGAATCGCCAAACAGAGGGCCTTCAGGACCAAATCATTCATTTCGCAATCCGATAGATCAATCTCACCAACGTGCAATAGTGGCTGTGAAGAAGGTACCATGATTTGATGTTTCAAGCGCTCTGGCAAGGTGGCCCATATTTCAAGTTCCACGCACTCATGCATAAAAGCGTTGCCTAGTCGTGCGTACATGTCGGTAAAAACGCGAGGCTTGGCTTTCAAGCTGCGCTTGAATTTCCTTCTCAGCAATGACTCTCGCTCTTCGCGACGCAATTGTGCGGGTGTAAGCTCCGGGGGAACCGCAGGTGGTGGCGCGAGTTTGGATGCCAGAGGCTTTTGCCAAAAGAACCAGTTTTTCCACCCCGCTTCCCGCGATCTCACGAGTTCGTCGAAACAAAAGTCGAGAAACTCCTCCTCTTCTAGTGTCCCACTTCCGTCGGAATCGTACTTTGCGATAATGCTGCGAGCTTTTTTCACGGAAACTCGTCTCCCCAAACCTCGCAGAGCCATTTTCATCTCTTGTGCGTCAATCTCGCCGGACCGGTCGCTATCAAACTGGAAAAAAACTCTTCGAAACTCAAGCATGATGTTGTCGTCCTCTAGTCGGCGACCATAAGCCTGGATATCGTAAAGAGCTTTCATGGGAACAAAGTTGCCAAACTTTGTCTCCTTTGTCCAACAATGGTCGTCAAGAATGCACTCCCACTCTGCTGCCGACGTCGCCAGCTGTTTGAGCAGGATATCCCGAGTGGTCACACCGAATGTCGCGCCCGTGCTTCGGACGACTGAGCTGAGGGTGGGCCTTCTCTCTAATTTGGGAACGTTTTTGGACCGATATTGCTGCTCAAATTTAGCTGCAAACGCCCTCGTTGAACGAGCGATGGCGCCCGGACTTTCTGCACGATCTGGAATTGTGTACTGCAAAAAGAGTGGAGTCTTTCCCGTGTAAATGGACGTTTCGACTCTGTGCCCCACCCCATCCTCGAAATGCGGAGCGATGGGCGTACTGATCAAAGCAGAAATATCCCATGACTCCCGCACGCGCTTGCAAAGGTCAAAACCGTTATTATCGGCGACTACAGAGAACATTTCGTCGATCAGCTCGTCCAAAGCTCTGGCATCTTGAACAGTCTCTAGAACCCGAACAGGCTGGAGAATGCTCTCGCCCTTCTCTAGCCCTCTGGAATAGGGAAGATCTTCCGTCTCCGCAAAAAGAGGATTGGAGACATCAGGTATCGATATTTTTTCGTCGCATTGGACCTCAAACGCTCTTCCGCAACTAGTCAGCAAAAATAAAGAGTGTCCTTTTCCGGAGATGGTGTCTACCTGTAAGTTGTTCAAGACCGCTGACGCCGTCACCTCATAGCCGCGATCGACCGCGGCAAGAACACGGTTCCTAGCGTATCCTCCGAACAAGAACACCTCCCCTGCCTCTGTAAGTACAGCAATATGTTGCCACCCACATGCTACCTGAGTGTAAACGTCTGCACGGTCGTGAAATAATTTTGGCCTATCAAAAAAATCTTCCTCCCGCTGATTGAAGTTAGCCTTCCGCGCCCGGCTGCCAGACCGCCCCAAAACTCGGTCAACAGCTCGGCCCCAAAACCACAAGTCCCCAGACACTGTAATAAGTGCGCTATGCTTTTGACCAGCCGAAACCTGCCGAACCTCCGCCCGCCACAACGAGTCTGTGCTGTTAACTCTTTGTGGTTCCCAGATACACGTGCCTCGTCTTCCTGCACCAACTTGTCCGTAATCATTCCTCCCCCACGCCATTACTACCGAGCCACCTTCGCAGAGGACTAAGACATGGAAGCTCCCTGCAGAGATTTGGGTCGCACGAAGTTCCAGGTTCTGATCAGCCTCTTCAGATGCGCAAGTCTGATTATTTGGTATCTGCGCGTCGCAAAGTTTGACAGGCTGAGCCTGGACTGAAATAATAGTATTTTCTCCTCGGCCAAGCTCCCCATACTTGCCGGTACCCCAAGTAAGCACGGAGGAATCTTCACGCATCAATACAACACTAAACCTTAGGCCAGCCGCCACTGCTTTCACGGGCCCGGCCAGGTCAACTTGCTGTGGCTTTGCGACGTGCTGTGGTAGCTGGCGATTTAGTGCGGGTTCCTGGTCGATTGGCCCGAGCTGCCCGTCCCCGCCAGACCCGAATGCCCAAACAGAGCCGTCCTCCGCCAAAAATAACGTATGAAAGCCCCCTGTAGCGCACTGCACAACGGGGACTCGTCGAAGCGCGTGCACCGCAGAGAACCTCGTGCTGAGCTTCCCAGTGTCCCATCTCTCTCGATCTGCCTCCCTCTGCCGCTCCGAGACCTGCATGCAGGACCCCAACAAGTGTCAGCTACCAACGAATACACACACAAATAGAGCAGGCAAAGAAACAAACCACTGCCATCGACGACGCTTACCTTCCTCGTGGTCACCGACTTCTTGCCGCATTCGGACGCGCTCAGGCTTTCCAGCACCTGAGTTTGAGCAAATCTGCTCGTATTCGCCGCCAGGTGAGACTTGACCAGCGGCATGATATACTTCAGCCCCGTGACCCTCGGCTCATCTGCTCAGCCGCAAGATCGACCCGCTTGTCCACCCAGCAACTCGCGCACGCACTCCAACGTTGCCAGCTGTGTCACGACCGAGACCAAGTCTCTCTTTCGCGCTCGCAGAGTCTCCCCTTTCGCACAAGTATATGTTGACTTTCTCTCGTGCATTCACTTTCGCATTGCCATTTTGCCATGTAAAATTCCTACACTATAAAATCTACCTAACCAATTCTAATTAGAAGTATGACGTTAATTCTAATTCACAGTCAGTACCAGTGCGTTACATAGTTAGAGTAATTGATAGAAGCATCCCTATTCAGAAATTTTTTCGTGGGTAGGAATTTCGACTAAGCGTGAGGAGTCTTAGTGAGGTAATAGGTGAGAGTGGTGTGCTAGTAGGCGTTAAGGCTTTAACGGACAGATATGACGAGTTAGTGCACAGTATCGCGCAGGTTGCGGAGATATTGACAGAGAAGAGAGGAGCGCGCATGGTTCTCTGGGGGTGGGCTGGTGGTTCTTTTGAGAGCCGTGATCGTTTGGCTCATTGTTTGGTTCCGGTTTTCGAAGGAATGTTTCGTGGTATCGTGGCTTGCCGAATCAAGAGTGAAGCAGCACGCCTTCGCTCAGCTTATCGGTAGCTCATAGCTTCGGAACCGCGCCTACACATGCAAGCCGTGCGCCTTGTATGGAATTAAATTGTTTGAAGCCGTACAGTCTGTTTTTTGAGAAAAAAACAGTCGCGCGAAGGCCACTTCACCTGTCGTGCCCATGTTCAAGTTTCTCAAGAATCCAAGAAGAGGAGCGGGATCCCATGAGCTGCCACGCTCGTCACAATCACCATTCATGGCGCGTCCGCGGGCCACGAGCCCGCCGACTTACTTTCTCCTGGACGGCCGCGCCATACTCGTATCTAATCGCTTGCGCTTGAACTTCGCTTTGTAAGTAACCCCGCATGGTTCTCCACTGAAAATGTACCAAAACATGGAAAATCTCTTCGCCTTCTGATTGACATCCTCAGTTCCCAGCTCAACAACTTTGTTTCCACCTTGGAGGAAAGTGTTTCCATCCGCGCTAAGCATCGGAACCTTCAGCATCGAAGAATAAAGCAACCTTGGATGAAAGTCTTTCAATGCACGCCGAGCATCAGGACTTCAACATCAAAGAAGCCTTTTTACTACGTTTCAAACTTGGATGAAAGTCTTTCAATGCACGCCGAGCATCAGGACCTTCAACATCAAAGAAGCCTTAGCTACGTTTCAACCTTGGATGAAAGTCTTTCAAGTTCGCATCTCCAAAATGGCTTGGAATCCAACTAACCCAATCGCCAAACAATAAATCAAAAATCCTCTTCACCAAACCAAACACAAACAGGGATATTTTTTCCCCTCCCCGAGTCCTACTGCGCCCCTATTTCCCGCTACCACACCTTGCTAGTTTCCCACCTCACATCTGAGCACCCTTTTCGCTAGCACCTCTTACACATTCTTACACCATCGCAAAACTGCGAATCACACTTCCCGAGTCGGCGCGCTTTCTGCGGTGCACGATTGCACGAGCGGGATCTCCGCTCCCCTCTCACCAGCTCCGCTCTCTGCCATCCCCAGAGAAACCCCAAGCGAGAGAAAGAGAAAAAGAGAGAGAGATTTTGGTTTTGAGAGAGAGAGAGAGAGAGAGAGACACACATACATACACATACGCAGAGGGAAGTCGCGTTTTTGCGGTGCACAGTCGATGGCCAGCGGCGCACATGCGGGCGACGCGCAGCGCGCGCGCGAGGACCTGGAGTCAGCGCTGGTCCTCCTGCGCACGCGCGCCGCGAACGTCGCGGAAGACGCCGCGCTCGCGCGCATCGGCGTGACCCACCGCGGCATCTTGCGGGTCCTCGACCTGCGCCTGCGAAGAACCCGCGCGGACGGTTCCAACGACCACCACGCGGACACCGCGGCAGCGGGAATCCGGTTCCAAAAGGGCGCGGGGAATGGGGCTGCTGGGTTTGCTGGGGCTGAGACTGGACAAGGACAAGATGGAACGGCGCTGGACGTGGTGGGAGAAGCCGTGGTGCAGGAGTTGGTAGCGGAGGCGATGGAGCGAATGCTAAGAGAGCGCGAGGAACAGTGGGCCACGAGGCGGCACGGCAGCAGCGGAAATGGCAGTCTTGGGAATGTGAGCATGATTGCCGATGTGGACGCTGAAAAGTATGGTGCATTGGGCAATGTGGGCAATTTGGGAAATGTGGGCAGCTTGGGAGGGTTGGGAGGTGAATCGAGACGGGAGCTGATCAGGCTGAGGCTGCAGCTTGCACAGGTGCGTAAGGACAGAGATAAGATCGTGGCTGTGATGCTGCGGAGGAATCGCATCGATCGAATGGAATACGCCCGTGCGAAGAACAGGCTGGTGGCTCGCATTTTCCACGGCTCGGCAGATCCGTTCCTGGAGGACTTGGCGAAATCAAGAACTGGGCGCTTGGCGAAAAGCGCGATCCATAGCATGGACGGCCCGGAATCAGAGGAGTCTTCACCTGGTTACAACAGTTTTGCGGGAACAACTGCGCTGGACCTTTTGGCAGGCTCGGATGCTGGGAATTTGTCACCTGCTCGAAAGCATACTGCTGGAAAAAGTGCATTCGAGGCAGTCATGGAACGCGTCCAGGCCGTTCGTGAGAAGCGGAGCAAGCACTTGGGCGCGTCTGCTTCAGCAACTCAGCGACAATCTTACCAGTCGCCGCCCAGCGCATTGGGCGCATCTGGCCGTTCGCTCTCACCGGAGATCAGAAGAGACAGGGCTTGGTCGCAAGAGTCCTCCGCTGGGTCCCGGCGGAACAGGGCGTTCTCCACAGGGTCTACGGTGTCCTCCGCCGGCGCCACGTCTGCGACATTTACAGAGCTCCGCCATCGCAGCGCTATGCTTGAAAGCAAAGTCATCGAGCAGAGCAACGCGCTCAGGGTCAAGGACTTGGAAGTAAAGCGCCTGCAGGAGACTGTCTCTTCTCAAGAAAAGAGCATTGCCTCGTTACAGCTGGCTTTGAAACGGGTGGAAGGAGCGCCAGACCTGGAGGAAAAGTATCAAGCAAAAATTCGCGCAGCTATACAAGAGCAGCAAGCCGCGATTGCAGATGTTCGAGCCGCTCAAGCTGCGCTGCAGCGGGAGCGAGACCATCACAGACAAACCCTGGAGCAGCTGTCGGCGAAAACCACAGAGCAAGTTCAATTGCAAGCGGTCGCACTTTTCAATCAGTGGAAAACGCTGGTGGAAGAAGGTTGGGTCAAACAGAGGGAGTCTGCGCTGAAGGACCAACAGGCAATCAGCTTGGAGAAAATTAAGGCTTTAGAAGACAAGCTTCAAGCTAGCGCGTCCGGAGAGGCAGATAAAGTTCGCGACGCCCTCGAAGCAGAGCGCTGTCGAACGATGGAACTGCGAGGAGAACTAGAACGCGCCAAACACTCATCAGAGGAGCGTGTTGCAGCTTGGGAAAAGCGCGAGTCGGAGCTCTTGGAGCAGGTCTCGAGCGCAAAGCGCGAGCTAGAAAATTTTGTAAAAAGCGCAGCGCATGACCGAGAAAGGGAGCGGGCGCTCCAAGCGCAAACACTTCAGCAGCTCGAAAGTGAGCGCGAAGCAATGATCAGTACGGTTTCCGAAGCCCAAGAGGAAACAATTGCGTTGACCCGAAGGTTGGACGAACTTGCTAAAGCGGAACGCGCTGCACGTGATGCGCTGCAAACGGAAGGCATTCGCTACCGGGAAGCCGTCGAAAAATTACAGCGGGAGCTCGAACAGTACGAAATCAGCGAGAGGTCACAGCAACGCCAGCTTCAAGAAGTTACCAACGAACTATCTTCAGTGAAGGACGTCTTGGCAAAACGGGAGGAGGCCTACGCCAGTACCTTCGATTCGAGCACAGGAAAAGATGAGCAATTATTAGCTCTCACTGCAGAGCTAGAGTCAGTCCATCAGCAGTTGTTGACCTCCGAAGAAAATGTTGAAGCCCTACAGTCGCACTTGCAATCCAGGGAGGATGAGCTCGAGCGAATGCAGGAGGCACTTGAGAACGCTTTGGAGGCGAGTGAGAGGAGCAACATGCGAGCCCAGAGTCTAGTCACTGAACGAGATGAGTTGCTCTCCAATGGCAACTTGGAACGTGAAGCACGGAACTCAGAACTTGACAAGTTAAGGACTCGTCTTTCTGAGCTCGAGGCTTCTGGAGGGGATGTAAACCGCCGGGACCAAGAGCTTGTCGATCTACAACACAAGGTTGCAATTCTGGAAGAGGAGAAGCGCTCAATGAAGATCAACACAGAATCTTTGGAAAGAGCACTTAAGGAGAGTCGCTCCGTCAATGCTTCGGAGAAACAAGATAGAGCACGTGTGGACCTTGATCTTAAAACGAACTTGCAGAATGCTGAGACAATTATTCACAACTTGGAAGACAAGATTCGTCATCTGGAGCGTCAATACACAGAGTCGGAAGAGAAATTGGTTCAAGCTCGGTCTTCTTCCGCAAACAGCGGTCAACGTTCCGTCCAAGACAGCGAGCTAGAGGACTTAAGGATGCAACTCGACTGTTCAGAAGCTAAATATGATGAGTTCTGGAGAAAAGAAGAAGAGAGCTCAAGGAGGGTCGAAGAGCTGTCTTCCAGGAACGCAACTCTGGAGGAGGAAGTTGCAAGTCTACACGCAAGCTGCCTGGCAAGCGAAGATTTGAATCAAGAACTGATGAAGCAGCTCGACAGGCTCTCTAAGCCGCTGCCCGATGACGGTCGCCAGACCCTAGACTTCATTCTTCTGTTGAGAGACAGAATAAGTGCTGCTGCACAGGGATTTGTGGAGAACAATTCCTTGAGCGAGTGGTTGGCATCGAACCAAGTTTTACAAAATCCTGGAGACCATGAAATGGCGCCGCTTCTGGAGGAGCTCATCAATTCCTTGGAAATGCTCTTTCAGCTCTATGCGAGTAGAGAGAGAGAGATTCAAGAGTCGTATATTGAGGGTAACGCAAAACTTGCCTTGGAGCACGAAACTGCTGTGACGCAACTACAAGCAACTATTGCGGAGCTTCGCATACAATCCGAGCAGCAGCTTCAGGAGTTCAACGCCGAGAAGGAGAGAATGCAAACCGAGTTGATCCAGTCGCAAAACCATGTCAACCCACAAGATGTCTTTGAAGACTCCGGTGCTGAGAATGGCGAGGTTGGGTCGGAAGAAGCCGAAGGCGACCCGGAAAAGCAGGATCTCGTGAAAGACTATCGCCAGCAGATACTTTCTCTAGAAGAATTCGTGCAAGAGCTCCAAGCCAAACTAGCTTCTGAGAGTCTGCAGCCAGAGTTGGAGAAGCTGACCGAGAGGCTTCGCGTAACCGAATTGCAGCGTGAAGACGACAAGATGGCTAACCTTGAAAATTTGCGCAAACTGGAGCTCGAAAAGGTTGAGATAACAACGAGGTTCCGAGCGGAATTAGAGCAGCAAAAAGCAGACCTCAGCGTGAGACACGAAGACGAGAAGGGACTTATGCTCGACGGGCTCACGTCTCAGCTCCTCGCTATGGAGAAGAAGATCGAGGAGCTGAAGGTGAAGGAGGGCCAGGCTAGCGTTGCGGAGAGTCAAGCTAAAATGCAACTGCTTGCTATAGAGGCCAAAAATGAAGAGCTCAATGAGCTGAAGCTAAAGAACAACGAGCTTAACGAAGAACTCCAAGCTCTCGCTAAATCCTCTGAGGAAGTTTTACAACTCGAGCGAAACTCAAGAGCTGCTGAAATGGGTGAACTAAAAACTTCTGCTCTCGCTGAAAGTGCGGAAAAAGACGACGAGATAGCCGAACTGAGGAGCCATATTGCAGAATATGCGCTAAAAGCCGGGCGAGAACAGGAGCTTGAACACTCTTTGAACCTAGCCGAGGCGGAAGTAGGGAGATTGAGCGGTGCTCTGAAAATAATAGAAAGCAATGGAAAGACCGAGGAGCAGACTGTGGGCAATATCTCGGACCGATGCACGCAGACTGAGTCAGGTGCACACGACGAGGGGGAAGAAACGCACGCCGAGCGAACTTCGATGGCAGCGAACAAAAAATTGGCTCAACTGGAGCAAGAGCTAGAGAAATCCAATGCGCAGCTTCTTGAGAGCAGAGCTCAATTGCGGGAATTGGAGGAGAGGAAGGGGATTATGGCAGATGAATTTGAAAATAAAGTGCAATTCGAGGAGGCTGCTCGTCTTCAATTGGAAGACAAGCTCAAAACAAAGGAGGAAGAGATTAATCTCATCCAATCTTCATGTGCGGAGCTGCGCAAGGAGCTTGGCGAGGCGAATGTGATACTCGAGAAGATCGACATTGATCAATATCACAACATGCGTACGGAATTAGACAGCCTTCAGGGGCAGCTCGTAGAGCAAGAGGCGGCAGGAGAGCAGCTCCAAGGCGCGATCCATGAGAAGGACGATCTGATCGAGCAATTAAGGAGTGCACAGAGCGCTCAGCAATCCGAATTGGCAGATCTGAGACAAGAGTTGGAGAATAGGGTTGTGGAGCCCAGTGATGAAAATGCAGACGTGATAGATCAGCTCCGGGCACAGCTTGAAGAAGAAATGGTAGCCAAGCTAAATCTCGAGGAGGAGCTTGTACAGACGAGGACTGAGCTCGAGTGTGTCCAAAAGGCGCTGCAGCAAAAAAAATCTGCTGAAAACTTGGAAGGAGCAGAGCGTGAAAGGCTCATAGCGTCGAGTTTGCAGGATGCAGAAGCCCGGCTTGAGAAGCAGGGTACCGAAATGGAGCGGCTTGCAGCTCTTCTTGAACAAAAGGAGGCGGAGCTTGGACGACTGGAGCTGAAGTTGGATTCGCGGCAAGCAGAAATAGCTCAGTTAAAGGAAGAGCGAGAGCGAACCAGGGCAGAGAGTATCCAAGTTGCAGCTCAACTTCGAGAGGAGAAGGCAGAGCTCCACAACGAAGTGGAGTCATTCAAGGCTGGAGAAGCAAAGCTTGAGGAAGCGCTGGGGCAGGTAAGGCAACATCTTCGTGAGTCCGAGCAACATCGGGAGGGAGCCGCAAAGGAAGCGGAAGACTTGCGTTCTCTGCTCAGTCAAGAAAAGAGCAGCTGGAAGGATTTGCAAGAACAATCCCTTCGTGAAAAGGATGACCAACTTGCACGTCTGGAGCAAAAGTTGGACTCTCGGCAGGCCGAACTTTCCTCATTGAGAAGCGAACATGAAGTCGTTATTCAGAAACTCCACGAATCAACTGAAAGAAACATAAGCGAGTCGAGAGAGTATGAAAATCGGCTTGCCCGGTTCAAGTCAGAAAACCAAGAACTGGCTGCTAAACTTGCAGCCAAAGGCGACGAAATCGCGCAGCTTAAGAGTGATTATGAGACCGCTACTAAGCAGCATCCAGGCAAGTCAAGCTCGGAGGAGGCTTCGCTCCTACAAGAACGCCTCCTTGGAAGGGAAAGCGAATGCAAGGAACTCAAAGCCCGTATTGGCCAGCTGGAGCAGCAATCTGCTCAGGGTGATCAAAGCAGTAAGGGTATATCTTCGGAAGAGGATATTCTAGACCACCCTCTTTTTGATCCCATAAGGCAGCGCATTATGGATGACGTTGCTGACGAATTCCAGTACCAGATTCGTGTTTTAAAGCAGAAGCACGCTGCTGCACTGGAAGCAGCTGGGAGCGGCGACTCTGTGGCTCCAGC
Organism: Parietichytrium sp. I65-24A; assembly: GCA_012862575.1. Classification (NCBI taxonomy): domain Eukaryota; class Bigyra; order Thraustochytrida; family Thraustochytriidae; genus Parietichytrium; species Parietichytrium sp. I65-24A. The sequence continues at coordinate 211,218 of BLSF01000048.1, forward strand.
CAACTCAAAACCGGACGAGGAGCTGCAGAGTATTCGAGCGCAGCTCAATGAATGGAGAAACGCATTTGGATCCGAGACGTACTCTGAGCAAATGATTTTACAGTCTGCACCTGTCCAGTCTCACCTGGAAAGAATTCGGGCAGAAGCAGAAGAGACTACACGCAAGCAGTGCCACGCAGAGATGGAGGCCAATGCTGAAAAAATTCGAGAGGACATGCAAAAAAGCACCGCGAAAACAATTGAGAGCTGGAGAGAAATGTTCGAGCAAGATAAGGAAGACTCCTTGGAGGAACTCAATGGAGAGATTTCAGCGCTAAAAGCAAAACTTGCCAAGCAGGAAGAAACATCGGTGCTTTCGCAGACGGTCAAGGTGTCGAAGTGCGTGGAAGAACCAGAAATGAAGGTCAGGGTTGAGGAAACATGTCGCACACTCCAGTCACTGGTTGGCGTGATTCAAGATATCCAAGCCACTTTTGACAACCAACGAGTGATGATGAAGGAGCTGGAGAGACAATCTGCACCAGACTTGAGACTCATTGGGGCTGTCCCCGTCGTTGACTCACAGATCGTTGATGCGCTTGAGCGCGAGAAGAAGATTCTGGTGAACGCCTTGCTTCGGGTTCAGCAGATACGCGCGGATGGATCTGGACAGTCTGGTTCAGCAGCGCAGTCCAACGAGGGCGAGCAAGGGGCTTTTATAAGGGAGGAGTACAATAACCTCCGCCTAGAAACGCGTTCAGAAGCAATTCAGCCATCTTCGGACAAGACACGTCGCTCGGAGCTTGTTATCCATTCTCCTTTCGAGGACAGTTCTGGGAACGAGGAGCAGCTTCATTTTATAGAGACTCCGCGGCAAATGGAAGCGCGCCCAATGCCTTCCTTGGAATCTGACGAAGGATCTGCGCCGGAGTCTTTCGGCGTGCCTAGTGGTGTGGACGGCTTGGAGGAGATCTCCATCGGCGAAAGTGAAATCGACGTGGGTTCGCAAGCATCTCCGCAATACAAGTACAGCTTCGACCTCGACGAATTGGTCCACCAAATTTGAACAACAACCATCAAACGTTTGATACAATTTGATCTGTTTTTTGTTCTTGATCAACAAGTAAAATATCATTTTTGAAGACCAGCATCTCTCATCAGCTCTCTGGTACTCATCTAGTGTCTCCACTGTTACTCACGGCAACCTAACATGCCTCGTCACGATGCCGTCCACGTAACGCATGGCACAGTCGCTTCTAGCTTAGAGTTATTTCTGATTGCTTCCTCTGAAATCCAATAGCCATAACGGGCAAATGGACGTTGAAGCCGCAGATGACTCGGACTCGACTCGGGCTCGCACTCATCTTGGAAGCTTGCAAAGACATTAAGTTTTGCCATTGAGTTTGCATTGGTGTTCCGCTGATTTGCGTAACAGTAAAAGTTGCGTTCGCGGTTCAATGCATTGCTGGCGAAGATTGCGCGGAAGACTGTACGACAAAACTTACTTCGAAATGGCATGGATTCACACGGAATGAATATATATTTTTTCGGGAGCATTTAGACATGAGCCATCACGAATGGAGCCCCGCTTTGCTGTCAAAGCTATGTAACTTTGCAGGTCCAAGAGCAGCTAAGACCTCTGAGATAAGCTTTCTTTTCAGACAGACAGCCAAGAACACCTCCTATACGTTAAGCGGGTATCAGTAGATCAAGCCTCACTCACTCTCACTGTTGCTGCTGCTTCTGCTGCTCCCGGGAACAGCGACAACGAAAGGCAAAGCGTCTCATTACACTCAAGACAACCAACGCGCAAATCGACGGTGCCAACGACTGTTTAATCTCGCGGCACTGCGCACTCGAGCTGCGACGAGCTGTGCCCATCAACTTAGGGTGCTGCGGGTGTCGGGTGTTGTTGACTGGAAGACGGAGTGGCGCAAAGATGACCCGCAAAGGCGTCAAGGTGTTGGTGCGGACAAGGCCCACGGCGACTTTCTCGCAGGACCAGATCGTGATCGATACGAACAAGGCGGCAGTTCACGTGAATAGGAGAGCAGGGGATGGCAAGGATGGCAGAAGTGGGGATGCGCAACTGGACAACCAGAAGAGCTCTTGGTCATTTGCTTACGACAAGGTCTTGCACAATGCTTCGCAGGAGGAAACCTTCAGCGAAGCCGCAAGCGAAGTAGTGGCGTCTGCAATTGAGGGCATCAATGGGACCATCATGGCGTATGGCCAGACTGGCGCCGGAAAGACGTTTACAATGACTGGCGATGCGCAAAACTTTAAGCAGCGCGGTATCATCCCTCGCGCGATCGCTCAGCTCTTTGCCGAGATCGAAGAGCGCCCACAGCTCGAATTCACAGTCCACGCAAGTTACATGGAGATCTACAATGAAAAGATTTATGATTTGCTTGATGAAAGCAATTCTCAGAACGACTTTCAAATCATGGAGGATGCCAAGTCTAAAACCATGCAGGTCCGCGGCCTCTCCATGGAAAGGGTAAGAGACGAAAGCGAGGCTCTTAGTGCTTTGTTTCGAGGTGATCAGTCTCGCGTTGTGGCTGATCATCAGCTGAACAAGAACTCAAACCGATCCCACGCGATCTTCACTTTGCATGTGGAGCAAACGTCTAAAATTCGTCCGGACGAGGTACTGCAGAGCAAGCTAAACCTGGTGGACCTTGCTGGAAGCGAGAGGCTGAAGAAGTCTCTCGGGGATGGAGTTGACTCAAGCTTGCAAAAGGAGTCCACCTACATCAATAAGTCTCTGACGTACCTGGAGCAGGTCGTCGTTGCTCTGACGACGAAAACCAGACAACACGTGCCGTATCGCCAGACCAAGCTTACCAACGTGCTGAAAGATTCTCTCGGCGGCAATTGCAGCACCGTCCTCATCGCCTGCATTTCTGGCGAATCTCGCCATTTGGAAGAGACCATCTCCACCCTCAAGCTCGCCCAGCGGATGATGAAGGTGGAAAACGTTGCCGTGGCCAATCAGCAAGTGAATCCGGAGCTGCTGATCAAAAAGTACGAAAGGCAGATTCGAGAACTGAAGCAGGAGCTTTTGATGCAGGACGCCATCGCCAATCGGTCTGGTATCTCCTACGAGGAGTTGGGTGCTGCGGAGTGCCGTGCCATCGCAGATCAGTGTCGGCGATACGTGGAGGCGAACGAAGAAGAGGCTGAGATAAAGATAGAGAGCGTGCGCCAGATCCAGGAGTGTTTTAAGCAATTTAAGCAAATGGTTCTCCAAGCAGAAGCCCTTGCCGGAGAGAATCACGGAAGATCTCTGGATGGCAAATCGTCTCAAGCTGCGTCCAGTGTCGGTGCGCAGGGCTCATCTCGTGAAAACGGTGGGGAAAAATCAGCACGTGTGGGAGAGATTGAAGACGGTGGATTTTCTCTTGGTGAAGCGCCAGGAAACGCAAGGCCGGCAGCCATCGAGAAGCCGTCGGTAAGCTCTCCGAAATCGCCTTACACGCGAGAGGGCAAGGCTGGGGAAACTGCCGAGGAGGGCAGATCGCCTGGCTTTGGAGAAAGCAGTCCTGGTTCCGGAGATGCGGTAGATGGAAACGCCGGAGATTTTGCGTTTATGGAGGAAGAAGTTCCACGTGATCGCGAAAGAGCATTCAGAGTCTTTACCGCCACTGGCAAAGGAGCGGCACTCTACAAAGACGTGCAGGATGCGTCCCGCGCGGCGAAGAGCATCGGGCAAGAGTTGCAGGCTTTGAGAAGGGAGATGAAAGGTATTCAAAGTCAAATTGAGGAGAGTCAGCGCAAACTCGAGGAGATTCGGGCGGAATCCAAGGCGGATGAAGGAAAACAAGGGCCAGATGGAGAAACCGTTATTGATGAAGAAGAGTTTCTACTGCTGCGGGAAGTGAAGGACCTGAAGAAAGAATTTCGCTCGGTGCGAGAGAAGTACGACAGCGTGCGTCTGAAGAAAGACGACCATTTAGAAAATAAGGAGAGGACACAGAGCGAGCTTCTTGACCTGTTCCAGAATTGGTTTGACGAAGCGAAACGTCTTCGAGAGGAAAAGAATTTTGACGAAGATGCCCTGGATGACGGCGAGCAATTCGACAAGCTGGAGCTTGAGAGAGTCCAAGCGGAGGACCCTGCGAGCGTAGCGTTCTTTAAAGCACAGAAAGCACAGAAAGAGCGAGAGAGGCGTGGACAGCGCGCTGCCCCTCAATCAAAACGAATGTAATCCTATGTATTTCCATTTCGACGTGTTTCTCGTTTCAAAGAAAAAAAAAACTTGATGTCATCGACAATACACACAATTTGTTACGTAATAATGAACATTCTACAAATCAAAGATTCGGGAAGCGTTGGCCGTGCATGCCCTCTCACTGGAACAAAAAAGAACTTCTTGTTCTGAACGCGGCGCACGAATTGATTCTTTACACCCATCCAACCCTTCACATCAAATTCTCGAATTTGAACACACTACGAGGGCTTCTCATGGCACCCTGGCCCAATTCTATCATGCTTAGAGGACCTTTCTTCACCATGTTGCGCTCCGAAACACAGTTTCGAGCCCAATAGTACACACCCGGACTCTCCCAGAGGAGCCTGGCCCCAAACCATGTGAGGCGCAGGCCTGTTTCGTCAGATTCTGCGCAAGATCGGCGGCCCGCCACAGCTCCAAACGTAGCCTCTGTTTCCACAGCGTTGCAAAGTCCACCTTCAAGGTGGGAAGCTGGATCGAATACTTGAACCAGAATATATCCCGCTCTCACTAGCAATGGCAACGCAAGAAGTGAATCTAGCAAGGCTACACTCTCTCGGTGCTGGCCGGGGTCCATAATATGGAGGGTTTTCAGGGAGGAATTCACCTGGAGCGCGTCAAAGAAGGCTAACAGCCCTTCAACTCCACATTCGCCGTCCTCACACAATTCCATCATAGAAATTCCGCCTAAACGAAGCGACTCGATGCGATCCGACGACGCTATCCCATCTGCCAATGCAATGGCTCCAGCCCTGCCAGCATTCACGCCGTACAAAGAAACATCTCGAAGTACGCCAGCAAGTATGCCCTGCGCAACAAGCTCCACGCCAGCAGAGCTAAGTTCTGTGTAGCTCAAGTCCAAAGTCTCTACAGCCTCAAATATACAAGCAATATATGTGCAAGCTTCGTCGGTGATCGGATTCCCACTGAGATTGATGTCCACCAGCGAACTCAGCATGCCGGCCACGAAAGCATTTTGCAGCTCTATGCAACCTTCCACGCCTATTGAATTGGCGGAAACATTGAGTTGGGTCAATTTATTCAGATTCCATGACTCGATTCCTAAACCTGGACCCAAGAGATTGCCACTAAGATCTAGCGCCGTCAATGACTGCACGGCAGACAGCTGCAGAGAAGCGACGTGGCTAGTTTCAGCTTTGGCCAAGCGAAGACAAAGGGAGGTTGGAAGAAACGCTTCAAGAGCGGCGCCAAGATGCTCTGGGGCTTGAAGTGTCGTTCTGTTGAGGTCAAAGTGCTCCACAGAACAGCACTGCTGCAGCCCATCGTAGAGACTAGCCCATCCCTTCTCTCCCACGGAATCCGTGTCCCGAATACACAGACTTGTCAGCTTGCAGTCAGTTTCTTCCAGTGATGCGCCCAAAGTGTCCAAGTGGACACCAGCTAGAGAACTAAAAATAGCGCTACTGGTTTGACCGACTCGAATTCCTCTGCAAATATGATCGAATTCTGCTGGAGGCGCGATGAGAAGATCAAGAGCGACAACTATCTGATAACGTGTTCTGGACTTGGACATTGGCCGCCTTGATCTTGTTTGAGCCCAGCCTCTGGGAAGCGAGGAGCGAGTTGCGTTTTGCATCGCTTGACTGCTGCCATGAATGGTTCCAGAAGCCCTCGCCAAATCAAAGCTTACTGTTTCCTGCTTACCAAGCACTCCATCGAACAGACTGGCCTGCTCCTTGTCGGTCCGGCTTTTGCGGAAGAGGCTTCGCCTCAGAGACCCGAACAAGCTCTTACTCGAACTGGCCACTTCAGGGCGCCTAAACAAGTCGCCTTCTTCCGCGCCAGCAATCTCCCTTACACTATGCGAATTGTGTACACCATTTTGACGCTCCCATTCAATGTCTTCTGCCACCGTGAGCTGCACCTCGGCGTCTGGGTTCACAAACTGGACGTCATCCTGGTCGGTGCCTCTGTACATCACATCTTCGACCTTGTCAGGGCCAGCTCCCACGTGCTCTTTGCTTTTCCTCCTGCGCAGCCCCAGCACCTTGGACAGCCGATGTTGCATCTTCCAGCGGGGCACAGCCTTCGAAGCGCTCTCAACTATCTATCTATCTATCGCACACGCATGCACCAGGCGCCCGACCTCCAACTCCCAATATCAATTTATCAACAAACGACCCTCAAAAGTAAAAGTGCAAAATTCAAAGTGTTCCGGACCCCCAAAAACAGTCTTGCGACACCTGGACGAAATCCAAAACTGAAATCCGAGATCTCAAACGCGACTTCCAATTCTTCCAATGGCTGGCCGCCTTCTTCAAAACCTTCCACGACGTGCTTCCAACTCCGAGCCTTCGTGTGTGAGTATTGAGTATATATATATGTACGTGTGCAATGGCGTCCCACACACACAACCAACTCCTCTTTGACTTTGTTTCTTTCTTTCTTTCTTTCCTTCCTTTCTTCTTTCTTCCTTCTTTCTTTTTGCTGCGGACTCTATAAATTTGCCGCAGAGCGTATGACACTGAGGGAGCGCACGGTAAGTTCAATTCACCGAGGACGCTCCTGTCGCCTATCCTACTGTTACGCCCAACTGAGGCCTTACAACACGCTGGCCCTTTCCTGTACAGCACTGTCTAATGTAATCGCTAATACCACGAGGCATCCCTCTTGCGAGGGAATGTGGTAGGGGTTAGATATGGATCAGTAAGGTAGGTGTGCGAAATACTCTGTGTTCAGGATGTATTAAGCAAAACATTATGTGTTCTTAGTAGGTAGGGTGTGTTTAGAAGAGGTTGAGATTTCTGTAAGAATAGAGTAAGAATTGCTATGACTTTAAAAGGTAGTAGTTTGTTAGGTGAGGTGTAGGATGTAGATAGAGTTGGTCTGGTATGTCTGGTAAGACAGAATGTCCCGTGCGAGCCGAGAATGGCCTAGCGCTACTTAATGTGTGGTAGCGCAAAATATATTATCATTACATGATTAATGGATGATGGAAATCTTTTCGAAAAATCGAGGTCAATCCAAACAGTGGTATTTACAATCGAAACATTTGTTGCCAGCTCTAGTCTTGAAAGAAAATGAAGAAACGAGACGGCGCAAGCAGGAGCGGAGGGTACGCAATGCGCAGTATTGGTGGGGCAATTCGGACATGTTCGAACCGCCAATGGTGAGACTTGAGTGAAAGTTAAATCCTGCCTAGCGTTGATGTCTGTTTGTTTGGTTGTTTGTGTGTTTGTTTGTTTGTTTGCAGCGAGCGCGGAAACTGTAGAACGGAAACGCAGTTTGCTGCTGGGAGAAGGAAAAGCAGGCAGAGATCTGGGCGGCATCCTGGTGCCAACTGCAGTCATCAACCGGCGATGAAGATCGCATGGCAAGCGAGCCAATTCCCAATTTCTTACGATAAACCATAGATGAGCTCTACAATAGAGCCGTTGTAAAGGTTTGGCACCGTCGCACTTTTTTGGGGGACGCCATAGCTATATGCTTGCCGGGAAGACTTGAAACGATATCGCCGCTCGACATTTGCCGCAGAGATCTGAAACAGCTGGAAGTGTCTCGCAGTCGAAGCTCATGCGGCCAGAGACAGATTAGCACAAGTTGGGAAGTTGGGAGGTGGTTTTTGCGACGCTTGGAAGACAGGAAAACATTGCATACGGATAATAATACATCCGTCACCTCTTTGAGCTCGAGTGGTTGAAAAGCTACACGATATAGACTGCAACGACTGCAATTAGTGACCCCTTTGGCAAAAGGTTAAGCGAGATGTATGCGCTGGAGTGCATAGACTCTTACACATTGCTTGTCTTTGGTGAACGACAGCCCTGTTCTCGTCGACGAGAGTGAGTGCTAAAGAGGTGAAGGCGACCTGGCCGCGAGCCTGCAAGCTCTTGATGGCTCTCGAGAGCGGCCAGGTGCGGGGGGGCGACCTAGGGGTAGGGGCAGAGAAGCCGGAATGCAGCACAACTCTCCCTTCTCCGGATGCTCATCACAATGAAAGCTCGTGTACTCTGCTGATGTCCGAACTTTACTTGCACATAATACTCACATTGAACAGCTGTCACATTCTGCCTATGACTGCGCTGACTCTCGTATTGGACGGCATTGTATTTGTTCTTCTGCCCGAGTGGGCTCTTTTCGGAACGCATCAGTGGGCCGAGTGGAGGACCTCCCGGGCAATTGCCGACCTTTGTGTTGAGAATCACGCCTCTTTCTTCCAAGGCATAGACATCTTGCTCTGCAGCGCAGCGGGTGTGCTGATGGCTGAGCTATCTGGAGCGATGCATCTAATCAGGCGCAAGCCTCAAGCATATAGCCGCTTCCTGTTTGTGTTAGTCTTCAGTATCTTGGCGTGGGGAACGGCCGCTCTCGTCATTTACAACTCCGATTATGTGCTCTATCCATCCAAAGTCACAATAATCATGGGTGTAGTCTTTTGGTTCCCGGACGTTCTTAGAAGGAGAAAGAACTTGTGTCCACCCAAACGCTGCGCCAAATTCCTACTCCGTGTAACTTTAGCGGCTATGGTACACTCGCTGAATGGGTTCGTCTCTGCGAGCTTTCTCCTGCTAACTGTGCCTCAAACGCTGTCGCGACACTTGCAGCTATTTCTTGTTGGAGTGCTCTACCCAGTAGTTGCGATAGGACTACGCTTCTCGTTTCGCAAGTACGTCAGCATTGTCTCTTCTCGGCCAAGTAGCAAGACGCAGTCCCTGAGGAAAGACTTGGCAGACCTGAGCATCCAGTGTTCCTTCAACACCAATTTGGTTTCACATTTCCTCATACCAGGATTTTTCACCTTGTTCATATTAGAGGATAACGTCGACTTTTTCGCGGCGTTGGGCCTCCAACTTGTTATTGAGCCTCTCAGTGCTCTTCTCTATTGCAAGGTTTTCGTGGAGGACCACCGCAACGTAAAGGTCTACGCACTATCATCGCTTCCGGGCGCCATTAGTTCGCTCGCTCCCACGCATCCGCCAGAAGCCATCGTCACTGACATTAGTTCTCAAAAAGCCGTTCTTCGCAAGCGTCTATTGGGCGGGCTCGTGGCGTCTGAGCAGCTTGGCGAAAAACGGGCCATCGTGATAGCTTCCCTGGTCACTCTCGCTATCGAAAAGGACTTGGTGAGATTTCTGTGGAGGACCGGCGTGTGTCTCGTCCTTGAAGCGGTGGTGGACACCGTCAAAACCAGGACCTACAACTCGCAGGGGATCGCCGTGGACCTCACTCTGCTCCGCACAAACCTTCTCGACACTTCAGCATCCGGGGTGATGGGGGCATGCTCTGTCCTTGCATTGCTCTGCGGACTATATGGCTCCTGTTATCCGCACATTTAACTACAAAACCCATTCATTTTGTCTCGTGTGAAACAGACAAAGAACATCCAATGCAAATGCAAATGCACATGCAATCCATTGTTTCCTGTTCCCGCTGCGCCGGTTCTCCAGCTCTCCATTTCATCACCACACCGGTTCTCCGGTTCCTCTCATTACTATTACCTCTATCTTCAACACGCCACGTACTTGCACTAATCAAATGCTACAGATCTTGATCACGCTGAGGAACGCTTTTCTTTACGAACAAGCGTACCTATTACACTAGTGATCGTGAAGGGGGAGAAGAAGAAGGTACGCTGTGAGGAGAGACGTACTTTGCGGGTGACAAGTGTTTTGTGAGGGGTTATCGCGAGGCGTAGTGCGCACATATAACCTGTTGCTAGTAGTGCGCCACTTGCGGAGTTCGCTTTTCGTGCGAGCGTGAGGAATTGGAAAAGGAAGGAAAGCACTTGGGGATCAGCACAGAGAGGATCGGATTTTGAACACATTGAACACTCTTTCAACACATTGAAAGAAAGATAGAAAGATAGAGAGAGAGAGAGAAAGATAGAGAGATAGGCAGTCAATTATTAGTGGTTTGAAAGAAGCTCTCACAAAAAAACTCTCTGAGAGTGCAGCGCAAGTTGTTCTGACGTGGTTTTGCAGCAGCGTTGTGTTACGCGCTAGTGAAGGGCGGTCGGTATATCTATGTTAGCTCTTTGAATATCCAGCGCGAGGCATTGGGATTGGGTTGTCGATCATCACATACTTGGCTTCGGTTGAATCTCTTCTGGGGAGATACCATGGACGTGGAGCTGGAGCTAGATTCCATCGAAGAAGATCTCGTGGAATTCCAGCAAGATGAGGTGGTGAAGGACGCTCTTCGAAAGGGCGTGGATCTACGAGAATATGCGCGCCAGGTGGACGCGGACCTGGCCGCTCTTCAGAGCTCGAGCGTCCCAGAATTTGTTGCGGAAGCGGGCACTTCTGCGCAGCTCTTTCAGGAGCTGAGCGAATGCGATGGAATCCTTGGCGCGATGGAGTCAATACTTCAGGGCTTCCAAGCAGATTTGGGCGGCATCAGTGAGGAGATCCGTCACCTTCAGGAGGAGTCGATGAAGATGAGCGTCAAGGTGGGCAACCGCCGCCAGGTGGAAGCTGAGCTTGGCGCGGTTTTAGAAAAGCTGGTTGTGTCAGAAACGTTAGTAATGGGCATCTGCCAAGCCCCCGTCGGGGAAGATTATTTGCGTTATGCCAAGTCGCTTGATGAAAAAATTGAATTTGTGAAATTAAAGGAACCCGTTGGTCCAGCTGCTGACGTGTCTCCCAACGAGATGCAGGCGGTGCAGGAGGTAGAGCCGCAACTCGAAAGGCTTCGTCTAAAAGCAGTTGCTAAGATACGATTATTCCTTCTGAATCACATTCAGGATCTGAAAAAGCCGCGGACGAACGTGCAGATCTTGCAACAAAACGTCCTGCTAAAATACAAGTACTTTGTGGCGTTTTTGAGCTCCCATGCTCCTGCCGTGGCGGAGGAAATCAAGGCGACGTACGTCAACACCATGTCAAAGGTGTTGTTCACGCTCTTCCGCCTTTACTTTAGCAATCTTATTAAACTGCAGTTGGCCGGGCCCGCCAAGGAAGACGTCATTGCAGTTGAAGAGACAAGCTTGAGCGCAGCCATGAGCAACAGCGCTTCGTTGTTTTCGGGAACTCAACCAGGCCAAAGTGCTGGCGAAAAGCTTGCTGCGAGGGAGGCTGCACTAGGAGAGCCAGATTCCCCCCCAATCATCGTCCACGTTGCCAAGAGCTCAAACACCCAGTTTCATTTCGAGGCGATTTTCCGCTCTGTGCAGAAGCATCTTATGGACAGCGCTACATCTGAGTACCTCTTCATTTTGGAGTTTTTCGAGCCAAGTAGCAACGAGCTGTTCAACCAGGTCTTTGCTAGGACATTGTCGCTTTGCTTGGAGAACATTGAAAACTTTTTGTACACCTGCAACGACGTCATTGCCCTCCTCCTCATGATACGCACAACTCAAGCTCATCGCTTAATCATGGAGCGGAGAAAGGTGCCTTGCCTTGACGGCTACTTTGACCATGTGAACATGCTGCTGTGGCCGTCATTCAAAAAGGCTTTCAACTCAAACGTTCGCAGTCTCCAGCAAGCCAACTATCAAAAGCTAGGTTCACAGAAGTTGGATCTGAAGCCGCACTACATCTCTGCAAGGTATGGAGAATTTGCAACGATCGTGCACGCTCTCAGCACATCCTTGAGCACGGTAGACGAAATGCTGCCCCACAATCTCTCGAACCTACGAAAAGCCTATATGACATTTCTTCAGCAGATGGTGGATGCTGCTCTGCAAAACCGCCAGCACCATCGAGCGCTAGCTTCCAAAAAGGGCAAGCTCGTGTTTTACGTGAATAATCTGGATGCAGTTCTTTCTCGCCTGACTGATGCCGCTCTTGGAGGGGACATCAACTTCTACGAGGAGAAACTCGCACATGAAACTGCAATGTACATTGAAGAAGAATTGCACCAAGCATTTGGGTCGATTCTGGACTATCTCAGGAGCGCAGAGGCTCAGAACGATGGCAACGACTCTGCTGTCGCTCCTCCTGATCCTACTAGACTTCCCGCAATCGTGCAAGAGTTCGCCGCCAACTGGAAATCGGCCTTAGAGCTCTTGAGTTCCTCCGTCGCAAATTATTTTGTGTCTTCAGACAATTCTCGGGAAATCTTGAAACAAATGCTTACACAGTTCCTGCTTTACTACACGCGCTTTATAGACTTGGTGAAAAGGCAAGGCGATGGAAAGCTACAATCTCGACTGGTTTCAATTCAGGAAATTATGGGGGAGATGAAGACCTATAGCAGGGGACAGTTTTAATTTGTACGCGCAGGAGTCAGTCATGTGTTTCTCCAATTAAGAGCATGACCCTTGATTCGCTTGACCAACCCAGGGCAAATAAACATGTTTCATTTACCGAGCAATTAAGAAAATTACTTCAATTTTGCTGTTCTTAAGTCCAGATAATCAAAATGTGGAATCTAAAATATGTCAGAACCGCCGTTGCTCGGAGAGGCCGACATTTAAAACGTCATTGACCGGTTCCATCGACGGGAGGGCGCCTGCGGGTCCGCGGAACACAATGCGGTGCATCTCACGTAGGCAGCGGCTCGCCCAGTTTCCCGAGGCGTAATCCATGGCCGAAGGGCTACTTGCTCCGAAAAATTTCCGTCCGCGTAATTCAACTGCCCGCCTTCTTAACCACAGCTCCAAATAGTTTTCAAATTCCTCCGACGGAGGAAATGTTCGAAGCGCCATCAACAGAAGCACCCACGCACGCTCCCGGGAAGACTGAGACGGATTTTCGCTTAGCTGCTTTATAATCTGCAGCAGCACCTCATCACGTATTTCAGGAACCCCAAGACCCACTTGGAGAATTTCCTCCGCCAATCTCGCTGGATACAAGTATTGCCGATCTCCACAGTAGCCCAGCAATGCCCGGAAAACCTTGACTGCCAGTGACGCTGCTGGGGTACTTGGCAGGCGAGTCAAACTCGTAGGAATTGGCGTTGAGCTGTGAAGCAGCATTCCCTCCGCGAGTGAGGATGCCACCAATCCTGTGTTGGATGCAAATTCTCCCGGACTCTTAAGCGAGGGAAAGTACTCCAGGCGATGACGTTCGCGCGTTGCTTCTTGCTCGAAAAACCGCGACTTGATGCTCAGCGTGACATCAATCACCGTATCTTCGTCCCCCCGCTCAATTGCAGCGTTGAGCCTCATCTTCTCCAACTGGGATGGCGGGTACGAAAGGATTCGGCGCATCTCATCAGCACGAGGGAGGACCACATTTTCGCGCTTGGCGCGGTCGAGCACTGAGCGAATCGCATTTCCATCAACAGTTGCGATTGCATGATCTGCTTCGTCAAATAATGTCCGCAACCGATCCCGCAAATCAGATGCTAAATGAGCGGCACGAGGGCTGTATTTCAATTTTCCAGCCTCTTCCAAGGTCGTCTCGAGCCCCTCGAGATCGGACTTTTTGATGTTTTGCTGGAGTTTATCGTCGAGTACAACTAGGCGATCGAGCAGCTGGCGGGCTTTGTTTACCCGTGAAAGCACATGCAAATCCGGGCTTGTCCCAAGCCTCAGACTATCGGCTTCTCGAAGCGCAGCTTCAAGCGCGTCAGCGTTTCTAGTCATCGATGCCTGCTGAAGATTGAGTAACACTGTTTTGATGACGGAATGCAAGTGCATTTCGCGACGGAGGAGATTGATCTCGTCAACGGCCGCCTCGTGCATTGAAACCTGGGCGGACTCGTCAAGCAGCTGTTGCAAGTCATGCCAACTCCCATCTAGCAAGGCTTCGCGGCACCGGAGAATCAGAGTTGCTGCAAGCTGGAGACTAGTGATCTCGTCCGTGCGAACTCGTGTCAATTTCGCGGTGGATATTGCAGACTGCAGAGCGCCAGTTTTTACAGTCGAAACGTCCACAAACCCGCCCATGAATTTGGCGTATCCACTTGCAAGAGCAGTAAGAAGACCCTCCAATGCTTCGCGGTGCTGAATCTCGTCTAATAAAAGATTTAGCTCGTCTCGAGCTTCAGGGTGGCACCACGCGAGGTTAAACGCCTTCAGAGTCGCTCTTCCTTGGCTTGCTCCGTTCGGCTCTCCCCGAGCTGCAGTTGGATGGCCAAAACCATTCGAGCTTGAAACGTACAAGTCCCGCTCTGCTTCGAATTGCTCGCCACCCGGCACGGTCTCTAGGTGGCCACCAGTCAAATCATCGTAGAGCGCGCGACTTGTCCCAATTCCTGATTGGGGCGCGTTGACAATTGCAGCGGCCAGGACCTCCTGTGCACTTGCCCAAACATGAGGCATGCTCGCCACGCCGTTCTCTCGCGGGACTGCTCTGAATGGTGCCTCGATAAGAAGCTGTCGAAGCTTCAATACCACTCTGCAGGAGTGAAGCATTGTGCGCGTCTCATCATTTGGATTTTCCAATGTTTCAGACTTGCTTATGGCCTTCTCCAAGGCACTAACATTTGAGTCCGTCACAGCTACCGCACCGACCCTTCCCGTTACTGCCCCGGCTCGAAGGGCGGTCTTCAGTGCTCGGCAGACAAGCTGGTTTTCTACCTCGAAAGCAAGCATCTCCATCTCTTGGCCTGCAACTGGAAGGCGGTGAAATGCTGCACTACGCGGTGCATTGAGATTCTCGCCGAGGCTCACCGCAAAAGATTGTGCTTCGCTCAGCACTACTGAAGCTGTCACAAAGTCCTTCTCCAACAGAGCCGAGCGAACTTGCCGCAACAGGCGAGCAGTCTTGTACAAGACAGAAGCCTCGTCTGTTTTACACCCGACATCTACGGCATGCGAGAGAGCTGAGTCGAGCATATCGATCTGTAGTTTGTCGATGCGAAGATGTCCCGGCATCCCTGGGGCACGGCCAGAGAGCATCGCTTCTCGAAGTTGAGCCACAGTATGAGCATTTTCGACCCTGTCCTTCGCGGCATGCACCTCGTGCCTCACCAGCAAGAACGCCGCTCGCCACTGCTGATTATGCGTGTCCTGTGTAGAAACGGGAGCATCGCCGTCATATAGGTCCTCTTGCATTTCATCCATCACATTGATGCACCTCGACGCATCCTCCCAAGCACTCTCTAGCATGTTTGTCCTCAGATCGCGCATCAGAAAGGCAAGCCTGTAAAGAGCCTGGGTGAAGACAGTGTGACACCTGGACTCCTGAGTGCGAGAGATAGCTTGGGTCAGACCCTCAACGCCAAATGCTAGCTCGTCAACATCATCGGACGGCCCGACACCTCCATTCCGGAGCGCTGAAGCCAAGATCTTGGCAGAATCTTGATCTTCCAATTCAGCGCGGATGAGCTCGATTTCTCTCCGAGCGATTGCCGGGAACGAGTCCAAGCCTTCGTCTTCAGCCACGCGTAGTGCCTCTCTTACCATTACGCAGTCCACCTGTCCGTTGCCTCCGCCCTCAGATGACTCCGCCAAAATCCCGTTCCTGATCTGACGAATGGTTTGGGCGGCCAATAGCAGCTGCTGCGCGTCAGGAGTCTTTGCGTTTATTTCCAGAGCCTGTGCGATGGCTTTGTTCAGAGCAGCAACGGAAACATGCCTTGTGCTTATCGCGCCAGGGCTCCCACCGACTGCCCCGTTCGTGATGGCGTCTGTGATTGCATCCACAACAATCCTTCTGTTGGACTCTTCCCAGGCTATCTGAAGCTCCAGCGCG
This sequence comes from Parietichytrium sp. I65-24A, assembly GCA_012862575.1. Taxonomy (NCBI): domain Eukaryota; class Bigyra; order Thraustochytrida; family Thraustochytriidae; genus Parietichytrium; species Parietichytrium sp. I65-24A. The sequence goes on from BLSF01000048.1 coordinate 226,974, forward strand.
TAACAGAGCAGATTGCTGTCGTCCCCGCCATCAGCAACCTCGCCTTCAGAGTCGGAATCGGCTTCGTGGGAATACGAATCGGAAGACTTCGGACCACCATTCATGTTAGCTATATTAGCCGAGCCTGCGTCCCCGCGCCAGCGCCTTGCAACGTCGTGTACAACGTACCAATCATCCGCAAGAATTGCTTTTCGCAGTGACAAGAGGTACTTTGCGTGGTACAAGGAGCGCTTCGTCTTTGGGGACACCTTTTTCACCTTCCCGGCGACTTCTATTGCATGCTCCAACGGGCCAGTCTTCACCGAGGCAACCGAAACGCTGCCAACCGTTCCTCCCAGATGTCCGTCAGACATGGCTTCAACAAGCAAGTGCAGTGCCATTCGATCGTCGTACAGCTCTTTGCACGCAGCAAACTCGGCGTCAACCTGCTTGATGAGGCCTCGAATGGCATCGTTTTGCTCGTCGCTAAGGTCTTGCACCTCATCCTGAAGCTCGTCAACTCTGCCAAATCTTTGCACTTTTGCCAAGACGGTCTCCATGGGACTCCAGTTATCCTCTGCTGTGTACCGAAAAGCGCGTCGAATCTCGCAAACGATCTCGCATCGATTGAGGAGCTTTTCTACGATTGGCTGAAACTCGCCGGCAACTTGACTCCGAGCCGATGCAAGCGACTTCTCCAAGGGACTCCAGTCAACTTCCCCAGGAGAGAGGTGGTTGTCCAACACGCTGCCGTGCAACAGAGCCCGTGAGACACTAACAACGGTTTCGTAATTAATCAACAGGCTGCGCGCGGTGTAGACCTGTTCCTCTGCGGACGGAAACAACGCTATGCCCGCGCACTCTCTCGCCGCCGTAATAGCTGCGCGAAGCCCATCGAAATCCTGGCTTTGGAGTGCACTGCGGAGGTCAAGAAGGAGTTCGAGAGCTTGAACGGCGTCTTTTGCTTTATCGGACTTTGCGCCACACAAGCTTCCATTGATGGTTTTCAAAGCTCGCTGCACAGGACTCGTGTCTACTCTAGCCACCTGAATCGGGTTCCCGCCATCGCCAACGTCGATGCACTCCTTTGCAAGACTCAAGATTCTGTGGTTCCTGACATGGTCCATCGCCAACTTCAGCTCTTGCTCCACGTGCTCAGGGACTCGTATCGACCCCAACTTTTCGAAGGAGGGCAACGCAGCCAAGGTGGCGTTGGCGCTCTCAATGTCAACGTCTTCCCTGCCGCCGTGCTTGAAAGCCTCCCGAATCTGGCTGATACTCTTCCCCAGAATGGCAAGATCTTTGGTGGCTTTTGATAGGTTGCTCCCTACGCGATGCGCAAACGAGACGGCTTTACTCAGTTTGTCGTAGCTGATGTCTTCAGGAAAGAGTTTACCAGGCACGCCTCGAATGCAGCCATCGCTGAGACCATCGTCCAGCTGTTTTCGAGCCAATCTCTCACGACACTCGTCCACCAGTCTCTGGAACTCATCCCCTCCTTCTTCACTGTATCCATGAAAGGCGTCTGGCGGAGTTCCTCCTTGAATACTAATGCCAAGCTGTTTCTCCAACAGGACGGCGAGCTCAGTCCAGTCCTCTTCTAGCAAGCAACTCCTTATCAACAGGACGGTCTTGGCGGTTTTCTCCAGCTTCTTCGCACGCTCTGTTTTGGGAACCAGTGTGTGAGCAGCATTGAGCGCCAACATCAGGCGCTCTTTGTCGCAGGTCTGAGCATTTGCTTCGCCAAGTGAGCCTTTAACCGCGCCAACGCCCAAGGCCGCGCAAAGTTCCCGAATGATTTTGATGTCATCCACGTGATCTTGGACTAGCTTGATCTCATCCCTAGCAATGTCAGAAAGGTCCACAGAGTGAGCTTTGTCTAGTGCAAGCTGAACAGCGCCCAGCCACTTCACATCGCTCAGCGACGCTGGCTTGGACTCAGAGCTATGCTCCTGAGCCGACATAACACAAGAGCGGAGCTCTTGGACAGCGATAGCTGTGTTGAACAACTTTGTGGATTCCGGAGTCTTTCGCGCCAGAGATTTGACCTTGTTAATTGCCGTGTCAAGAAGCTCTGTGGACAGCGAGTGAAAGTCGAGGGCGCCAACTGCTCCTTTAATAGCCCCAACTTCAATACCCTGAGTGAGACCAAGAATTATTTCCCGGTGCTCCAACTCGTCTTTGATCAACGCGATCTCCTCGTCAATTTCATCCACCACGTCAAATCCATGGCTTTCCATCATCCGCTCAGTTTTAAACATCTCAACAACTTTTCTCACCTCCTCCCAATCTGGCCCGGATAGCATCCCTTCGCGAAGTGCAACGATCATCTTGGCGCAAGTTAACAGCTGCTTTGCTCTGCTCGTTCTTGGGGAGTCCATGTCGTATTTTGTGGTGAGTTTGAGAAGGTTACCCAACTTGATGTTCGAGATGTCCAGGGCTCCGACCCTGCCTCCAGGTTTCCCTTCTTGTAGGGCAGTGGAAAGTTCCTCCTTCATCGTCTCATCATAAAACTTGTCGCGAATGAGCTCCAGCTCACGACGAGCGGGATCCGTAAAGTCAAAGACGTCTTCGTCAAATCCTTCATCTTGCCCATCCACACGAAGGTAACCTTGTCGCTCAGCATCCTCCACGAGTGGGCCTAGCTGCGCAAACCTTCCCTGAGCCATTGCTGCCCGAGCGGCGCGAATAAGCTTAGCTGCTCCGTACAAAGCCTGGGCTCGCTTTGATTCACAGCGGAGCTTTTGTGCAACGGCGAGGGCGTCGTCGAGCACGTGAAATGTTATGGTATCTACTCGAAGTTCGTCCAGCGACCCGGAGGCCCCGCCAGTCTGTAGCGCATGAGTCAGCTCGTGCATGACTTTGCGATTATTCAGTTCGAGACGAACTCGCTTGACCTCGTCCTGTGCAATGTCCAGTAGCTGAACGAATCTGCTTCTGTCGAGCACGTGTTCGACTTGGTCCCAGCGAGAAGCCGAAAGAGCCTCGCGCAATTCTAGTACAAGTGACGCATTCTCGAGAAGCTCTTTTGCCTCCTTTGTCTTCACTCCAAGCTCTTTGGCGTCGGCTATGTCCTCTCGCAGGGCGGTAACTTCCATTAAGCTCAGGTCAAGCTCGCCGACAAGACCAGTGGGTTTGCCTGTGGAAAGCGATCGGGTGAGCTCCGAGATTATGGTTCGGTTGTTAAGCTCCTCCTGTACGAGCGAGACTTCCTCGTCCGTGCAGTGAATGAAAATTGCCTCACCGTTGGCGAGAATCTCTTCGACCAAGTCCCAGTTTTCAGCTTTGAGAGCAGCGCGCAATTTGCTCAGTTCCCGGACTGCCGCTTGAAGCTTCGTGCCGTAGCGAGACTCTGCCCCATGGGGCATTCCTGCAGCACTCCAAAGCGCTTCAGATTTGTCCAATGCTTCCTCTAAATGCACAGTACTGAGCTTTTCGAGCTCGAGTGAGCCAACGCTCCCTCCCGCCCTGCCAACCTTCACGGCTTCTTCTAAAAGGGTGACGCATTCTCTCTCCGTGAGTTCCGAGCGAACTAAATTAAGCTCCGAAAGTAGAGGTCCGGGTAACTGATAGCGCTGCGCGAGTTCGAGCGCTCTCTCCACCGTCTCAGCCTTCTTGAGCTTCTCAGTGGTCTTCTTTTGAAAAGCGGAGCGTATTTCAGAGAGTTTTTTGGCGATGGAAGCAAGGTGTTTTGACTTCTTGGTGGGGAAATCGCCGTCTTCATCCACAATCTCGTCTATAAATTTTAGAGCAGAGCTCAGCTTCTTGACGCTAGTTGACTTGGTAGAAACTTCGCCCACGACTCCAGAGACAGAGCCTCCAGTCATGGCTTCCAAGGCGCGCTCCTCAATCTGCCGACTGTGGATCTCACGCTTCAAAAGCTGAACCTCGGTCTTACTTGCACTTATAAAGTCGATCGCGTACGGATGGTGATCATCGAGAGGGTGAGCTAAAATGGACTGAACTACCTTATCCGCAGCCTTCCAGTCGTCCTTTAGAACTGCGTCGCGAAGGTGTAGGACCCGCTCGGCCGCCGCAATAACTGCAGTCGCGACAGGTGCCGGAGAGCCCAACACTTTGGCATCTTCAATGTCCGCTCTCAGATGGTCAGTGCCGGCGCACGTAACATCCAGCTCTCCGGGAGAGCCGGTGATAAAACCCTCCGACACCGAGGATGCAAGTTCAGAGACGATTGTTCGGCAGTTCAGTTCGTCCCGGAAGATGCCAATCTCCTGATTTGGAATTTGAAACTGCAAAATGTCGGATTCCATCTCATCTATCCTGCCTAGCGCTCCCTCAATTGCATCCCAGTCTTGCTCTTGAAGACTCTCGCGAAGGAGAACAACAAGATCGGCAATCTTTACAAGCGCGCTCGCTCGTGGGGTGAGTTTTGGTTTCCATGCCCGAGCGTCCTGAATCCTGGACCTCAGTGTCGATGACTCCATCGTGCCGGTCTGCAGGGATCCAATCTGCCCGTATGGACCACCATTTTCCAGAGCCGCGAGGAGGTGGTCGACGAGGCTGCTTTCCTTTACGACTCGCTCCAGCATGGACTTTGCGCTCTCGATCTCCTTTTCGCAAAAGGGACCGTTTTCTTTCGCGAGATCTTCAGCCTTTTTGATCGCGTCGATCAGAGGCGACTTCAAGCCTATCTCGGTGCTCTTGACCAGGTTCTTCTTTGCTTTGATCAGTTCGCGGACACTCGCAATTTTTCGATCAAATTCTACAATTGCTTTGGAGTATTTCGGGTAGTGCTTTGAGATGTCATAGGCTGTGCATTTCTCCAGAATTGCCTCTATATCCTCGTAATGCTTTGCTGCAGAACTGGGGCTTGCTTTCAGTGCAGCTTGCAATTGCCCAATTTCCTCGCAGATTTCCTCCTCTTCTTTTATCCTCTTGACGAGCTTCTCCGCATCCCGTCGCTCTCTATAAAGACTAAATGGAGGTTTAAGGCCAGCTTCCACGTCTTCGAGACTCGTTACTATGGCATCCACAGACCTCGAAGCCATGGCATCCAGTAAGTTCTGTCGTAAATCCTGAAAATGACTTGTTCGACAGCGCGCTATGAAACCCCGGCAAACTTTGACACATTGAATGGAGGCTGCTTCTCTTCGCTTTTCGCGCAGTGATTCCATGGTCAAATGCTCCGGGGCGCGATAGAGTACCATCGACTTACCCATGCGACAACTGACAAGATCTGCGAGGTGATGAACATGAGAGGGTGATTCTGGCGGGACTTTGCGAAGTTCGATAACCTTAGCTTGCAGAGCGTCCAAAAGCTTCGAAGAGAGCTGAGCAAAGTCCCCATTCCAGGGCCACTGAGTGGCATCCTTGGCGTCGAGCAAGCAACGATAGCGTTTATAGAAATCGGCGTGCAAACGCCGGAAAGGGAAGCCTTGTTTGCGAATTTCGATTGCTTCGAAGACGCCGCTGTACCGCAGCTGTTCAAGGCACAAAAACGGGTCAAAGCGATCGGGAGCCTTTTGGTTGTTTGGCTTTATGCACCGAATGTAGTGCGGGCTGGCTCTATTGAGGGTACCCATTAGGTTTTCCAATTGCTTTCTGAAGAACCCGGCCTGGGTTTTGTGCCGCCTGCTCTTCCCTGCTGAAGATTTGGGAGATGGAGGATCATCTTCAGCTTCGTTGCTGGGTTGGAACAATGTTTCACGAAGAAAGTTGTTGCTCGAAGATTGCACTAGTGTGAGAAGGTTCTCCCGCAAGTCGTCCTTGTTCTTCTCCAAGAATCCGTCAGAGTTATAAATCACCAAACCAGCATAGTGCTCCACAGCAAATGCTAGTTTTGCTTTCGACTTCAATTTTGGCCCTGAGGCAAAGCGAGAATTCTTGTCCTTGTGGTATTGGACAATTTTGTTCAAAAATGAAGAGTCTGAACCACGGGGAAGGACGCATTCTTCGTCTAAGAGAATGAAGATTCCCTGAGGTCGGCCCTGAAGCAAGTCCAGCACGTCGGTGTTGTCATGATATGAAGGCGGCTCAAACTCGATTCCCTCACTGTGATAGACCTGGGTCTCTGTTTTGAACGTGTGATTGTTGAAATGTTGCTGCAACATCTCGTTCGTAAAGTTGATACAGAGCTGCTCGAATGAATTGTTTTGAAAGATTTCAAAGCCGAAGATATCCAAGACTCCGATTATATGTTCCGAGACTACGGCCGATTCTGCACTTGAGGTCAGGGTGTCGTTTAAACGTGCAACAAGCCAATCAAATAAGCGGCTATATACTTCACGTGCAAGAGCGGAGCACGAGTCAAGCGCGGCTTGAACATTTAACGGGCTCTCAATGGTTTGCCCTCCCATGGACCTGATCCTGTTCATGATGTTGGTGAGCAGAACATCTCGCTTGAGACCCAAAAGATCGCACACGGCGTCGACAGCAACGCTGCACTCCTTACTTTGCCTTAGCTCGCAAGGATCTTCACCGCTGGATCCCACAGGAACGGCAAACTCAATGTTTCCCAACCACAGGACTCCGGATACGACCTGAAACAAGTGCTCCTGTTCCTCTTTGGAGAACTCTAGCTCTTCGAACGCTTCAAGCGTTTCACCGAAAGATTCAGCGTCATCCAAACCTTCAACGTCCGCGCTCTTGGGGTCCCAAGATAGAAATTTTAGCACGCTCACGGACTTTGGAAGCTGAAATGCTTGCCTCTGCTGATCTGAGGCTCCTTTGATGAGCTGGTAAAAGATGTGGTAATTGCGTTCGTTGGGCATTTGGATCGCTACCCGGCTCTTTTCTAACAAGTAGTTCACTATGGAACCTCCACATATTTTCCCATTCTTGTCAAACTTCACGACTGTCCACTTTCCAAACCTACTCGAATTGCTGTTCCGCACTGTCTTGGCATTCCCAAATGCTTCAAGGATTGGGTTTGTGGCCAGAAGCTTATTTTCCAGACCAAATTTAGATCCTGCGACATCTGCGAGGTATTGCAGACACTTTTTGGTGGCTTCCGTCTTACCGGCTCCTGACTCGCCACTGATAATGATACACTGTGACTGAGAATCCTGACATAAGCCCCTGTATGCGTTGTCAGAGATTTCGAAAAAGTGAGGTGGCACAGCTTCGCCGATATGGCGGTCTCGGTAAAGCACAAATCGCTCAGCCGTGTAGAGGTTGTCTAACCATTTGAAAGGATTCACGGAGACCAGGATGGAACCCACATTAGTGAAATACTCATCGCGTTCCGCCCGGAGACGCAGATTTTGGAGGACGGATGCTTCGTTGATGCTTTCCATCTTGACCATGTCTTCGGTGTCCTTGTTGATGCTCTTAATGTCTCGAATCTCGCCCACAATGCTGACGTCTTCCACGACTAGAGTCCTCCCGTCGAGGGTTTTAAATTGGTTTGTGTCCAGCCCAAGCCGCGCAGCGGCGGCAAAACAGCTCATCTCATCTTTGACCCAAACCCAGTTCTGTTTTGATTCAATGCTCGACTTGCGCTCCCGAAGCGAGAAACCAGTGGGTATGTCCCATGTCGTCTTCTTCGTAATCGAATTATAGTAAAATACCGCACCTTCTTGCGTCGAGTGCTCGGTCCAAGCATTCTCGATCTCCTCCTTGCTATAGCTCCCTTCAAGCCCTGCTGAAGACAACCTCCTAGTAGACCCCTGGCTGAGAAGAAGCGAACCACGTCTGATCCGTCTCTGAAGCCGCTTCTCCTTTTCCACTTGCTCCTGATCCATCGTTGTTCCCGATGAAAAGGGCCTTCAGTCCAAGTAAGAAAGAACTACATTCTCAGCATTAACACTGCTCCACTCTCCATCAACACCCAACCTCCACTGCCGCAACCTTCTAACGTTCCGTCCACGCAGGCAATTTCGTTTCACAGCTAAGAAATGCACCAAAAATCACGATGCCCGACCTTGCTCATACATGCAAATCTATGACCATCTTTCGAGCTCCCGCCACGAACTTACAGTTACTCCTTCGCACTTTTCGTATTACGCGCGCTAAGATCTCCACCTGATCCTTGCTTCTCCTCTGCTCACTTCCAAGCTGTTCCTTTCTAATTTCTTTCTAACTTCTACTTTCCCTCCTCCGCGTACCGGTTTAGCGTATGCGCAGCTCACCGTGCGTACCCCTCACAGCTTGATTGCTGTGTGATTTTCGCTCTGGTTATGCTGATGCCCGGCGCCTTACTATCGAGCGGCTCGTGCCCTCGTTGCTTTCTTTGCTCTGGTTTGCAGGGCAGTTTGTTCCCGCTCCGGTGCTACGCGTTTGCATAAGACTGGCTTACGCATTACAGTGCCCGCAGTGCCCGCCGTTTCAAAATGAGTGATGCGGATCACGTCACGGAGGGGGCAGTGTTACGGGGATGCCACTGGTGCGCAAGAATTTCGGTAGGAGGTTGGTGTTCGGCTCTTACTGTTTGAGTAATGCTGTGTGTAGGATTGTTGGAAATTGATTAGTGGACGCCACGTGGTAGGAGGCGAAGTTTGTATTTTATAAGACCGGTTTTGCTCTTCACATGATCATCATGATTATGAAAAGTGTCTTTTCACTTCCTTTCGAACCCAAATTGGAGGAATTGGAATCCAATCCTTCTTCCTTAGAAAGAGAAGAAAGAGACAATTGGCTCGATCTGGAACCGAGCAAGAACCCAACAATTCAGGGTTCCGCGAGCTCATAGACATTATAGACATTATAGACATCATGGACATCATTGACAGTATGGGACCCGATTTCTTTCTTCTCTTTCATCGGCCGGGTTCTCGTCGTCCGTAACCTCTCCGCTAGCGTTTACTACGACGATTTGTGCTCTGGGTTTCGGTTCTTTCGGTTCCTGTGACGAGAGTGAGAACCGCAAGCAAGAACCGCGAGCAAGAACCGCAAGCAAGAACCGCGAGCAAGAACCGCAACCAAGAACCGCAACCAAGAACCGCAACCAAGAACCGTTGCGGAAAACCCTGGAGTCCATGTGTGAGATGAGAGGTGGCGGCAGACCGCGAATGTAACATGATGGAAGAGGAGCTCATCGAAGTGGAAGCATTGCCGAAAGCAGATGTGCTCGAGAGAGTGGACAATATGGTTCGCGAATGCTTGCTTGAGAGTGGTGAAATGTGGTTCCCGAAGACGAAGAAGATGGTGTGGGTGAATCAAGTGCTGCGAGAGAGTGTGGACGAAGAAAGCGACGCTCATGTTCGATTCGGAAGCAAGACTGTGGGCATGTTGAGACTGCTGGACCTTCTTTCGGAGGCACTGCTGCAGGGGAGGAGGATTACGCCGCGAGGGCTGTTTTACTTGCAGAAAGGGCTGCCGCATTGCTTTGAAAGTGTCGATCGGTGCAATGCAGCTTTGATATTAATATGTCGCAAGCTTCGAGTGCCCCGTCATTGCTTGAATGTGGTGTCGAGCGGGCATGGAGATGTGGTCGGCAGGATTGTCTTGAAGTGCGGTGTTACGAAGCGGGATGCTAGTATCGAGCCGGCTGCGATACCCTCCGAGGCGGTGCTCATGGACGAGCTCAGCATTACATTTCTTTCTCAGCCCAAATTTCTTCTCATTGTCGAGAAGGCTAGTATTTTTACCCATATCGTCCAATCAGGGCTCCATGCCAAGCGCAATTGCATCATCATGACCGGGAGAGGCTATCCTTGCCTTGGATCAAGAGCCTTTGCAAAATTTGTGGCAGATCGATTCCCTGACATGCCAGTGCTCACGCTTACAGATTGGAATCCTTGCGGTATGCACATTGCTTTGCTGTACGCACACGGACCCAGCACCGCAAGGTTCCCAGAATCCTACCTCTACGCGATTCCACGAATTAAAAGCATGGGCCTTCGAAGCGATCAGATTTCCAACCATGCCTCGAACCTGGCGGAGGCATTTCAGGCATTTGAGAGGAATGACTTTGCCCTTGCCCACCAGCTTTCCTCCGCTTACAAAAACACACAGGCCATCAATTTGCGAAAGGAAGTCGAATACATGCTCGAGGGCCAAGTCAAGCTGGAGCTGGAAACTGTTGTCATAGGTTGCGGTGTTTCCATTGAGAGTCTCTTGGCGAACGATCTTGCGCACAACCAGTAACGAACTCCTTGCGCATTTGACACCATGGTCATCGAAGAGATGTCCAAGGTCCACTCACCTTCTCACTCTATTGTTCGTCAGTAATATTAATTAGCGACCGCCGCCGACCCGGACCCGGACCATATGTATCTAACGGCTCTTCCGGCGGAGTTGTGTGTGTGTGTGTTTTCTGCCACCGTTTTTATTAAAAGTTAAAAGAGTAAATGTGCAATTGACGAACAATTGTCTGCGAGGGAGTCCGCGAGCACTCCACAGACAATCTACGGACAACAGGTGCCCTAGCACGTCGAAGAGGGCGTTAATTTGCGGCCGATTTAGGGACTCGAGGGATGCCGCCAGAAGCATATCATTGTTAGACATCAGTTGGAAGATCAGCTGGGGGGTGGGTGGGGTGGCAGTGGCGCGGAGAGAGTGGTCAGAGTGGTCCGTAGCCCATGCAGCAGCAAGGGCATGGCGACCAGCGGCCATACTCGGCAAGAGTGCCAAACTCACCAAGGGCGAAAGGTCGTGCAGGCGATGCTAGACCTGCAACTGCGCAGAGGTCGTTGCGAGAAGCTCCAGATGAGGTTGCGGTAGCTCAGGTGGGAGGGCGCCTCTACTCGTCATTGAAGATTCGGAACGCGGCAGTAACTCAACGATCGGCGGCAACACGGGACGACAGCGGCGCCAGCATATTAGCAACTCACTCCCATCAGCAGCGGCAGAAGCATGTGAGGACATCAAGCATGATTGATTCGTTGTTTGAAGAAATGGATCTCTTAGAAAGAAAGAAAGTGGGGCTTCCAGCTCCTTTGGACGAAGAGAAGAAGATCACAAGATCTGATTCTTGGCACAATGACCAGCCTGTCTCGCCCAGCGCAAAGCTTCTGAGCGTTCGGGGACCAGACTTGCTTGTGGAGGCTTCAGATTCTGTTGGGGGTGCCAAATCGGCTCTTGGAAGTGCACAGAAACAGGCAGCAAAAGCGAAAGCCCGCATGGCGTTGTTGCAAATGCGAAGCCAAAGTATACAGTGCAGCATAAACGTTCCAAAAGTGAGCGTGCAGGTAAGAGTGCGAACACCTCGCAATAAAGCAGGTACGCCAAATGCACTTCCCCGTGCCGGGAATGCTACAGAGAACACAAGTCGAAACGAAGTGATCGTCACAAACAACGAACAGCTGGTGCATAAAGTCTTGACAGACCATATGCAAGACGGAGACTACATCTTGCAGCAAAGGCAAGAAGATGCAATTCAGCATTTGGATGACCGAGTTGGTCTGATGCGCCGCACTTCAGACAATGTGAAAGCTGAGGCAGACCGGCTGCAGGCCAAGCGGAATCGACTTGAACTAGACTTGCAAGAGCTCACAAGTCTCCACGAGCGGGAGGAGAAGCAGCGGGGCGCACTGCTATCACAAGTAGAGATTCTGACAGCTCGTGCTGACGAGATTGAAAAGGAGATTCGACACTTGCGCTATTACCTGCCAAGCTTGCATTTTTTGTACTCTCGATCTGCAGATATTACCAAGGTCAAAAAGTCTCGGAACCAAGAACTTGTAGAGGCGATACAAGTGCTGAAAAACTGCGAGGATGAATGCCTGTCCTTGTCAATGCACATAAAGAAGGAGTCGGAGGAGGTTCAAAAGCAGCGGAAAAACATGCGCACGTCCCTCGAGTTGACCGAGAAGCGGTATTTTGACAAGCTTGACGAAAGGCGGGAGGTAATCACCAAGATGGATGCTCTTACAGACTATTTCGCGTCTCGAGAAGAGAGTCGAGATGTTCTGAAGAAGACCATTCAACAAGCAAAGCTTCCTGAAAAGATCTCGGTCCTGAAACGCAAACTACGAAACCAGGAGCTCTCCAACATTACGTCGATTATGGCTCTTAAAGGTCAAAATGTCAAGCACGCGGTTCAAAGGCTTGGAACACAGGACTACACTTCGCGCGAAATCCAGATTGTGTTCAAAACCATCGAAGAGAAAAGCGGAATCAAGATTATCACCCCTCAGGAGATGGTCAACTGGGCCCAAACAAATGCGGATATTGCTCGGAACATAAAAAAGGAAGAAGGCAAGGCACGAGACAAATTGAGGGCGCTGAACGAGGAGAAGTCTACGTTAACAGAGCAACTCACACTGCTTGACCAGGAATCCGGCATGTCGTCTGCATTCTTGAAAAGAAGCGCTTATGAGGACTTGCACCGCAAAATCCTTCAGAAGAAGCAGCGCAAGCACGAGGTTCTGGCTCGCATGAAGGAGAGGCGCGGGACGTTGGCGTCCTTCGTTGGGGCTGTGCACGGCCTTTGCGAGAAGCTAAATCATATTTCTCTGTCAGAAGAATGGGTGCATAAACTGGACACGACGCTGTTACTGGGCAGTAAGCTGGAGCGCAAAGGGACTGGCCAGCTGAAGATTCAAGGTGTCGGCGAAGACGAGGGAGTTGGGAGCGCAGCCAAGGCGGAAATCATGGAGACGCTGCGTGCAATCTTAGAAAAGATGGAGACGCTGCTCCGAATCTGCACTCTTGGAGTAGAGGTGGGGTTGGTGGACTTGTCGGACATCTCTGCAAACTTTACCGCTTTCAATCCTCGCTCTAGGCCGAGTTCTGTACTTCGAGATCATGTTGACCTTGACGCGGAAGAAAAGGACGGGGGGCAATTCGCCCGAGCTATGAACAAGATGCGGCTCAACTTGATGAACATCGAAGAACCAGACCAATCCTTGAATATTAGAATAGACCCGAAGGAGTACATGGAGTTGAATGACGGGACGGTGTTGGAGAATAGGTCTCTTAGCAATACTGTTGGGAGCAGTAAGCGCGTCGCTCGCGAAGCTTCATTCGAAGGTGACAGCGTTTCGATGGAGAACTTCATGCCTCAAACGAAGCGGCCGGCATCATCACGCTCGAAGCAGGGTTCGGAAGAAGTTGTGATCAGGCCGGTTCTCGCTGGGCGAGATAGTGGGAATGTCTCGGCTCGATCCCGTCGACAAAAGAAGAAGACGACGAGTTCGAAGGGCAGCTTTGCGATTTCGTCAGCACTTTCATTTTTGCAAAGCAACGTTCCGCGCGAGGCGACGGAAGAGGAGGAGTTTCTTTCGATGAGGGAAGCTGCGAAGCAAAGAGGAGAACCTCGAAGGGAAAGTGTTTCCAGCCGTCAATCAGTGCGCCGCAGCAGTGACGCGGGTCGTCGCAATAGTACCAGCAGCGTTGATAGTAGACGCCGCAACAGCAACAGCAACAACAGTGTTGGCAGTAGACGCCGCAACAGCAACAGTAGCGTTGATAGCCAAGGCCGAGGCAGCGTTTCCAGACCTCGTGGCGGGAGCACCGCTGTCTAGTAGCATGTCAAAATTGAAAATTAAATCACAGACTTGAAACGGTTACGATTCTGCCGGTTTTCCTCTTGCCTTTATTTTCTTCTTCGAATAAGCTGTTGCGCCACCGTTTCTGGATCCTCTCAGCTAGCCGCCTGAGCGATAGTTTGAGGAACTCAACAATGGGGTCCGCTGTTGCAGGGCATAAAGGCGTACCGCTAGGTTTGCACATCAACGTCAGATCTGAGACGTCCAAGAGTGGAATGGTGCCGCGGGAAGGAAGAAAAGAGAAGGCAAACAGGAATGGAATGGTCGTAGAGATTGTCAGTCAACAAAAAAAGTGATTATAATCTTGAAGCACGCGGGGGGGGGGGGGAGGAGGAGGGAAGGGATGGAGAGGATGAGGATCATGATAATGATGTGGGAGGGGGGAAATGAAGAGTGAGGTTGGAAGAGGAGGCATGTTCGCGAGCGTATTACAGGAGTGTGCACTTAGGGTCTTTCTTTGGTTTTGTGGTCTGGCTCACGAGAACACATCGAATAGCTTCATCAAATACCAGCTTAAGACCGGCCTGTGTGAGCGCACTGCATTCGAGGTACTTGTATGCGCCAATCTCCCTTGCGAGCATTCCTCCCTGTGCCTCCGTTATTGGGGACTGTCCTGTGCCTCCTAGTCTGTTGATGGTCTCTGGGTCGTCGCGAAGATCCAACTTTGTGCCGACGAGGAGGAACGGAACGCTCATAGCGTGGTGCTGGATTTCTGGGCGCCATTTTGCCCTTACGTTCTCAAAACTCGAAGGGCTTATGATGGAAAAGCAAATAAGGAACACGTCCGTTTGCGGGTAGCTAAGCGGCCTCAGCCTGTCATAGTCCTCCTGTCCGGCAGTATCCCACAGTCCAAGGTTGATCGGCTTGCCGTCCACCATCACGTTCGCAGAATAGTTGTCAAACACCGTTGGGATGTACTCTCCCGGGAACGCATTGGTCGTGTATGAGATTAGCAGACATGTCTTGCCCACCGCCTGCGCACCTCCACCAAAACAACAGCAACATCCACATCATTCGCATTCCCATTCACATTCGCATCACGTCACATTGCAGCAAAAACAACACGTCTCTCGTTAGCACACCGCGCACAGCCCTTCTCAATCACCCACTTCCCGTCACCATCAACATCAACATGACCATCATCTGCTGCTCCAACTTACACCATCACCAACGACCACGCACTTGATGTTCTGCATCTTGCTCGCTCGCTCTCTCTCGCTCTCTGTCTGTCTGTCTCGCACTCTCTCTCTCTCTCTCGCTCGCTCGCTCGCTCTCTCTCACACACTGCGCGCTGTGCTCCACGGCGGATTGATGCTTGTCTGTTCAGCTCAGTCCCTCTCTCTCTGTCTCTCTCTCTCTCTCTCTCTCTCTCTCTCTGTATCTATCTATCTATCTATCGATTCATCCAACTTTCACTGTTTCTTTGTTTCTCTCTCCCTCTCTGTGTCTCTCTCTCTCTCTCCTACTAAACCCCTCTCTCTTTGTCTCTTGCTGGGATGCATCTCGATAGGAGTCGCATATTATTCATAGCACTGAGACGCGTAGTGGGTGTTAGATGGCTCTTAGTGCTGAGGAGGCGAGGAGGAGGGGGTCTTATGAGGGTGTTAAGTGGGTCGATAGGGCCGCGGGGTAGCGGGAGTAGTGGGCGGGGTAGGAGTCTTCCTCCCACCCGACAGTCCACCCTCGCTAGCGCTTGGGGTAGGGAGTCCTATGTGGGGAGGGAGACGGCTAACGGCCGGGCGTAGGAGGAGTAGGGGAGGGATAGTGGGATTAGCTGGTGGCAGTGAGTGGGATGATGTGGACTTGTAGGAGTGGGAGTAGGAGAGTTGCGGCTCTTGTGAGGTGGTGTGAGGGGGAGAAGAAAAGGAATAGGAAAAGGGAGAGAGAGGTCGAAAAGAAGGTGGTTTTGGAAAACCGGGTGGTGAAGAACTTTTTGAGCCTTTTTCCGCACTACCTTTTATGGTATGCAGGACTACACAGTGGAACACGCCGCTATTACCTCCCACGGTTTTCCCCTAGCCTATTTCCCAGGCGAAACTAATAGAGTCACTATAAGCAGTAGCACTCCACTTCATATAGGCGCAAGTTCTAATCCTCCTTAACACGAAGCCTAGAGCACTCTTAACACTGGTGATAGTGCAGTAACTATGGACCCAGAGAAGAAAAGGAGGCTATCGTCCAAGTAGGGAGGCAGTAGGAGAGAGCGGAATGGTTCATTAGAATTAAAATCGCGATTCTGAATTCTGAATTTCATTCAGTCGAGTGTGCTAATTATTGCCCTCTTACAGTATTCGCCTCCTTTCAACTCTCCCAACCCTCCCAACTCTCCATCGTTCATTCACTCATTCATTCATTCTTTCTTTTGCACTTTCTTTCTTTCCTTGCACGCCTTGCACTTCCTTTCTTTTCCGCCCTCTTTGCAGACCGTTCCGCCTTCAGCTGAGCCAGCACCTCTCTCGAGCTAAGCTATTCTCCAACTGTGAGCACTGTGAGTACTGTGAGGGAGGCACTTGATGGCGCACTTGTGAGTCCTGTGAGGAAGTGAGGATGTGGTGTGAGTGAGTGAGTTGCTTACAGCCTCCGCCGCTGGTACTAGTAAGGGTACGCACCGGTACTGTCCAATAGCAGTATTGACTAGCTGAGACTGGGGTTCATTGATGACCATGGAAGTTTCATACATTGGAGAGACCAACTTGGCACACTTCCTTCCCCTCGCTACTAGTAAGAGGTTCTAGGATGAAAGGAAGTTTTGACCTCTTTCCCGTTTTGTGCTTCTGACGGGGAGTGCTAGGTAAAGCACCAGCTGGGTCTTTACGAGAGAGTTCTGAATTTGGCTCTTCTGAATCCTGAAGGGCGGATGAAATCATCTCAATGTAAACGCTATAGCAGTGCTACATATAGCGCCGTTCATAAAATTCTACCACTTGGCCTGGATGCTTACTAGTATCTTTCGCGAGAGGCATCCCAATACACGACGCAAAAGGACTTGGAAGCTTTGGGTAGTTATTGCGCGCGATCTGTTACGCCTGCGCATGGTCTGCACAGCTGCTCCTGACACTGATTATCACATAGAACCAACATAGATTATATAAGATAGCCATAGTTGTCTACTAGTGGGGGTGAGAATTGTACGAAGTGCCAGTGCTGTACCTAGTCACCGAACGCATAGAAATCATGATAATGGATCCCCCTAGACGCGCACACGGTCCGCACCAAGTACTCATACCGAATTTCGGGAATTGACTACCAGTCAAGTTAGGAGGCATTAATGTGCCGCTAGGAAAATGACCCACCCACCTATTGCGCTTTGAAGCAAGTTCTAAAATAATGAGTTTTATTGACTGTGAACTGCAGACTCGGGAATTCAGAACTCGCCGGAACTATCCAGAACTCATTCAATTTGAAAAAACAAAGAAGTTAGTTCAAATTTTAATTGACAGACATTTGAAGTGCAAAACGCCTCGCAACCACACCCACACACAAGTCAAGCGTTACAATTTCCTCGACAGTGGCGCATCATCATCACGAGCAGCTCTTTGACCGCGAACAAATATATATTCTTTCAGCGAGCAGCTCTTTGTTCTCTCCCACAGAGAGGAACGCATTTAGTGCCCCCAAGCTCCATTCAACGCCTGGAAAAATCGAGAACAATCCTCCTATTTGTAAGGTTTCGGATAAGCATAATTAAACCGTTCCGCATAAACCAAAGATATTTTCCCTAAGGAGGTCGCCAGTATCCATAACACCCCCTAGCGTACGACGCCAACTAAGCCAAAACCCATCAGACGCTAACCCCAAGCGCTGGTGCTTCCATCACCTGCACCGCCTGGCACCTTACTACTACCATTTCCACTAACAGAGCATACGATTCCAGTGAAACGAAATCTCCGCGTCTGGTGTTGAAACCACATTATTTACAGTATAGCGAAATGCGTAGCGCGAGCGGATTCTCAGTCCAGCTTTTCTGGCAGATTCTGGATTCCGCAATTGTGTTGAGTGCGAGGCTGGCTGTGTACTCAGGGAACGGTCCTCGGGAGAAAGCAAGGGATTCTAGTACTACGCGCGCACGTAGCGCCTAATAGAGACGCCAAAGACCTGCGAAAGGCCGGTCCCACGTCCGCCTCGGAAAACGAGGACTGCGAGGTAGGTGCTGGGAGAGAGACATTGCGCGTTGCGGAGACAACAGGAAGTCAGCAAGTCAGGGAGGGAAGGCCCGAGCTGCGGAAAGGGTAAGTGTATTTTGTATGTTGTATGTTGTATGATGTATGTTGTATGGTGCGGAGGCAAGTAGAGGGCTATGCATGTTGAAAAGTTTTGAGCAAATTCGGAGCAGATTTGGCAGAAAGATGGTCGTTGTGTGAAGTTTGCTTTGAGAACTTTGTTGTTGTTGTTGTTGTTGTTGTGCTGATTTGCAACGTGTTTGTTGTGATTGGTTTGCTTGACACTTGTTGCCGGCGCTGGCGTCGTGGAATAAAAAATTTCGATGTGATTGGCCTTTGCTGCGGGTATCCATGGTCGCTGGTGATGGTCGAAAGGATCGCGAAAAAGTAAGCGCAATGACGCTGATTACGGTGGTGACGGATACTGGTGCGGAGGGATCGGTGGACGTGGTGAAGAACGATCTGGTGGCAGAAGTCAAATGGCGAGTGGTCTCGCAATGCTTTCCTCAGCTGAACGGAAAGCTCATCTCGCTCATGTATCACGGCAAGGAGATGCAAGACGAAAAGTCCATCGGTGACTTTTGGACCCGAAATCTCAGCGGTACACGTCTGGTCGTGTCCACCAGCGTCAGGCAGCCATACTCGTCTGTGGACTATTCCAAAGTCGCCCAATCCCTGATTGCGGAGGGGTACAAGAAGAGCCCAGCCAGCTTTTACAGACCTGGAGACGATTGGGGTGGGAAATGGGCAAAAGGCGACGAGTACAAGTCCTATCCGCCTGTGGACGTGGACAACCCGTTTTCTTCGGTCCCACCTTCCGCAAGCCGCGAGCTGGCCTTTAAGCCTTCTTCTGCGAACGGATTTCAGAGACCTTCTTCGGCGCGCAGGGGGTCGTCCAGATCTCAAGGCAAAGCTGGAGTCTACAGTCAAATCCCCGAGCGGGTCAAACAAAAGTGGGCTGAGCGGGAGGACAAAAAAAAACAGGAGCAAGACCGCGTTAACCACGCTGAGCAGGACCAGCGCGAGAAAGAATTTCGCCGAGCGAGGCAGAAGAGCCTTGGAACAAGCTTTGACGCCGCCAACACCGACAGCGAGGATTCCGTGGACGAGGATGGTGGTCGCACGTTCCAATCTCTGTACGCTTGTGTAGTACACGGCTGCAGATACGAACTCTTGCACAAAGCAGAAGGAAAATGGATGGGTGACGCAATCTTCATGGACAGCAAGTTTCACCGACTCGCTGGGCCGGCGCATGTGTGTAGCAGCAGGATTGGATTTGTCAAGACGAAGTCATGCTGGTACGAGCAGCAGCTCATCACGAGCGAAACAGGTGTCAGCAATATGCAGAGTTTCTGGTACCATCCACAGTCTGACGGAGTGCTACACGTGGACTCCGAGGAGGCCTTCTTGCGCAACGCTTCCGTTCTCATGAAGGAAGTTGGTCCGAATGTGATCGTAATTACTGCATACAGTCCTGATGGGGTTCCGGTTCTGACGGAGACCATCACATACAGTGAAGAGTTTCATACGCGGGTTCGCACTGGCCAACGCTTCTCTCCTCAGGGCGAATTTCTTGCGAGCTACGTAGCACACGAAAAGAAATACCTTGACGAGGACACCGGAGCAATTGAGCCTATTTACGATCACCGTGCGTAGCCTGGAGATCCCAGAGTCCGCGACAAAGATCTGCTGGAAGCTCTCTCAGCGTAACAGTCGGGGAAGCCCTGCGCATTGGGATTTTAAAGCGCTCTGAGTTGCTCCAATTTGACGTGGCGCTCTTTTCTCCCGCGTGCGAACAATTTTACCGAAAGGAAAGCTCACGCCTACAAGCGAACCAAACATATAATAAACATAAAGAAACTCACTTTTTATTCGCACATTGTACTCTTACTGTATTTGTTTTTCAGTTCTTTTAGGGGCTGGAAAATTGAGGATCCCTCATTTCCCACCAACATGCATAGTAGTTTCTCAATATCCACACTCTACTGGCCATTCTTCATCGATGATGCGACAGGTCTTCGAGTGCTGATGAATTAGAATTAGGCTCTTCGTAGCTCAACATTAATCGATTATCGAAGGAGTCTTTGAGCACCCAAAAAGAAAGGTCGGTTTCTCCTTCCTCAACTTTTCAGATCTTCCAACAATTCAAGTAAGAACGGAAATACGATACGCTGTATGCCATGCAGATCCACATAATCCTCCGCTTTCTTTACGCTGCTCGGTGGGACACCAAGAGCCCCAAGCACCAATGATAAATCGTATGCCTCCACAAAGTCGTCCTCTGGAAAGAGCTTGTAGCGGGAAAAGGCCTTCAAAACCTCTTCGCGACTAAAAGTCAGTGAACACCCAGCTTTATTACCCGAGCCATACCGCGAGGCGCGGGAGTACACCACAAATCTGCAAAAGTCGGTCATGTCCAGATTTCCGAAGGTCACTCGGTCGCCGAGTTCCCTTCGAATTGTGTCATAGTCTGTTACACCAACATCATCCAGGGCGGCAGCGCAACGGCTTGACCCAGGGATGATCTCTTGGCTGCCGCGAACAACAGAGAATTTTACAAAAACCTTCTGTACCTCCACCACGTCGTCGCCTAGTAAATCGAGAAGATCGACGAGGCTCATGTCGGCGATCTTCTCTCGCTCGCTGTCCTTCTCATAGGCACGGCCTTCCCTCGATGGACCAGTCGAGCAGCTTGTGCCAATGTTAGTTATGACATGCTCACCGTCAAGCTCCGCAAACGGATTCTCGATGAATGAGTGGAAGACTTGTCGCCGAGATACAGCTTGGACGGATATTGAGTCTCCACGGTGAACCACTTTCCGGAGCTTTCCCATCGACTTGGTGGAGTACCTCTGGTAGGTAAACTCAGCATCAGCCTTGTCCGCAAAGTAAATCGAGACGAGTCTGTACTTGGCGTTGACACTTGGGCACGTCCGCTGCGCCACTCGTTTCGAAGCAGCCGTGTCCTCCCCTGCTTCTTCGTCTTTGCTGCCGCAATGAAGAGCATTCGCAAACGTGTCTAGGTTGATCCGCGGCGCAGATGATCCAGTCGCCGTGTAGAGATGGAAAAGAATTACCTCGCCAACATCGCTCTGCCCTCCTTCCTGGCCCTCTTTTTCCTCTGTGTCCACGTACGCCTCGCCTCCGCGACCACCTCCACCTCCGCCTCTGTAGATCTTCTTCGAGATGCGACTCAGTGCCGACAGCTTCGTGTTGCCGGACTTTCCTCCGAGACGATGGCCCTCCCTGACCCTGCTCCTCGTCTCGCGCAGGATATCCGCCTCGACAATGTCCTCCATGGCTGTGCCTCCTGAAACAGCGATTCCGCCGGAACGCAGCACCAGTCGATGTCGCAGAAGAGAGGCTCCTGCTCTCCACGCCGAAAGCTGCTTGCCGCGACCGCAGCGCACGACGAGGCGCAAAGAAACGGAAAGGAGTGAATGAATGGATTGGAAAGAGTGGATGACCAGGGAGATGCAATTGCTAAACATAGAACATGTTTTTATTATTTGAACGCTGAGAGGAGGAGCTCATCCATCCATCGGTCAATTTTGCGATCTGCTTTGTGCTTCTTGATATTCCCACTTGCTATTCAACATTTTTCTTGTTTTTGTATTCATGAGTAGTAGTCTTTTCTTTTAAAGTTTTGCTCTCTGACGGCCTTGTGCCACACAGTGCAGTCAGTGTACCAGCACCGGAACTCTCACACAATTCATGCCGTTCTGTTCTGGTGGGCATCCGAACTTCGCGATGTTAGCAATCGTTGGCGGCTAGTTACACGAGCTTTGACCTTGTTGATTGAATGGTTTGGATATGGATGCGGATGCGGATGATTTCAACTTTTGTTCCACTTTCGTTGTGGACATTGAGACGCGAGGCCATAAATGATCATCCTCGAAATGGCTTTACAGGCTTTACCCTCGCAGTTTATTTGCTCAACGCACTCAACGCTATTAAAATTACACCAGAGGTATTATAGTAGACAATAGATGACTATAAAATATGTGCGTTGAAATTAAGATGCATCTGCTGGCAGTGAGTGGCACTGGCACCAGCAGGGTATTATTATTGATGTTGACTACATGATGAAATCAAGAGTCAGGAATTCCAGGGAGCTCAAAGAAGGTATTTTCTTTAGGTTACAACCCGCTTGTGGCTATGGTCTGCCCATGTCTCCTCGCCCTCACAGGCAACGGTGCCATTCACAAATTCTGAGCTCTGGGGCTGTCTCGATAAGCTCTGCTTCAATTCGTCATTGAAGTTCAATGGCTTGATCTTTGAGCTGTTAGACCCGGTCAACTGCATTGGTTTGATGGCGCCAAGTTTCGAACTCGCCGAGGTCGGTGACCACTGCGAGATGTCTATGACAGTTGCGGAAAGGCCGAACCGGGGAAACGCTATCAGACCTACAACTACGACACTTCCGACAGACACACCGAGACTGTGTATAATAATCGTGGTGGACGGAGAGTAGTCGGTAATTATAGTCGCGAAGAGCACAATGGACGAAAAGATCGCAGTGTTGTACGTCCCCATGATGATGAACTTGTGTTCAACATACGACGATGGGATCTTTTTGCTTGCGAAGACTAAATAGCAAGCACTTAGGACTAGGAGCACCTTGAACGTCACGGTCGCGGACGAAAACGCCCCCGAGCTTGATGCGCAGCTCATGAAAACGATTGACCCTTGGCCGCTTGCCGGAAGGTCATAGAGGACGGTGCGGACATTCGTGGGTACCGGGCGATCCATCAGGGTCCAGCAGAGCAGTATAAAAACATCAAATAATATCAGCATAAGTGCAATCTTCGCTGTGTCCGTGTCGCGAAGGACAATGTGTCTCATCTTACTGTGCATTGAGGAGAAAAGTACAAACACTCGATAAATCCGGGCCCAGAGAAACGCGAAGATGACATCAAAGGAGATGTTAAGCGACCACACGCGCGTCACGCAATGCGCTGCTGTATTTTCACCAAGATACAGTATGGTGGATAGATTGATCAAAATGCCACCGACTGCCATACAAAGGACAAGCAATGGTTGCATCTCTTTCACTTGCTTAATAGCACGCAGCCGAGAAATAAGCAAGATGATGATCACGTGTAGAAGACACCCCACTGCGCTCAACGAAAGTGCCACAGTTGCGCTGGTAGATCCCCAGGCGACATAGTCACAAGTGGGCCCGAACTGAACAAAGGGAAGAGTTGCTGGTGTCGTATACTTGCCTCTTTCGTCCAAGTCTGTCCCACACATGTTTTCCTCCCCAGTGTCCTCGTCCACTATCCATTCGTACACAATCGAGGACTGCATGGTTGCTGCATCGCATGTGCCGCGGGAATACTTCCACTGCGTCCCATCGCACTTTGGGTATTCTTTGACTGCGGAAAAGAAACGATCTCCCAAAGTGCCGACATCGGAAAAGCATCCATGGTTGCTCTCGTTGAAGATAGTGCCATACAGTGTACTCTGGGCTTCAAACAGCTCGATGCCGTCCAATAAGTAGTCACTGAACACCATGTCCTCATCGACCATGACTGAGCTATTCTCTAGAGCAGGTGGATACGCGTCACTCAGGAGTGCCTCGCCTGCAAATTGAAAACCATACAGGCAGGCCTCTTCGTTCAGATTTTCTTCTGAGGTGATTGGGTCGCCAGATGCATCGCGAAAGTGTTTATAGTTCACAGACTCGGTCTCTTCGAGTCGATCCCACACCGGCTGAAAGCCGCACCCTGACTGGCGCATATTCCCGCCATCGGCTTTTCGATATACCCAGCGCTTGCGTAGATTCCCGCAGAAGATGGTCCTGAATGCGTCGTCCCCTTTGTACTCTTTGAGCTTGGCAAGACGTTTAAGAATATCAGCCTGAGTGTCTGGCATGACCCGCGGACTAAAGTAAGGGGAAAGTTGTACAGCGGACTCATCGACGCCTAACCAGACACTCTCTGACCTCCATTCGTTGAGCAGTATGGAGTCTATGAAATATTCAAGTATGGGCAGCCAGTTCAAAAGCGCGGAGATCAGCACGCTGTCTCCTATTAAAGCTCTCACATCTTGGTTGTATCCAATGCTCACCCCTCCTTGCTTCTTATAGTACAGCTGTGGTTCCACAGTGTCACTGTGCTGAGTGATAATATGACACTTGCCGACATTCCAAAGAAACGCGGCTCCTTCAGTCTCAAGTACCTCGCTATGCCATGTTCCAGACCAAATGACCTTCGCAACGCAATTTGGGAACACTTCCCGGCAGCCTAATATGAAGGCGTTCATGCCGCGCTGGACCTCAGGAATGGGATATGCGGCAACGTAGCCGACACACAGGGTCTGGTTGGTATTTCCATCCTTTTTCGCTTCTTCCTCCTTCTTCATCAGTTCGTAACCAGCGACCAAACCAGTCAAATACCTCATCTGGTAAATTTTGCCAAAACCGATTGACAATAAAGACCCTGTCAAGTATTCCCCTGCGCCAAAAAAGTAGGTCTTATACGGAAGATCGGAATCGCTCCCATCGCCCTCTTTATGACATCCTTCGTAATGTTCTGATATGTCGTACACTTGTAAACTGTACCCAAAGCTGCCAGCAATGACGAAATCAAAGTCCTGGTCGCACAAATCTTTGAACTTCGCAATAGCTGGGTAGTAGTTGTTATAAACAAGTTCTCCGTCAACCTCAAGATACTCGGAGACGATGCCTCCGTTTTCGAGCACACTCCCTTTATTGGACTGGTAACTTGCAAACTCGCCTTCGGGAATATCCTCAAAGTAGATACTTGCATTAACCCTTCCACCATAAGTCTCTTCCAAATTGTTTCGCGCTTCATTGAGGCGCATTGTCCACCCGAAGTCGTTCACAGGACCAAAAAAGACAAACCCAACCTTTAAGGGTTTTACATACCCAAATGTCACATTCAAAGCGTTTGAGAAAGTCGTCCCTCCATCTAAAGAAAGAAGCACCTGGAAATCAAGGTCAGGTATGCAGACCTCCGATTTCACGGGATGTCTGGAGTCTTCACATCCGTCGAGCCAAACCTTTTGATATTCTATTGGCGGAGTCTTCGATTTCACCACAAGAGTGTCGTCCTCTAGGTCAAGCCAGCCAACAACCAGTGGCACTGAATCAGCCCAAATTGTATTCTGCGAGATATACCTCACGTAGATTTCATTCGGATTTGGTGGTGAGAAAAAGCCTACCCCACGAATTGTAATAATTTCTTTGCCGGCGTAATTGAAAATCCCTTCTTCTACAAACGCTGTGTTCCCGCTCTCGACCTCGGTGATGCTGAAGTTAGAATGTACATAGAGTGGCGCAGCCCTTAAGGCGCAAAGTGTCTCCGAGGACGTCCGATTATAAAGCTCTACCCCAAAGGACTCTTTCTCCGGCAGAGGCGTTTCGTCTATTCTGAACACAACCTGCGTGCTCTCTACTTGCAGCGCCTCCGCATTCACTATAACCGTCTCGTTTGTGATGCTTATCAGTCTGCACCCAATCTCAGTTGTATCGCCGTGGATGCCGAATCCCTTCACCGCCACTTCCGCCCCGCCACTAGCTGAGACTGTAGACGGGACAAACGTTGTCAAATAGCAAGTCGATCCGAGCGCTGCCGGCGCCGTCAACACCGCCCACCCCACCGCCCACACAGCCGCTGCAGCTGCCTTCATCGAGAACGACGGACCAGAGCTCCAAATTCAAACCCTACAATTTCCTCTCCCTCACTGGGCCAGCAATCCGCCTCTATTGACCCAACTTTTCTCGGTCTCTCTCTCTCAGCGTCTCATGGATGGCGGACAGCCCGAGTCGTTGTTGCCGACAATCGCTGTTCAAGCGCTTTGCCCAACGCCAGAGCGTGCGCAGCGCACACTACCGCAAATCGCACGGCACTACACCGCAGCTTACAGACTCTCCCAGCCTGTGGGACACGAATCAACTGGGTGGGTCCCAATGCGCCAAATGCGAACCTCGAGCTCCACAAAGCGTTCGTGTAGGCGGCGCCTGAAGTGCTGACGCACGTGGCTTACTTTTGTCTCTCTCTTCCCCTCCCTGTTTCCTTCCTTCCTTCCTTCCTTCCTTCTTTCTTTCGTTCTCAAAGCTGTCTCTCTAATTAACCGACGCGTACACTCACTGGTCACTTTGCCTTGCTTCTCTCTCTCTCAATCAATCAATCAATCTGTCTATCTATCTATCTGTCTCTCTATCTATCCGTCCATCCATCTCGCTAACTCTCTATCTCTCTCTATCTCTCTCGCTCGCTCGCTTTTGACTCGTTGCTACTGTTTGCGTTTTGTGTTCTTCGAAGAACCAAAATTCATAAGGACACTCTGCTCGTCTGTGCGTGCTGGGCTTCCAGCTTTCGCATGCTTTCGCTGGGTTTATGTCGGAGGTAGTACCGCCCGTAGAACTAGTTTACGGAGGCGGTAAAGTTTGTAACGGTAACTTTTGGTTGGTGGCATTCGTTGATTGAAGTGGTTTCATCGGTTGGTTGATTGGTTGATTGGTCATTGAATTCACTGTGAATGGAAAGTTGGAGTTGAGGATTGGGATGTTGGAGTTGAGAATAATAGATGGTTGAAAATTTGAAGGTTAGGAATAGGCTTTTCAAATTAATAGTCATGCGCCGGCGGCTACCTGAGGCGACCAGCGGCAGGAAGAACAACAGTGATTCAAGTCGAGAGGTTCGACACTGTATTAGAAGCACGACGGAAGCAAGACATTCATTGTAAGGGAAAGGTGTTTGTTTGTTTGTTTGCTCGTTTGTTTTCTCAGTGACACATTTAGTGTGCTAACGGTTGTCGAGTGATGTTAGCCGTCTCCTTCGCCTGTGCATATCACCCTTTACAAGGTCAAGTATTGGTTGAAGAAGCAATTGCTTGGGCAATGACGTCAAATTCTGTCGATGGCGATAAGACAACCAATACGCATCAAACATTCTGTATGCAAACGCACGCTAAACTTTGAATGACCATTTTTTCTTTCACGATGGTCTTCGCGCATTTCAACTTTTTGCACCCGATAAATGTGTACGCTTTCATTAATGCCTGCAAAAGCCGAGGCAGGTCGTTAATTGCTGTTCTGGCGAAGAGATCAATGAAGTTGCACTAGCAAGATGAAATTGCGTGCTCTGCTTTTAGCTTCAGCGTCTCTGCCTTCTCTTCAACAGTTTGCCACCATAAAGACTTGCCGAGTATCAAACTCTTCGATAGGGTTTGTTTACGCTGCACTCGTGACCTCGTGGCTCCACTTGCACACACTTGGCTTGGTTTTTGCGGCCAAGCCTTCTAAAGTCCTTCTCAATTGTCATGTGCGCAGAACTTCTGTTCAGTTGTCCCCATCATCGTTGCAATGAACCTGATAAATTTTTGCTTTGTGTAGGGCCTGAAATTTGCACCGCGTGATAATCGCCATCGAATTTGGTCCAAGCAACAGAGCACGAGTTCACTATCGCTTCATGGGACTCTTCAAGTTTCACTGACTGTTCTCCATAAGGGACAATTTTGACAAACTATTTTGAGTGTCATTCTCGTGAAATACCAGTACATGCCCATCTTTAAAACGAAACCGCCCGATAAATGTTTAGAGCCCTTCCTGTTCTCATATTGCTGCCAGCCGCTCATTGAGTTCAATTTCATCTCTAAGTTTAGAGAGATATGCACCGGAACTGTTTGGGAGGCATTTTTTGAGTTCCAGAAACATAATTCATGGGTGATTAACATAAATCAGACTCTTGTTCTCGTAAAAGAACAATGGTGTGCACATAGAATCCGAAGACATTTTTACTTTCTTGAACTGCTTTTTCAGATTCTGACGACCTAGACGAAAACTCATAAAGGTGTTCACACGTTTATGGGCCATACATTCATTCACTTCTCGAGCACGGTACGTATCAAGTAATGAACATGGCGTCGCTGAGGCCTCAGCTCGCTCCCAAGCATAATTTTGTGCTTCTTCACAACTCTCTGTAAATCTATGAGATCTTCGAAAGCCACTCTATTCAACAACGTTGCTCACTTCGCCACGCCACAAAATTCAGTTCGTGATGGCCGAAGCGATAATCATCCATGCGCCTGATGAGCAAGTAAATTCGCGAGAGATTTTATCAGAATTCAAAAGACGTGTCTAGTGCGAGAATTGGCTGAGCTCTTTCTCATAGCGGCGTCTTTGAATTACCTTTACGTGACGATGCCCGTAAAAGTGAGTTTACTAAGGCGCGAGATTTGTGTACCACAGCTCGGACCTTCGCAACTATTTCTCCATCTCAAAAAATATTGGAAAGAGTGCGCGTTTCTGAACAAAAGCGTTAATGGCAAGCGCAACGTCCCATATGTGAAGGCCAATGTTCCTGTTCTTGAGTTCACATCTTATGTGCAAACAGTGCGTATTCTCGAGACGACCCTTTGTTGCTAAGATTGAGGGATAAAATACAGAAACCATTGAGGTTCTTCTGCTCCTTGTCTTTCACTACCGGCGAAAAAAAGGTCCGACGGTTTCTCACAACAAATTCAAATTTTGCTTCACCAAATGGAAACTTTTTTTCTCCGCGTCTCCTCCTCTGAGATGCGGTTTGGCTTTGCTCCGCTGACGAGTCTCGTGTCTCGTAATGCCCCACTGCTCGTCGCTATGAGAACAAGTCCTTGCGCATAATTTCTTTCGGAGTCGGATTCTGACGTTCAAGAAGCGATGTCCGAGTCGCGCGAGAATGGGTGTGTTTTTGGATCGTGCGAATCCGGGACCATCGATGGCAAACATGAAGCTAGTCGCTCTCATTCAAAGCGCGTCTCCAAAATAAACGTGATCGTTGGCCGCACCCTGCTGACCAACCTTCCAACAACTACAGGTAGGACATCGATTCGAAGACTCTCCCCGGCGCACAGATTGTGGATCGCAGCTTCGCACAAGAAAGGGAGAATCAAAAGTTGTTGTGTAGAACGTGCTTCCGGAGGCACAAGACAAAGTTTTATTAGCCGATGGATGTCAATTTCTTGTAGGTCTTGACTGTAGAACGAATTCCATCCGTTTCAGAGTGTCGAGGCTTGCTAAAATACAAGCTTCAACCGATCTCCCCAAAACCAACAGCAGCTTTCTCGAGCGGCCGCCGCTTTTGGATCAATTTGGACGCAGGAAAAAACACGAAAGAGTGGCGATTCGAGCGCAACATCGTGCAACTACAAGGACTACGCAGGAAACAGCCTTGGCGAGGTGGAGAGACTCCCGGGAACTTCAGCCGGTCTTTACCCTCGCCGGTTAGGATGCGGGTGTGCGAAGGCATTACCATTACTCTCTTTCTCTCTCTTCTCATTGGCCTGCTTCTCTTACCTCTCTTTCTCTTTTCCTCACTTACGAAGGACTGGCGGTAGGGTACCATTAAAGGCTCGGCATGATACTATACAACGAGAAAGTAACGGTTGCAAGAATTTTTTCGACTTGGTACCTTGCCTCTAAACTCCACCGCGTCGACAGTGACAGTCTCTGCCATTGCTGGCTCGCTTTTGCTGGATTCAGAATTCTGATTGTCTTGCCAAAGAATGCGCAAGCTTTTAACAAGCTCTGCGCATGTAGATTTAACTCTACAATTGTACCTTTCCCAATTCTCGTTACTCAAGTTGAAATGGATCGGTAAAGGACGAACACGGTTTGCCAATTTCTTCGTCTGTCAGAGACAATGAACGCATAATCGCTGGTGAAGAGGCGAGCAGAGAAACGGGCTCCGCCGCTTGGTCCTCTGTTTACCCTGAAGCAATCAGATGCCTTTCACTGTCAATCAAGAGTTGCTCAGGCCTTCAGGGCTGCAGTAAGTCTCGGGTCCATACCTAGGTGTTTCCGGTGTTGGCGTATCTGGCGCGTCCCGTCCTCTAACCGAACTCATCAAAGGACGAATGGAAATAAACAAGATCGATGATATCCAAGGGCAAGGACAAGTTGATGGGCGACGTATCATCACTTGCAGATGGCCAATTCAGCTCCCTCTCTCTTTCTCTTTCCCACTTTCTCTTCCCTCCGTCTCAGTAATCGGAGGCATCTGAAACCTCGAGAATGTGGCCTCGTTCACGTTGGCCAGCGAGCCAGATAGATAGATCCATCTCCCAAAGGAGTGTTTGACCAAAGGAACTTCATTTGAAAATCAACAATTCCATTCGTTTCCTCGGCGCCTGCGATCTAACCTGAGTATCGTGGAACTGCGCTCCCTAATAGATAGCCAGCCACGCATTCAAGAGTTGGGCATTGAACAACCCGAGCCTGAGCATGTGTCCGTTACCGGTAACAAAGACTTAAACTCAGACTTTAATCACTTACAGTTAGTCTGTTTTCATTTTATTTTGCAAGTTGATGTTTCCACACACACACACTGACATCATTGGCAATTCGCGCTCAGAGCCAGCTGAGCTATTGAGCTAATGAGGTATTGAGCTGCTCGACTGGTGAGAGCACGACCCCCTACAGTCTGAAAGTGAGGATGCTGACGATGCAGAGAATGAATGAAGGAAGACACTACGCAATGTGCAATGTGCAATATTCAGAATCAGAATTCACTTTGGCAGTGACCAAAAGGAGGAGGAGAAGGAGAAAAGGAGGAATAACAAGAAGAAGTCGTAGTAGTGGAATGGAGAAATCTCGGCACTCGAAGACTCTGTGAGGGACACTGCGGCTCGACCGTGGGGGAAAACGAGCAGCACTCAGAAGACGACGAGGTAGCGCAAGTGTTGAGAGCGCTAGAAGCACGCATCTGCGTTTTATTTTCGCATTCGTTCAATAAGCGAACACTCGCTCTCACAGCCATCGGAGAAGGTAGGAGACAAAACGATGATGGTCAAGGGCTGTTTCCGTTGCTCTCTCACGGCACTAGTAGCCCATGCACCTGTGCAGAGAATCGAGTCTTCGCGAGACGACTGGTCTTTAGATCCCGTGCTCTACAAGAAGGGAGCGTGTTTGCGACGGCGAGCCCACCGAGAACGTAGGAGGAGGATAAAATTAAATGTTTCTTGCGATGTCCGAATCGCATGTCTTTGAATTCAACTTTCTTCCGCATGGTAAGCGCGGGCTGGTAAGCAAAACTGTCTCGCTCCAAAAACATTCTATATTTGACAAAGACAAGCAAGCCTTCGGTGGTATTGATTGGAGATAGTCGAGTGGCTTCGGAGATGTGTATGGCTTTAGCACTTCTAAACCTGTGATTAGAGGCAGCTCTGAACAAGACATGCTTTCCTTCTTCTTCCGAAGAATGAAAATCGGACTCAGAGCTTGAAAAAAAAAGTAACAGTTGTGTCTCCAACTTTCAAAGAAAAAGGTGTGACGAACGGCTTGGATGAGTGAGTGAGTGAGCAAAGAATGCAAGGAAGGAAAGAGCCTACCAATGTCACTTCCTTTCATTGGCTTGCTCTCTAATATGCCAAATGAGCTTAGATAATAGTTGCTTTGGAATAGTTGCAGGAGAAGTCGATTCGGGCTGCAGTTTCCTAATTTGCAAGTGGGGTGCTGCAAGGGTGTTTGTGCTTCGTTTGCGGGTGAAAAAGATGACGGGCAAGGCCGCCATCGCGATTGCATTAGCCTCGACGGCGATTCAAGCTCTTCCAGCGGACGCCAGCTGCCAATTCACTAGAATAGAACCGGCGAGCTTTCCAAGCTCAGGCGAATGGACCGGAAAGTTGCATGGAGCTGGACTCGAAGTGTCGCCTGCAAGGCTAGTGTTTTTCCAGATTTCGAACGCATCCCTTGAGATCGACTTGAACGTGCTTAGTTTTGAGGACACGTCTCTGGAGTTCTCCCTTCCGAGCGGAGTCGACCTAATCGAGGATACCTTGTATGGCGTCAGACTCTACAATGAAAGCGACAGCCAAGTTCTCTGCGAACTGAAGAGCTTTCCAGGCTACGTTCATGAGACTGTATCGATTACGAGCTATAGCGGGGACTCTGATCGCACAAGCTTTGACGTTGCAGGCAAGGAGTCCATAACGATTCAAGGTGAAGGCTTCTTCCTCCCAGCAACTGCGAGCGAAGTTTATATACGCATTCGTGAAACGGATGGCACCTCCATTGACCTTGACAGCTTAGAGGCGAGCGTGACTGCTGGTGCTGATGGGTCTCTCCAAATTACTGCTACAACGCCAGCTGTGCCAAAACCGCTTGATTGGTACTATGCCTGCGAGGACTCTGAAAATCCAGTCAAGAGCAGCGAGTGCGTCCCAGACATCAACTTGCTCATTAGCATCTCGCTTGACAAAGGTCTTTCCTATTCCAACGAGCTCCCAATTGTCTTTGCCTACTTTCGCCCACTCAAAGTAGCTTTCATCTATGTTGGGCCAGTGAATGATTTCGGATGGACGATGCGGATCAATGAGGCTCGAAATAATCTTGAGCTTACTTTCGGTTCCAGCGTGAACGCAAGCACATACTTTGAGAATGTCCCAGAGGGCGAGTACGAAGGTTATCAGAGCGACATCGGTGAGACCGTCAAGCTGGGCACCGAAGTTCCCGAGTACTTTGTAGACGGGAACTCTTCACACTACAACAAGTATTACCTCGCGGTCAAGCTCTTCAAGCAAATGTGCGACGAAGACTACGACTTGGTGTTTGCCGCTAGTTTTGGATTCACGTCCCAGGCGTACGATGTTTCCGAGCATTACTTGGGCTGCAAAACGGTGGGCGACGGCTCGACCTCTTCCGAAGAGTATAACACTTATTTTCTCGGATCAGCCGGGTACAGATTTGGCGAGCGTCTTTCCAATGCGTTTGGAAAAATTTACCAGATGCGGTATCTCGTTGGCATGGCAGCTGGCTATGAATTACTGAAGCGGCAATCTGAGAAGGAAGCCGCGGGGATTACAAACTCAACATTTTGCGTAGGGTACATTGGGGCATACCCGCTCCCCGAAGTACAGCGCGGGATGAACGCCTTTTTGGTAGGTTGCCAAGAGATGTTTCCAGAGTGCACTATCAAAGCGCTGTGGTCTGGAGTTTGGCACAACGATGAAGTGGAGACCAACGCGGCTGCATTTCTGTGGAACGAGGGGAACTGCGAGATAGTGACACAGCACAGTGACACAGCAGAGCCCCAAATTTACTACAAGAGCCGAGGAGGCGTCAGTGTGGGATACAATCAGGACGGGCGGGCGCTAGTTGGCGATTCTGTCTTGGTTTCCGCAATGTTGGATTGGCAGCCCGTGCTCAAATACTTTATCGATAAAGTGCGCAATGGACTTTGGCAAGCCGAAGAAGACGTGTGGCTTGGTGTTGACGACGGTGCGGTGAAGCTCTCGCCATACTTTAGCCCAATCGTGCCAACGGCCATCCAAGAAAAGATTCTTAGAAGGAAGACCGAGCTAGAAAATTTACACGGGGATGATGCGTTCACCACAATATTTTGCGGAAATCTCAAGAAACGTTGGACCTACAAGACTGTTGAAGGTGGCAACGTCCGCACTTCCGGGTGCGGGTTCCAGCCCGAGTGGGTTCGCTTGGACTCAGCAACTCCGCTGAACCCCAAGCATTTTCGGAGAGAGGACGGAACGCAGCTTTCAGAATCCGATGTCCCCAGGGACACAGATTGCCTCTACGGCATGGACTATGCTGGGCAGGCTTTCTTGCAGAACGCTTACCCCAGCACACTCGAGGGCAACGACAGCTCTGTCGACGAAGACTACGTCTTTAACGATTTTCTCCTCGATGGCATTGAGTTGTTTGAACCGGTTGTAAGCTCCTATGGAACCGTTTTTGGCCCCGATAATCATGGCTGTGCCTCGGATTTCGGCACGCTCGGGGACAGATTCTATTTCCCCCCGACTGTGTATCCTGAGTGCGATGGCACGCAATGGACTATAAGCAGAGGTGAGTGTGACGCTTCCAGCCTCACTACCTCTGTGGTTTACAGCTGGTTAAAAAATGAGTCCACGGACGAGTATTTGTACTGCGGAAATGTAGAAGACGAGAGCGGCAAATTTACTACAGTCGCAGATTTACCGTACATGCCATCGGGTCCGCCGTGTGACTTTGTGGACAGAGGTTCGGCATCAGGGAAGATTGCCACCGTTGTTGCCGTGTTTGGCGCCAGTGCGCAGCTTTGCATCATCATCCTCACGTTGAAATTTCGAAACGAAAAGCAGATTAAGGAAATGCAGCCACTATTGGTCATCTGCATGGCCGTTGGAGGAATTATATTGAATCTCAGCACAATTGCATTCATAGGAGAAAACACTGACGAGTCATGCCTTACGCGCATTTGGCTCTTCAACATCGCCTTCGACATGGTTTTTTCATTCCTTTGGGCGAGAATCTACCGAGTGTTTATTCTGTTCAGCTCGGTCAAGAAAATGAGGAAGGTCGTCATTCGTAGCCGAGACGTGCTCAAGAACGCCTTATCCCTCGTTGGCCTCGACGTCATCATTCTTAGCTTGTGGTCCGCGCTCGACCCACCTGCCCCAACAGAGTCGCACACGGTTCTCGTGGATCTTGTTCAGCCTGCGCAAGGTCACATTTCATTTGTTACGTGCACGTCGTCTTCTGGAGTCTTTATGTCGGCGACACTCACCTACAAGGTTGCTCTCATACTCAGCGCTTGCTATCTCGTTTACGCAAGCAAGAAGATCCCATCTTCGTTCGTTGAGCATAAGTTTATCATTTTCGGCACTTATAACACCGCCGTGCTGAGCTTCATCGTGCTTCTGACGACCCTGGTCACCCAGGACTCCCCCGAGCTTGGACTGGTTATCCAGTCCATTGGAGTGGCCTTGGGTAACTTTATTGTCATCGGGTCCATCACTTTGCCGCGTTTCTTCGCAGCAATGAATATCATCAAAGTCCGCTCTGGCATATACAGCAGCAACGACGGAACCTCCCCTAGCGGCCAGGCTTCGTCCTTTCCCCTGACCAATGAAGCCAGCAGGCCACCAAGCATGGGTTCCACCAACCCCACCAGCTCTCAAAACTCGTCCAGCGTCGTTCCATCCTAGGCAAAGCACCTGTAGGCAGCTGTCAGCCGCTGGCACAGCGTTGCCGGCTGCCAAAATGCCAATTGCCGCATAATCTGATTTGTATTGCACGCCATGATCGCCGACGGGCCCGCCTCTTGTGCACCCCATTTTGTACTGCACCACAACCCCGAGTCTACTTTCATTTCCACTCTTTCTTCTTCAGTTTCCAGTCGCCGACCATGCTTCCAGACACCTCGTCTCTCACTCTCACTCTCTTTCATCTCCCATCTCCCACCTTCCATGTTCCATGCTACATCTCCCTTGTTCCATCTCCACGTTCCATGTACTGCCATGTATTTCCATCTTCCATCTTCCATGTGCTGCCATGTATTTCCATCTTCCATCTTCCATGTACTGCCATGTATTTCCATGTTCCATATTTCATGTTTCATGTTTCATGCACTTGCGCGCCTGTAACTCGGCAGCAGAGTCTCTTTCTAGAGACCTCGTAGAGGCTCCGAGTACGTCGGGAGTACGTGCGCGGAGAGAGGACAAGGGACAGAGGACAAAGGACAAAGGACAAGGAGGACTATTGTGGCAGGGACCGACCGTCTGTTTCTGCGAAGTAAGTCGCCATTGGGAGCGAGCGTCGGAGGTAGAGAGGGCGGGAGGGTGAGAGTGGCGCTGTGAGCTGACAACTTTGTTGTGTTGTTGGTTTTGGTTTATTTGGAAGGAAGGAAATTGGGTGCACTGAGTTCGCGAGTCGGATCACTCGCCGGCGCGCGGATAGAAGCGCGATAGGTTGTTACACAAGGCTCGGGTCTTGGAACTTGTAGGGTGAGCTCGTTTTGGAAGGCTTGGCGGTGGATGGTTCGATCGAATCGCACACAAAGGTCTCCAGGAGGTGTGGTTTGTTCTTTAAGTTTGTGGTGCAGCCGAGCATCGGCGTGGATTTGTACACTTTGACGGCCTTGCCGCGCCATAAAATCTGGCTGAAGGGTCGGCGACTGGGAATCAAGTTGGGCCTTGGCGGATCGTAAATCCTACGATCCACGTTGGCATTTCCATTCTTTTCGCGGGCTGGACAGGAAGTGAGCAGGTGCTGTTTGATGATCGCTAGAATGCAGCTCTTAGAAGCGCTGCGCGGTCGATGGCAACTCAGTCGTAGTATCGTCGGCCGGGATGGATCGCCGATGGGCCAAGTTTCGGGCGCAATTGCGGAGTTCACACCACTTGTTGCTCCTGAGCTCGAGAAGATTCAAAGTGATTTTTCAAAAAGGCACGAAGAAGCAGCGACCGGGCAGCTCGTCAAGTATCACGAAGAAGGGGAGCTCGTGCTACCGAAAGGGCCGCGCATGGGATTTTCACGAGAGTATCTTTATGAGCTGGATGGCTCACGAGGAAAAGTCTACTTCCTTAAGACCGAACAAGCCGAAGATCATCTCAAGTTCTTCCACGGCATTGAGGTTGACAGTCAAGGTAAGCAGATTTTGTGACATGCACAATTGCAATTATCGCGTATCATGAAAGCGCTGAAGAAGCTGACTTTGTAATCAACCTTGTTTTTGGCAATCCTCAGGAATTTCTTCCGCTGAACACCTGTGCATAAACGATCTCTACAAGGTAAAGCTTGAGTTTAATGGTCCGACAGAATTTAGCATGCACTGGAGTGTTACTGGGCCTGCCAAAGACTATGAAATATTCTCCAACTTCAAGAAAGCTTCGAACTGATTCATTGTACATGTCTTGCCCAGTATAGATCTGTTACTTCGTTTGCAGCTCTTAAAAGTAATATTTTCAAAGCCTTTCAACCACACACCTGTGAGTGTATAGCTGTTGTGGGGTAAAAACCCTCTTTGAGAATTCTTCCAGATCAGATTTTGCGCAACTATTCCGCCCATTGGTTGCTATTAAGCTATGAAAAGAAAGGTTGCGTTTTACCCCCAGTTTGACGCGTCTGCGAGCCTCCTTTTAAAGTAGCATGTGAGCGTTGAGGTACACCGAAAAGTTCGTAATCAATTGTCTACAAAACAGGCTTTTTAGACTAGGTATTTGGCAAACATCGATGGAAACGAGATGAAACCATCACACCAACTATTGAGTACTAATCCGCTCCCCAATGCACAAACCCCACCAAAGATGGCCATCTGTTCCTCCCTCGCGACACATTGCACTATCTCCATTGGGCAAGGTCAGCTTCCGCTCATCACCAGACAGATCGTTCAAAGCTGTTTCGAGTCATTCCTTTCCGATCGATCCGCAGCGTTGTTCCCATCGTCAGAGAAGACAAACAGGGCACGACACTGATCGAGGTTTTACAAAGGAGATTGACTTTTTCAAGGGCTTGTTTTCAGTGTTAATCAATCAACAAGAAATTGTAATGAACGAATAAACACTCGAGCGATCGATAGAGGTAAATTATAAAGCTTTTTAGCTCCGGAGTTTCTCAATCAAGTGACTACTGTAACTTGGATAGTGCCCGTGACCGTGACCGTGACATGTTGCCGTTGAACGGATAGTATTAACGAACTGCTTGACCAGCTTATAGGACCCGAGACTCGAAATTAAGACAGCGGAGACCGAAGAACAGAAAAAATAATAAAATTTGGATTTGAAAATAATCGGATTCTAAATGATCCATTCTGAAAGCTGACTTGGGCTTGAGAATGAAGCGCTATTGGACGAGGTGCTCACTCCCGTTCATGATGCTCACAGCAGCGTTGGACGAACGCCAGGGCAAGTGCAACACAAGAAGAGTGCACGGAGGTGCCAGCTCTGCAGTGGCATATGAGATCGTTTGATTCGTTACGAAACAGCCGAATGGTGCCAACCATTTCGAGTCAAATGATTGACGGGCTTGTGCACTCTGTTTTGGAGTCCAATGATTTCATGGGAACGTATTTGTACAGCTACTTCAACGGCGGAGGAGTGAGCTCCGTTTCCATTGCTCGACGGTAATTGCGAACCGCTTTTTTATCTGTCCAAAGTACAAGTATTCAATTCATACACTGTAGATGCTCTTGAAGATTGGCCAAGTTTAAGAAAGCACATGTTGCGGTTGACCATGTAGAATATTACGAATCAGGCGTCTAGAATCACTTTTGTTGCGAGCGAGATATGCGAGATAGCCGGTGGCTCGGATACGTTATAGCCGCACAAGTCACGGTCATGGTGCCGGTAAAGCGTAGGCTTGCTCAGCCAAAGCTCGATCCAAGGGTACTGCTGCCAAAGTTCTCAGCATCCAATACCAGCGTTTGTTTTAGCAAGCGTCGCAAAGCATTCAAGGGGAAGCTGACAGCGAGTTAAGAACAGTGAACGGCCAAATTCGCTGCACGCTACACTGCAGTCCTCCAAGTGTCCATCCAACGAGGTTGGCGTCGGGTTGTGGAAGAGGGCCTGGTTGCGCGAGTTCGCTCGTATTTTCAGGTCGGGCGGTCAGCCGCAGAGCAGTTGCTTGAGCGGAACAAGGCATTGAATCGTGGACGAAGAGCTTCTTCATTCAAGCGGCAGTGTTGTCCAGAATGTCGGAAGAGCGAACAAGGCAACTTCAGAAGGCGATGAGCCTGGAAAGCATTCCGTCGATACCTGGCTTTCAGGCTCGTCCGGTGACCAGGGGAGGTGGTCACTTCAAGCCACAGAGGTTTACTCTGGGGCATAATGGCCGCTTCGAACGCGAGTTCCCGAGCACCCTGCAAGGCGCATCGGAGCAAGTCATTCTGCAAAAGGATGAGCTCCTCAAGCAATGGCAAGAGATTGCAGAGCAGGAGAAGCTGCGCCAGTACGCAGAAGATCAGAAGGCACGCATGATGGTGTCTCCAAAGTCGCTCTCGACGACCAAGTCTGTCGACGCGCTTCGTGTGCCACCCTCATGGCTGAAGCACAATCGTGACGTTCTTCGCTTCTTCATGTACTTTCAAGAGCCTGTCTTCGAGTCTTCCATCGAAACATATCGCGTCCGCAAATGTGTGGCGTTCTTTTATCTCGAGGACGGCAGCATCTCCATTAACGAGCCGAAGGAGAGTAACTCCGGACTTTCTCAAGGTTCCTTTCTCAAACGTGCCGTCGTTACGAACGACAGTGGCGAGAATCTGACCCCTGAAGACTTTTTGGTGGGCAAGGAGATCACCATCCATGGCAGGACATTCCGTGTGGTTGATGCCGATGTGAAGACGCGCAACTACTTTGTGCAGAATGGAGTGCTTGTGGACGACGCTGAGCCATACCCTGAGGATCCGCATAGACGCAAGATCCGCACAAGTGCCGAGGCTGCGCTCTTGAGGAAAAGCCCTAAAGCAAGTCCGAACGCACGCAAGGGCGGTCTCAACAGTCTGCTTAAAAACGACCAGACACTCAAGTTCATGGTCTTGTGGGATGACACCTCTAGGCTTTACGGCCAGAAGAATTTCTACAGTCTCCACTACTTTCTTGCCGATGACACTATGGAGATTCGGAAAGTCGCTTCTGGACATCAGGGCAACAACGACTTCCCTGTCCTTCTCAAGCGCTCCAAGCTTCCTCGCGATGTTGACGATACCGACGCTGGGTTCGTTACCTCCGAAGATCTTGTGTGCGGGCAGATGATCAACTGCTGGGGTCGCCAGCTTATGCTCCTAAAGTGCACCGACCCTTTCACAACGAGCTACTACGAGCGCGTGCACGGCTTCAAGCAGCCTGTTGTTCAAATTCGCGAGGAGCACAAGCCAATTATTAAGAAGGTCATTCCTCCTTACAATGGCTTCGGTTCCGAGGCAGATTCTCTTGCAAATTGCTTGAATCTCATCCCGAAACCAGTAAGTCAAGACCTCCACAGATTTCTCAACAATCGAGGTAAAACTCTCCGCTTCAAGGCCATGTTTGTCAATCCAGGGCCGGAGGACAAGGACCGCCGCTTCCAGATCACTTACTACATGGACGATGACACTTGTGCCGTGTACGAACCTCCTCGTCGCAACAGTGGCATCCTTGGGGGCAAGTTCTTGGAGCGTGGCAAGTACAAGAAACCAGTTCGCGCAAAGGCTCGGTCTACCAGCGACCTCAAGCTTCTCAAGGATACCATCTTGGACAAGATCCAGTCTC
This sequence comes from Parietichytrium sp. I65-24A, assembly GCA_012862575.1. Taxonomy (NCBI): domain Eukaryota; class Bigyra; order Thraustochytrida; family Thraustochytriidae; genus Parietichytrium; species Parietichytrium sp. I65-24A. The sequence goes on from BLSF01000048.1 coordinate 266,473, forward strand.
GTATGGTCGGCGGTCCGTACGTCCTTTTGCGTGCATTCAGGAAATTCGGCTCTGATGAAAACGGATGTATTTCGTTCGAGAACTTCAAAATCGGGTTGCGTTCTATTGGAATTCTTCCGACTGCCTTCTCAGACGAGCAGCTTGAGCGCTTATTCAGACTTTATGATAAGAGCGGGGACATGAAGATTGACTACCAGGAGTTTGTGGATCACGTTATGCAGGATAAGCCTATCGCTGCGAACGAAGCGCGCTTCACATTACGCTGGCTGCGAACCTCTGACTTTTACGTTGGGGCCGTCATTCAGTTCGTCTTTCAGCAAACTGGAGCAATGACCCAGGAGTTCGAGATTCTTTCTGCCGACCAGCCAACTCTGGACCTTATGCAGGATCATCCTAGTGATTTCCCGAAGTCAAATGTAGAGGCGATCGCGTCAATGCTTGCGGAAACGTTGAGCGAAAACCATGTAAACGTCAACGAAGCCTTCAGAGTCATCGATACGCAAGGGAAGGGTTGGATCCATCCCGGAGAGTTCGGTCAGCTCTTGCGTGCCTGGGCTCTCGACTTTGGCCTCATTGCCGATGACCTCACCGAGCACGAGATGCAAACTCTAGTTCGCCACTACGACCGCGATAGCGACGGCCGTATTTATTATGATGAGTTCGCAAACGCGCTCAAGAAGAAGAAGCCTCTCGACAACAAGCCTCAGGAGCAGAGAATTAGCATTGAAGCAGCTACCGAGGTCATCTTTGACAAACTCCAGAGCTTGAAGGATGTAGATATCATGGCCAAGTTCGTAGAGATCGATGAGGACAACAGTGGAAAGATTTCTTGGGAGGAGTTCCAGCTCATGTTGCGCCGTTTCGATATCTACCTCAACAACGAGAAGGACAAAGCTTTTCTCATGCTCAGATTTGACGCTAACGGCGACGGTCTCATCGACTACAAGGAGTTTTGCGACAGCCTGTTCGTCATTGAAACCGTCAAGGAGAACGGCCAGCTAAGAAAGCGCCTTATTCCTCGAGACCCCAAACAGCTCTTGGAGAGCAACACTCAAGACCAGGATGAAAAGGACACTGACAACATGTACGAGTACAAGTCTCTTCTCTCGAGTGCGCAAAATAATCAGAGCGAGTTTGTGCAGCTTCGAGAGATGATGACTGGCTTCTCGGCCAAGTTTATCTCCCGCAGGAAGCTACTGCAGAAAGTCCTCGCATCTTACGACATTGACGGTACAGGATTCGTGCTTCAGCGCGAGTTCGCCGAAGCTTTGCAGCGCGCAAACGCCGAATACACCCCTCGCGAGCGTATCAAGCTCATTTCCTACATCTTCCCTGAACCTGACTACGAACTTGACTACCTCAAGTTCATGGATATCTTCTTTTCGCAAGATATCAGTGCGGCTCTTCAAACTTTCGGCCATCTCGTTTCCGAGCTTTCTGATCAGGCCGACGAATAGGTCGCGCCGATTCCAGTCTTGACCGGCCCCCCAGCCCCAGCCCCAGCCAGCATCGCCATTGACTGATGCGCGCACCTCTCTTTATCTGAATCTCCAATCTCACCCATCTCCCTTTAGCTCCTAGCTTTTACCAGATCCACACACCAGTTTCTTGTTCTCTCAACATCTCCATCTCCTTGTCCAATCGCACCTTTTCTCTCTCGTATAATTTGCTCGTATCTCCCATACATTGGCAGTGAACACTCATTGGTTCACGATTGCCTTCTTTGCCTACATAGTGCCTACATAGCAGTACCGGTACGATAAGGTTAGTTTCCAACGGTCGAAACCGTCGAAACGAGGCTGGGATACCCCACGGCTTACTTGCATTTGTCGCCTTGGCGCCATGGTTGCCATGGTCATGACAGTCATGACCTGACATAACCTGACATAAGCCTATCACACATCACATATGACACGAGTGAGTGTGTGAGCGAGCGTGTATGAAGAATATGAAGAATATGAAGAATATGAAGAATATGAAGAAGAGAGTCGAAGAGCCTTTGCACAATTGTGCAAGGTACAGACGCTTGCTTAGTCAAATCCATGAAAACGTTGGTTGGCCCAAGAAGCTTAAGTTAGTTTCAGTTGCGTCCATCGATGTCCATCGTTTCGGATGTCCGTCAGTCCGAGTCTCTGCACCAAGTAAGGCTCCCGAGGATCATCCGCTGTTTTCTCTCTCCTCTTGGGAGCGGCCAACTCTGTTCCAAAGTAGTCGCTTCTTTATGCCACCGCGTTCTGCCTGAGGCTTCCATAAAAAAGTAGCGAAACGCACCGGACTTTTGAGTTCTGGTCTCAACTTGCTTTTGCTCTTGCCCTTGCTCTTGCTTGTGCTTTCTCAGGACGCGAGACAGGAAGGAAGGAAGCAAGGAAGGAAGGCAGGGAAGGACGGAGGCGGCCAAGTCGGCCGCGAATGGGAGGTGACGGGGCACAGGGCATTTGAGGCAGGTTTGGAACAGGCTCTGCGGGCTGTTTGACTCCGTCGGGGTGATTGGCTCGTCACGAGCGTTGGATGGTGGAGCGCTGGAGGAGAGATGGCCGCTGATCCCGTGAGAGCGCTGCTGATAATTGATGTGCAGAACGACTTTATCGACGGGAGTCTGGCCGTCCCGGGTGCGAAGGATATACTGGACGTGGTGAATGGGCTGCGGAGAAAGCAGTTTGATTATGTGTATTTGTGCCTGGACTGGCACCCTGTAAACCACTGCTCTTTTCGGACGAACAACCCCGGGGCGGAACTGTTTCAAGTGCTCTACCTGCCTAACACGGGGGATGCGCAGCGGATGTGGCCGGATCACTGCGTGGAAGGGTCGCGAGGAGCGCAGCCGCACGAGGATCTCTTGATCGAGCCCAGTGACATCTGGTCCTTTGCAGGGACCAACCCGCGACGAGACAGCTACTCGGTGTTCAAAGACAATGGCAGCAAGCACTTCACGGACATGGTCAACTCGCTTCGTGAAAACAACGTGTCCGAGATTTATGTGACGGGTCTGGCAACTGATTACTGTGTGCAGTACACGGTGCTGGACGCGAAGGTGTACCTAACAAATGCAGAAGTGTTTGTGATAGAGGACGCCTGTCGCGGTCTGAGTGAGGAAGGGGTGGAACGGGCGTATAAATCTTTCGAGCTTGAAAAGGTGAAGGTGATCAAGTCGACCGGAAAGGAGATCGGCTTTATACCGAATCGCAAAACAAGGTTTGATGGAAAGCTTGAGCTGTTGCGGCCCAATCTATTTCGTGGTCAGAAAATTCCGGACTTGGACGAAGCGTACGAGGCTATTGTTTGCGGGGCATCTTTGAGCAGAAAAAAGTTGAAGGCGCTCGTAAAAGCTGGAGCTATTAATCACGAATGCTCTTGGAGCGCAGCAACTCTGCTGCACGCGTCCAGCGAAAGAGGTAGCTTGAATGATATTGCCCTCATATTTGAAGTAGGCGGCTCGCAGCTTGACAGCACAAAATTAAATTGTCGCGGAGAGAATGCTCTTATGCTTGCTATTAGACACTTGGTCGGCCATCACAGGGTCAAAACGATAAAAGCAATTCTGCGTCACTCCAGCGAAAGCCAACGCAAGCTCCTTTTGCACGCAAAAACGCTTGAACAAGAGCAAACAGTACTGATGATGGCTTGTCAGCAAGGCGACTTAGAAATTGTGGAGTTATTACTAGAGACAGATCACAGCGTGGAGCACCTCTCCCAAAAGTCGAAGTTTAAGAAAACGGCCCTTATGTACGCAAGCATGAAAGACACCCCAGAAGCCGGCGCAATAGTGGAGCTTTTGTTGCGTTCGAGGCAGCCCGGGACGGAGCGTCTAAAACTAATATCTGCAGTGGATTCTGAAGGTTGGAACGCCCTTCACTTTGGCGCAAAGTCGGGTTGCCTTGCAAAGGTGGACTGGGGCCGGGCGCTGGGTACCGCGGATCTTGTCGCCTGCCTTCCTTTTAATAACCGCACCTCCGATGGGCTGGGATTCTCCGTGCTGCAGCTGGCAGCCTGCAATGGACACGATGAGGTGATCCGTACTATATTAGAACTGTGCGAGGTTGATTCTGAAAGAAATTCGGAGAAATCATCACTTGCTCTTGCGGTGAACAATACAATTCGAGGCACAGGGGACACGGAGCTGGACTTGTCATTGAAGAGGGGTCACCTGGAATGCTCGCGGCTTTTGCTGCGGCTTTCTGCGCATGCTTCCACCGAATCAGACAAAATGCAAGAACTTTTGCACCGACTCGTGTTGATGGGCGACGTCGAGGCGTGTGAAAGTATTCTCGACTTTGCGGACGAGAACGAAATAGTCATCGACGAAGCTCTCGTAGTACTCACTCAAAGAATGGAATCCCCGGAAACGTGCACATTCTCCTTCGCCAATTACACGCATCCTGTGCAACAATATCTACACTTTTGCGAATTCTGCTCCGCTTGGGTGTGCTTGGTGTGCAAGGACCGATGCCATGGCCGTGACACCTGCCGTAGTAAGCTTCGCAATCTCGACTTGGAGCACTCTCCAAGCAAGGGGTGGAGACGTAGGGATATTCAAGTATGCTACTGTGAATGCCCTCGGGAATCTTGCTGTGCCAGCTCGGACTTGGATTTACGAGAAAAAGAAGCAAGAACCTTTAGTCCAGCCCCGATTCACACTGGTCACATTTGCTTGGATGGCCCGCTCATCCACCTGTCCAAAATGCTTGCAAGAAACATTCACAACGTTTGGGCGCAAGAGAAGCATGACGACGGATGGGCGTACAGCAAAAGCAGAGACGACTCCAAAAAGTTGCATCCTTTACTTCTCCCATTCGATACGTTGACCGAAGAGGCTGCAAAGTATAATACGGATATCTCAATCGAGACGATAAAGGTAATCAAAGCTCTTGGGTACGAATTGATTCCTCCAGCGAGTAAACAAAACACCGAGAAGGCACTCGAGGAAGCTCTTCATCTCCCAGACAAAGTCTCACCCAAATCACATAGAGCGAGCACTGTGGAAGATAAGTTTGCTGATATTGCTTGGCGGCCGACCGACCCGAAATGCAGTCCCATGGACACAAACAAAATTACTCTTCCGCAAGAGCTTAAGGAGCTGGTGGAATGCGTTGCCAAGAATTCTCATGAGGTTTGGGCCTCGGAAAAAGTTCGGAAGGGCTGGAGATACGCTCCGGCTAGAAACATCAAGGTTGGTTTAAAGCTGAACAAGTCGCTAGTTCCTTTCGCAGCCCTCGACGAAAGTGAGAAAAAGCATCTTCTCCACGGTTCCACGGAAATGATAAAGGCAATATGTTTGCTGGGATACAGGGTAGTAAAGGAAAGCGACGACAGATCTGCACCGTCCCGATTACGACGGACCATGGAGAGGTTTCTTCCGCCGTCTCAGATATCTGCAGAGTCGTGCCACAATCTGATCGAAACCCGGAGGGAGCTCTTCAATCAGTACCTTTTTGCCGCCACACGCCGCGGCCAATTCAACTCGATAGACATACTGATCGCCACCCAACAAAGTATGCACGTGGGAGCAAATCTAAATGCGCAGGACAAGTTTGGGCACACTGCATTGTACATCGCAGTAAAGCGCGGCCACGCGCAGACAGTCAGGCGGCTCTTACAGCTGCACGTTCGTATTGATTTGAAAGATAACAATGGTGTCTCCTCGCTTGCACTGGCAGCTTACCTTGGCAACCTAGACCTCTGCCAAGAACTTGTCCGCCACGATGCTGACATCCTTTCGGTTGATACAATGGGCTTCACGCCCTTGCATCATGCAGCGTACCGTGGAAATCTTGAGGTATGTGGGTATCTGGTTGAGTGTCTTCAACTGCGTTATCAAACCACCTCTGTTGTCAACCTAAATTCTAGTTCAGTCCTTCACGTAAAGGGTCTCCCTCAAGGGAGTGGGTCTTTTAATGGCGCGGAAAGCCCGAGGTTGGACGGTGCCAAGAAGAGTATGATGAAAAGACTGAGCTTCAAAACTGGACAGCATCTCAAGCTAGATCGCAGCTCAACCAAGATTTCGCCGCTCCCAATGAAAGCGCATTCCCCCAAGGTGAACAACTTTTTGGACGGAAGTTCAATGCAGCGAGGTAGTCCTCGCTCTCCTTCACGATCCGAGAGTGGGTTGGAGGACGACGCTCTTTCGGCACAGTATTCGCTGACTTCTTTTTCCCCGTTGTCGCTTGCCATTTTCATGAACCAGATCAACATTGTGGAGCTTTTGATCAAGAGCGGTGCGGATCCAATGCTTTCCGACGATTCTAGCAACAATGCCGACAAGTCATTTCCGCCATATATTCGAGCGCTGCTGCACCATATTTTCACTGCAAGTGAAGTGGATGGACTGCGAGAAGAAATCTCGCTCCGGGCTGTTCAGGAAGAATCGTTTTCCATGAAATCGTCGCCATTGGGGCAATTTATGACCGGCTACCAGCAGGGCCAAGTGTCCAACATGAACGACGGCGGGTTCAGCAAGCTAGCAGAGCAGACAATGGGAATTCAATCCGCTTGGGCTGCTGCTTCTCATTTCGCTCGCCGGCCGTCATTTTCGCGAGGCGATTCTCACCTTGAGCTCCAAAATCAGACCACGCGAGAGCTCAACCATGCTCTTGACCAAGCCCAGGAGCGACTGCAAGGAGCTGCCAAGATGATCCAGGCGCTCAATAGTTCCGAGCGCGTCACTCGCTGGCGAAAGGTTAACGCTTTAAAGCAGTTTTACAGGGAGACGGTGCTCAAGGCAATCATGATCCTTGCATTTGCATTTAACGTTCAATTGGCGCCAGACTATGATGTGGCATCCGAGCAGCAGTGGAAGTCGAGGATACATGAGCATTTGGCGAGAATCCTGGAGGAGATTGAGACGGTGGAAGACTTTCAGCAATCGTTCTTGTCGCGAGTCATTCGATTGGACAACACATCGAACGCTGCCACGTTTTTGAACTTTAATTATCTTATTGGCGCGATTCGCTACGTTCAAAAGGAGCACACTTCCTCCGGATACTTTGATTATGACGAGTTCGTGGATTACGATCTTGGACGTGAGCCTGTGGCAACTTCGCTTGACATTGTTCCTCAAAGTGCAGAAAACATGACCACTTTTCTTTTGCAAAGTGGACCATCAACGAATCCACTGACTTTGCAAAGCTTGAATTTCGAGATTAACTTGTACAACCCGTTCTACGACATATTTGGAATTGTAGATGTCGAGTTGTCGAGCTCGTTCTTCGACGTTCCCGAGTTAACTGCTACAGTCCGGGAGTTCCGACTCAATTACAAGCGATTTCCTCCATCCAGGGAGTTTCAGGTGCTCCTAATCACATTGGCCATCCTGTTTATAGGGCATGGAATTCGGCATTGGTACTTGAAACGAGGCAAGCGGAAAGACTTGCGCACCCAAATTCTTGCGGTGATCCTCCTGGTAATCATTCTCGTTGTGGACATTTTTGTGTATGAATGGAGTCGCCATATACACGCCGACTCAAAGCTTGAAGAATTTCAGGATCTTCGGTCTATCCAGCGGCTCTTGGAAATGGAGCGCAGGGCTTTCGGGTTTTTCTTGTTCCTTAGCACGGTTCCGTTGCTGAACGCAGCTAGAACGATTCCAAGTGTTGGCCCAGTCATTGTGGCTCTTTTGAACACAATTACGAATATGGCCGTGATCATTTACCTTGCAGTTGTCGCAAGCGCATGCATGCTCATTTCCTTGAGTTTTCACGTCAGCTTTGGCACGGAGGTTTTTGAATGGAGCACCCTTTGGAAGACCTTCGAGAATCTGTTTCACAATCCCTTCATTCAGGTATGGGATACCATGAGATCAATTTTTGCGGAATCTACTTCTGGAATGGTCCTTTCGGTAGCCTACATATTGTTCGGGACCATCACAATCAATTTGCTGATTGCCGTCGTGTCGGACGTCTATCCTAGAGAAAGAAAAGCAAGCGATAGCCTGTGGGAGACAATTGTAACCCAGGGAATCGAGAATGACCTATGGTACGCTCGGCTCAGCAGCTCAAAGCGCAATAAATGGTGTTGCTCCAAAAGTACAGTGTCTGAAGCCGAATCTTTTCGAAAATTGGAGGGCGACCTGAGCATCGAATATTGGCAAGAAGAGGACATACTGAAAGGCAAAGAGGGCATCCGATACAGCGCAAATACGAAAGCGGCTCAACCCGCAGACTCTGAAACTGAGATGCGAGTGAGAAAGTTGGAAGAGGACGTGAGGACGTTTTTGACGAAAGGTAGTATCCAGCGATCTGAGTACGCTGGTGGCCATCCCGTTAGTGCAAGAAGCGGTGAATTAACTGGTCGCAGTTACTATGGCGAATTCACGGGTGACGGTGAACAAAAGCCCTCCTCTTCTTTCGAAGCAAAATCTCAAGGAGTCGAAAACAGGCTTAGGGACTTGGAGTCCAAACTGGACCTACTTCTTGGAAAACTTGACCACTTGATTCCCGCTCAGAAAAACAGCAGCACTGTTTCAGACCCATGGAGAGCTCGTGCAGCAGCAAATGAGACTATGATGGCCGAGGGCGGTGATGCGGGCATTGCCTCCGAAAGCGAAATCGAAGCAGCCAAGCAGCTCATTTCTAGACTTCTCCAGCGTGGGCCGTGCCCACTAAATCGTATAAAAGAAGCTTGTGAGAAGTTTGTACCTCCTATTAGCTGGGGCGCCGCCAAACAAGCACGGAGAATCATGGGAGTCGTTCAGTGCAAAGATAACGTGAAAATTGATGGAGCTGTTCAGATCGTGCGCTTCTGGCGCCAAGGCTCGCCGGACGAAATTGCATACCTGGCCCGCAAAGCAGAAGATAGTGGGTTGTGAAATGTTGAAAGACTTCTTTTTTAACGACAAATTCCAGTCAGAAACATTAACAAGTACAACAATTCTCACTGTCATCTAAATCAGCTAACTATTGTGTCCCACTTAAAAAGAAATTGTTCTGTACATTTTTGATGAACTTCTTGTCAAGCCTTTCCTCGAATCGGAGTACAGATGTGGGCGTTTATACAAGCTAGCATTTCAAAACGGCACGGCCTCAGCAATTCCCTCGAAGCGAGGGCGGTCACCGTATCTTTGGCGCGTGCGACTTTGCTTCGCGAAGGTCTCTTTGGTAATCATAGGTAGTGGCCCCAGGTCTGCAATGTGGACGTAGTTCCTGTTGCCCTGGTCTTTTAACAAGTGTTTCAAGCGAAGGTAACCATCGGCCTGTAAATTCAAATACACCGACGGCGAGGAGACAGGCAATATTACAGGTACCTGATCGGGAGGCGTCTGAAGACGAGATGCTCCCCTTACTACCTGGGCCGGGAAAGAAGTCAATGATGGCTCTGGAACAGGTGCAGATTGAAAATACTCTGCGGGTGTTTCAGTCTCTCGATCGGTCATTGCAGGAGCTCTCGGAGATGTAGAGGACTCCACGGTTGTCCGAGCTAAAATATTACTAGGAGCCATACTCTCCTTGGGAGAAGGAAGTGGCGCGAGCGTATGGGATCCAGCGACGTCTGAAGGTGCCGCGAACGAAGTGTTTGTTGACTTGGAACGATGTTCAGGATGCTCGACTTGAATCTCAACGCTGGCACGATCAGGAGGCGTTACCTGCGCCCCTGCATCTGTCTTCGCCACCTTCGGAACTCGCGCTACGTGGTGAAATTGCGCAGTGTACTGCGCTGAAGGCTGTAGCTCTAGCAACCGAGGTTTCGTCGAAAGAGAAGGCGGTTTGTGAAAATGGTCATCAGTGTGGTCACGGAGTAGTTGGACTTTGCTCGCCGCTTTTCTCTTCGTTCGAAGTTCCGTTTCCGTGTACTTTGTTGATCTAGGTCGAGAGAGGACCTCCTCAGATTGCCTCCGCATCTGCAAATGCGACTTGTCCCGAGAGCTGTGTCGGAGGAACATTTTCACGGCACCACGATTAAATACGACGCTGTCTCCGGATGAGGTGGAAACATCTGACATACTATCGTTCTGCTCCCCTGTTTCGCCATCATCAGAAGAGCCTGATGAAGCCAAACTCTTCTCCATTGCGCCATCATTTCTTAAAGGACCAAGTCTCTCAACGAGCATGTCCACGAGCTCCGTGCTCCACGCTGCTCCTTGGGGTAGCTCGTCCCGTTGCTCTTGGAAGGCGCGATCAATCTTTTTCTCTATTTTGTCGATGGCTATAGCCATCTGCTGCTCGATTCGTTCATATTTTCGACTCATCTCGACTCTCAAAGTGGATAGAAAAGGCTCAAGCTCAGTGTTTGGCTTACTGTAGCTCCACATGGGCCTGCCACTCAGATTGGTCGCATGGCCTTGTGGGAATCGCTCCGTAAAGATCCACGGCGAAGGACGACTTCCATCGGACTTTTCTCCAGTTGAGGAGGTTTCTGAACCGGCAGAGGAAATGGCGTCAGATTCTTCAAACGTTTGCTCCGCTGAAGACTCTTCACCTCGCCAAAACCTCTCTCCTCCGTCTTTGTTCGTACATGGGCTCGAAGAGGAAGAATGGTCCTCCTCTGACTGGGATAAATCGTCTACGATCCACTCGCTAGAAGAAGACGAACAGCTCCACTGATCACTGGTGTCTGAAGACGATTTGCTACTCTGCGTTAGATCGGTGAGAAGTGGGGACTCCGTTGGGCTGGGAGACGTGGAACTAACACCTTCTTCTGAATCGGTCGTTAGTTCCTCGGTTTCCCCGGGCCTGGGCATTTGAACCTCTTCTGGCTTGACACCCTGAGGTGGCTTCAAATGATTAAGTACGACATCGACCGCCTCCTTGTCAACTTTGAGAACAACATCCGTAATACTGTTCAGAACATCATTTGAAGCGTGTCGTTCAAACAGGCCAGAAATTGCAATATGGTCATCCAGATTCGCGCCCTTCGACATTGCAAAGCGGAGCAGCAGCGCTTCAGAGACCGGTTTGCGTGACGGCGGGAATGCACAGTTCCAGAGTGTTAAAATAAGAGCTTGCGCGATGGGAATCCAGTCAGAGAGCCTGCCGCGATTTTTCAAGTGAGGCTTCCAGTCTGCACTGCAATCCGAGGTCCAGAAGAGCTCGAGAATCATAACCCCAAGTTGCATGAGCTGACCAGGTGTGTCGGCGTCTCCGCCAATCGTTGCACGAAGAACTTGCGCAAAGCTTTGCACGTCATAAATATTTTTTCGCTGTAGGTGGACAATCTGAACCCAGGTCACGGCTTGTACAACAGATTCGCTCGTCTCATGCCGCGTGATCTGCTCCGACAGAGACGTCGCTTCTTCTACCAGGTTGGTGTGCAACAGCAGCGCGAATGCGCGAGAGCTTACTTTGGCTCGGATGCTGGCAACGATGTGCTCTCGATACGGTGGAAAAGACTGCAGCAGAGCGAGGCTTGCTGAGTCAAAAGACTCGACGAGCACCCTCTCTGCAAGGGCCACGCGAGTGTCGGCAAGAAGGAACTTGACTGCGTATTCGATACTCCAGTCCTCAATCTTGGCCGCAAGAGAGGCCAAGCGAAGAAGATTTAACTTACGAACAGTTCGGCTCGTCGGGTTCGCGCAAGGGCTTGGAACTGAAGTTAGAGTGGCATCGTTCAGAAGTACGCTCGCCAAGACCTGCCCAACAAGAGCGACGGCCGAATCTCGAGAAGGGTCCACGTCTTGCACCCAGGCCTTCGCGAGATGAATTGCCTCGGCGACTTTGTAACGCCTGAGGAGTAGGCAAACAAGTGAATACGTCCCGGAAGGACTGTCTTTGTAGGCTTGTTGCGCATCGTCATACTTGCCCTTGAGGTAGAGATCATGGCCTTCCCAGACGGCGGCTACGGCGGACGGAAAGCCCAACTGATGATCCTCTCTTGAAAGACGGAGATGAGAATCTGAGTACCGATCGTTTGCGCGACCCCTGGCATCAGCCCAGACGCCAGCTCTCTGTTGCGAATACGCGAGAACAGCATCTCCAAGAAGTCTTTCCGAAGGGTCAGAGCTCTGGCGGGCCTTAGCGCCAAGGGCGAGCCATTGGCGGTCAAATGTGACACCTTGGCAAACTGAGATGTGCACTGGGGGCCTTGCACGTGAGGCGCGAAGTCCAGAGTCCACTTGTTCAACCACCTCACCAGCTTCCAATTCGTTTCTGTGAAAATGGTCCTCCGCTAGTCTGAGCACGTATACAGCGGCTGTGAACTTGCCGGCAGCAACTAAGCCCACGCATACCGCGCGAGCAAGATAGCAAACCTCCACAAAGGCGTTCGCGCTTGAGCTGGCCAGAGCCAAAGATTGGGCAAAGATGTTTGTGGCAATAGCAGAATCTTCGCTCACAGCGCACCGCGCCAGGTACTCTGCGCACCGCGACGCCAGTCCATGCTGGGCCGCCGGCCCATGCACAGCCTGGGCCCATGACAGAACCGCCTGTTGAGAGCGATCCATCCCCGGTCCAGGCGCGCAGTCCGCGTAAGTCTCGTGATTCGATCCAACCAACGCCTTGATCACACCACTCTGCAACGTCGCGGGCAGGTGCAGGCGCGCGGAGTGCATCCGTCCGTCAAACCACATAAACCCTGCCTCGTTCGCGATCGGCGCAACCACAGTCCGGTTCCCGGGTTCCATTGTCCTGACGCGCAGCTTGCTCCTCGGCTGCGCGCTCCCTTTGAGCAGCACCCTCAGCGGCGCCCCGCAGGCGAGCATCATCGACACCGCGCCGTCCGACCACGCCAGCGCCAGCACACTCCCGTCCGCGGCCCACGCCAGGCTCGTCACCGCCGCCATCTTCTTGTCCGCCATGCCCGTGACGTTGTCCCTGCGGCGCCCAGCTTCGCTCCGCACGCACCACCCGCTCCCCGTCGGCTCCCACAGCAGCAGCTCCCCGCCCACCGCGGCGGCCACCGTTCTCCCACCCCATATTGCCACCGCGCCCACAGTCCCCGCATTCCCCACAGTCCCCGCATTATTGACATTCTCCACGGTCCCAACGTTTGCGCCGGGCAGCCACGCGCTGCGATGGGCATCCAGCTCCCTTTTGCTGTCTTGCTTCTCCGCCGGTCCTCCCACCAGAATCCGCGCAAACGACAGCGCCACGCGCGCACCCTTCTTCCCCTTCTTCCCCTGTTTCCCCTCTGCGCCCCTGTCCCCGTCCCCGTCCCCGTCCCCGGGCGTCCCAGGTAGTACGAAAAGGCGGCAGAGGTCCAGCGCGCCGGCGTGGGGGTGGAAGTGCGCGGCCGCGGCGGTTCGGGGGTGCGCGTCGCGTACGAGCAGGCGCCAGGTGTGGGGTTGGTCGCGCGCCGTTAGGGGACTGGCGCGGCGCCAGAGCCACGCGGTGCCGTCCTCGCGCCACACCACGGCGTACGCGCCGCCGTCCGCGAGCGCCAGCGAGGACCCCTCGGCCGCGACCCACGGAAGAGCGGCGGAGACGAGCGCGGACACAGCGGGGTGGAGCGCGTACACCTGCAGGAGGTCGCGGGTGAGAACGGCCGCGTGCGTACCTGAGGGACTCAGCGCCAGTGTCCGCGCTCGCCGCAGTCCCCGTCCCACGCGGGAGACGCCGTGGTCCGCCGCGCGCAGCTGCACCACGCGGCCGCTGGCGCCCACACCGGCAGCGGCAGCCCCCGCGGACACCCCCGAGGACACCCCCGCGGAGGCCACGGCGACGGACAGCAGGTCGCGAGGAACCTTCCGGGAACGGTGCGCGGACACCTCCAGCGAGGCGCGCACGTCCATCCTGCCTGCCTGCCTGCCTGCTTTACTGTCCCTCCCGCAGCCGAACGTACGGTTGTCTTAGCGGGCAGCTAGAAACAAGCGTACAGTTCGGCGGAGGGTACCCGAGGACCGGTAGGGCCCGTAACAGTACGCGCTGGTTCTTCGGTTCTTCTCCCACTCAGAGAGAGCAAGGCAAGAAAGCACACGGCGGTTGGGCGATTCGGTTCTAGCTAGCTAGCTAGAGTACTGAGTACTCTAGAGCACCTACAGTGAGCACCGTAGGAGATCGTAGGAGGCGCTCCTTGCGGGGAAGGGTTGGGGAACGCTTTGGGTCGGTTCAAACATGAGGAGGGATCAGAAATGAACAAAAATGAACAAGGTTGAGCAGAAGGACGGCGAGATAGAGTGTGCAGTGGAGAGCTGCGGAACCCTTTTTGCCGTGTATGGTTTGGCGGTCGCGTTGTGTGTATTTGGGTGTTGGGTTTCTCTCTCAGAGATCTCTGAGATGCGTGAACGCGTTGGCGACCGGTGACCGTGAGTGGGGAGGAAGTGGAGGCGGAATGGGAGCGAATAGAGTGACACATGAAAGATATTATCTATATTCGAACAACTAACAACGATTGGGCGAGCCAGACACAGACCCGGAATAAAAGGACAATATGGTCGAGGATCTCGAAAGTGAGAGGAACGGATAAGTGTGCATTCTGGGCTCGCGATGAACGGAGGTGAAGTGGAGCGGAGATTTAGCGGTTTTTCTGGCGCACCACCTTGGTGAAATTGGAACGGGAGATGTGGTAGCCCTGGATGAAGAGAGTGGCCTCCTTGTGGGCGACGCCTTCCACAAACTCTTCAATCTTGATTCCGGGAATCCCGCTCCTCTTGAGATGATATGCGACGCGATAAAACAGCGCCGAGTAGATGCAGGACTTTGCGGCAGCGTGCTCAAGGCTCAGCGCGTACGCGGCAAGAACTTGCCTAATGGCCTCGTGCAAGAAGAACACCCTGTGATCACCGCAATTGCTTGCTTTGAACGCAGTCTCATCGAAACTAACGCGCACCGGGCTCTGGAACAAGAAGGAGTAGTCGTCGTTGAAAAGAACCGCAGCACGGTGCTTGGCCTTGGAACGTAGGTGGGAACTCTCCAAGGTCTGTGCTTCCTCTGCGGAGAGGCGACCGCGATGATACTCCTCCATGACATCGAGAAACCAGACAGCTTCTTTGCTACTAATCCCGTCTGGTTCCACCATGCCAACGTCTTGCGTGCTCAGCGGCAATGGAAAGTGCGAAAAGGACGGCTCATAAGTAGCCGAGAGGGAGTGTGTTTCCTGAATCTGCACATCCATCGAGTCCGCATAACTGCCCGGATGAAGCAGGCTCCCGGTGGTGTCGCACTGGCTATCTTCGTTGTTGTTACTAGCACCAACAACGCTGGCACTGTCCTGTGCCATGGCACCTGCATCGCTAACACTAATATGTGAGCTGCTGCTCGAGCTACTCGTGCCGCCAACTGCACCGAGAAATGGTACCGGGTGGTGACTTTGATGATAGTCATGGAAGCCTTCGTCAGCTCTGTTGTTGCCTCGAGACTCGTGGGGGGTGAAGGAGACGAGCTGATTTCTGGTTTCGGTGTCTAAGTCTTGGCCGCTGTACTGTTTTGCGTCATATGGAAAATCTATGAGCAAATCACAGTCAAGATCTTCGTCGTCTTCGTTATCCAGGACTGCGCGCGACTCCGTGTCTCTGCGTCGCCTTGGCGCGCGTTCAGGTTTCTCAGCTGGCTTGGACGACTGCGAAGTAAAGAGCTCGTGGTTGGTATTATCGCGATGCATGAGAATCATCCCTGTGCGATGAGGCACGCCAAACCGTCAAGCTTGAGCGCACGGACTTGAGAAAAAAGTGGGAAAGCCGTCTCCGAATGTAGAATATTGGTTTTGCAGATCTTTGCCTCGTTGGCTGACCAGGTCCCGATCGAGCTTTCGAGCTTTGGTATCTGAAGAAGCAAGATCGGTAAGCCTCTGATGGCGCTTTTGCACGGATCCAGAAAATCCGCCGATTGGCTTAGATTCGGGTTTGTATTGCCTGCTACTCGACGAATTATCGCAATTTGGTTTTCAGTTCAGGTGTTTCGATGCTCATATTCTCAAAATAGGAAAAGTGTTCTTCATGAGCATGATGAGAAGTCCTTGGTTTGCAAGCCCGGATTTTGTGCTCTGGTCCTTAGAGCCGTTCTACAAAAAGTCCAATGCTGTGGGAAATTCGCGCAATTTTGCACTCCGAACTGCCTTGATTGGACCCAGCCGCTACTAAGGACTACACTCCGGTCAACGAGCATTTCTTTCCGAAGCCCAGGCAAGTATGTAGGTCAAGGGAGGAGAAAACAGACACGAAAAAGAGACACTTCACTATGCAATCAAGCATGGAAAAGCCCAGCAATCGGTTGTTAAAAAGTGCGGACCCGGGACAATCCTGTATTTCTCAACATTCGAATTCAACGACTTCGCCAATTAAATTCTACAAACGAGACGAATGCAGTTATGGGGCTTATGGGGCAGTCAATTTATGAGCCTTAGTGACAACTAAATAAATTGCGTATTATCAATTTTTGCGCTGTGGATACAGACCTTATTTGAAAAAAAGCCTTCTTTAGGGCTAAGATTACCTCCTACGAAAGACTCTAAATCCATGCGTAAGTCCTCAGGGTGAATCGCAGTGCACCAAGAGCACCAAGGTTTGTTTCTCTCCCCAGTCAAGGTGGCAGACCAACGTATCGCCATGCTTGAATTACGGGACGAAAAATCCCATTTGTCTGCTTGGCTCATTTGGCCGTCTCTCGCAATGGCTGCATTCTAAGGACTATTCGCTGTGCAAACCATTCTGTAATTCTCCACCTGTCGTGAAATGTCCAACACAAAATTGGCCTACCCTGCGGAACGCATTCATCCATGAGAATGTTGAAGTGTGCACTAACAAATCTTAATAGGAGGTGCTATAGTCGGGTCCATTTTCTGAATTCCTAGTGTTTTGAGTGTGTACAGCGAATAAGGCGAGCCTTCGAAATCTTCCAAATTCTGAACTTTTTCTTTTGCAATACCATTGCGAACATTCGCAATGAATGGCAAGTGGAGACGGCGGAAAAGACCATAAAGCAGAATGGCAAACTTTTGAATGAATGAATGCGCAGAACTGGCCAAGTAATTCAATGGAGGAAATCGAGGGTTGGTGCTCGCGGACAAAACCCATCTCGGTGAGAACAAGTCAATCTCTTTCGAATAAGGTTAACTATGCGTGACAATTTTTTCCACGGCTTCGAACGCAGATTATTCATCAAAATCTCCTTTTATTGCATGCAAAAGTCCCATCGCGACATCTCCTCCTCGGCATACGTTAAAGTCGAGTGAGGCTTGCAAAACTGCGTCGCTACGGTGGAGACGGGGATCGAATGCTCCGCTGGTTTTCCTTCGCTCTCATGGCATGATTTCCAAGGATCCACTTTGGCCCAAGCCTTCTGTGGTTAAGGGTTGGTGTCTCCAAATTGGACGCAGATTGTCGTATCGGAGCTGCAGCTTTCCTGTGAAACCCCGCACCTTCCTTCAGGCAATGTCCCTTCGTTTGTCGTAGTGGCGGCCTATTCTATGTATGGAGCAGAGTGCGTCCAATTGTGCAGATTCCTTCGCGCTATGCGACACCTACACAAAGTGTTGAAAATGGACCGTCATCGTGGTTTGTCTTGCTCTGGTCCGACATGCGAGCTTACCTTTTACTAGCGGACCAACTTGCTCGACTCTTTCGCAGTTTCTGCATTTCTCGCATGAAGTCCCGCCAACTTAGCTACCATGAGCTAGCCCGGCTTGCCCCTCATGTTCGCCCAAATCATCGCCTCCGATCTGCGGAACTCCGAGGGGCTCTGCCTCGCCACGACATGTCACGACAAGCGAATTCCGATGCCTAAATTCCCACGACAAAGTGTGCAAACGAGCTATATCAACCCCAAGCTAGGTTCTTGCAGTCTTTCTCGTTGATCGTTAGGTTTTTGTTTTCAGATAGATCCAGTCAAGTCCAGGTCGCCTCGGCTCTCCCGCCTTGCCTCTATTCGCGCGCTGCCCAGCTCCTCCACTCGCAGCCTTGACTGTGGATCACTTTGAGACCCTCCCCCCCCTCCGCCCCGTTGTCAACATCAATGAAGTGGGATGAAAAGTAGCTTCCGTTCAAGATTCACAATTCACAATTACACAATTCACAATTAACAATGTCGAAGTCTTTCGCGCCGTGAGATCCTTAGCGGCTGGCCGAGCTCCTCGCTGGTGCAAAGCCTGTGGCGATGGGCTCCTGCATCATCAACGCCATCAAGATCACCAAGATCATCAACATCAGACGTCGCAGAGATGACATTGCTTTTCTTTTCAAAGCACTCACTCACGAGTACGTTTAATTAAATAAAAAGTGCAGCAACTTGAAAACTTCCCGCGCGCACAAAACCGTCGTCGCCCGCATTAGCAGCCATCACCATCACCATCACCACCACCACCACAGAGCCTTCCTTCATATGTCGATCGACGTTCTACATTCTACATTTGCCGCAAGAACCGGTTCTTCTGTCCGTCGAATCCCGGTTCTCGAGCACACTCATTGCGCACCGAATTCGGGTTCTCAAGCCACACGCTAACCCTCTCCTACCCTCTTCCCTAACCAGCAGCTCCCTTCCAAGATCCATACAATGCATTCACTGTCAATGCATCCACTCTCCGCAGCCGCGACCCCGGGCGCGACGTCTCGGCGTGAAAATAGGAGAATGTCTCTCCCCGAGGACGCTGCGCACACCCTCCTCTCGCGGCTGGGTCCGCGCGCGCTGAACCTGTGCGCGGACCTAAGCGCGGACGGCCAGGCTCACCTCTTCGCGCCCTGCGCCAAGCGTGCGCGCACGGACGGTGAGGTACGCGAGGACAGCGGCGTACGCGAGGACGGCGTGGCGCGGCTGGGCGCGCAGCTGGTGGCGCTGGACGATGCGTACCCCGGGGGACTGGCGCAGTACGTGGCGCGCGCGAGGGACCTGCTGCAGCGCAGTGCGCGAGGGGAGAACCCCTTGGCGGGGATGCGCGCGGAGGCCCCGCAGCTAGTGTTTAGAGTGACGGGCGCGATAGGACGTAGGAGCGGCCAGACACTGACAAACGACGAGATTGATGATCAGAAGCTAAGAGGGCAGTCAATGTCGCAGCCAATGTCGCCGTCAATGTCGCCGTCGGTGTCGCAACCAATGTTGGAGTCAATGTCACAGCCAATGTCGCAGTCAATGTCGCAACCAATGTCGCAACCAATGTCGCAGCCAATGTCGCAGTCAATGTCGCAGCCAATGTCGCAACCAATATCGCAGCCAATGTCGGAGTCAATGTCGCCGTCGGTGTCGCAACCAATGTCGCAGCCAATGTCGCAGCCAATGTCGCAACCAATGTCGCCGTTGCAGTGGGAACGGTGGGAGGGGATAGGGCGGCAGGCTCTGCGGCGTGCATGCTTCGTGCTGGTGGCTGGGGGCCTTGGTGAGCGGCTAGGGTTCTCTGGGATCAAGGTGGCGCTGCCGAGCGATGTGAGCAGCGGACGGTCGTTCCTGCGAGGATACTGCGAGGCAGTGCGTGCGTTGCAGGACGACTCGCTACCGTCGCCGCTAGTTATTATGACGTCCGACGACACGCACGCGGAGACCGTGCGTGTGCTGGAGAGCGAACGGCACTTCGGGCTGAGTGCGGATCAGGTGGTGCTCGTGAAGCAGGACAAAGTTGCCAGCGTGCTCGACGCAGCAGGAACGCTGGCGCTGGACGCGGCGGACAGGTACCAGGTGGCCAGCAAGCCGCACGGGCACGGGGACGTGCATACTCTGCTACACCGCGCGGGGCTGCCGGACAAGTGGTTGGCCCAGGGTTTCAAATGGGTGGTGTTTTTCCAGGACACGAATCCGATGTGCTTCCGCACGATCCCTGCGGCCGCCGGTGTCAGCGAGGAGCACGGTCTGGCGGTGAATTCGGTGGCGGTACCACGCAAGGCCAAGGCGGCGGCGGGAGCGATCATGCGGCTGGTATCGGAGGAAGACGGGAGCGAGGCCACGGTGAACGTAGAGTACAACTTGGTGGACGACCTCCTGCGCAGCGCAGGCAGCGGCGATGTGAACGGGCCCGATGGCTTCTCGGCGTTCCCGGGGAACACAAATCAGCTCATCTTCGAGCTTGGCCGGTACTGCGAGACGCTGAAGGAGACTGGGGGCGCCGTACCAGAATTTGTAAACCCAAAGTATGTGGACGAGGCCAGAACTGCCTTCAAAAGTGCCGCGCGGCTGGAATGCATGATGCAAGATCTACCGCTCGCGTTCAGAGGCAAGGCAGGCATCAAGGTTGGGGTGACTATTTTCGAAGACTCTGACTATGAGATCAAGCACGGTTTTGAGCCAGCACTCACACATCGCCTATACGCTCCAGCGAAAAACAATCTTGCGGACGCCGTGAAAAAGGCCCGTGATGGCATACCGGACGCCAGCGCAACATCTTCCGAGCTTGCTGTGTACGCGTGCAACGCGCTCATACTAGACAACATTGGGTGCAAGATTGGGCCACCAACGCCGTGTGATTACGGTGGAATCAAGCAGCTCGAGTGGGCTCGCATTGTTTTCTGCCCGAGGTTTCTTCCTGTGTTTTCGGAAGCCAAGGAGAGATTTCGGAAACCAGAAAACGTAGAAATATCTAGCACTTCGACTCTTGTGATAGTCGGGGATTTCACGTTCGAGGACAGCTTCTTTCTTGACGGTGCGTTGTATCTCTACGCTCCAGAAGGAGTGAAGGTGCGCATTGGGAAAGTCGACGTCCGAAATCGCGGAATCAAGCTACTCAAGGTTGATCCAAACGACGAAACCGAGGCTGAGGTACACAGAATTCGAGGGTTCAAGCCAGATCAGGAAATACCCACAACGACGAACGACTGCGCTTGCGTGAAAAACTTTACAGTTAATGATTCGACACCTGATGATGTCTTGGTGATAGAACACCATGCCGTGTTTTAAAAAATCTTCGAATTTGTGAGATTGAATTACTGAGTTATTTAAAAAATAGTACTATATAGAACAGAAGTTGCCAACACAAGAAAAGTGAACAACTCGACACGTCGAGCCTTGGCAATACAAACTTTAGAGCCCAACGGAATCAGAGCGCAGGTGAAATGACGCCCGAGTCATGCCGCGCGGAGAACCGAAATCTTTGTCTTACACCCCGCTCTCTTCCAAAACACCCCCGTCGGTGGTTGTTACATTGGTGTAGATGTCCATACGCGTCGTCAGTCCTGAACCCGCAGTCGCCTTGACGGTTCTTGGAGCGACGGTGCTCTTATCTTCAGAAGTAGTTCCGCTCGCCCCATGGTTTGTTGCAGTAGATTGCTGGTTGATGATGTCTACCTTGTACATCTTTGGAACGAAAAGAAATACTAGCATCATGGTATTACACAGCCAAATCGGGGGACCTGTCGCAAAATATCTCGCGACCGGGTCAGATATCGCGAATGACACCCCAAAGCTGATGGAACCCAGGACAAGGATGTTGTAAATTGACATGCCGATCTCCTTGGAATCGTTCATCTCCGGGATAGAGACCTTGCGTGTCATGTACGCCAGGTATGCACCACGAATGATCATAGACCCAATTGCCAGTGCGAGAACCAAAAGGAGAATGTTATGGTTCTCACTTGAGCAGTACTCGGTCACATAGACGACTTTTTGGCCATCCACGAATTCTGGACTTGCGAGATCGACGTAGAAGTGATGTGGACTGATAGCCTCAAAGATAAACAAGATGAGGACCACGATGAAGACGTACCCAGCGACCAGCTTGAAGAGCCGTTGCGCAGGAAACTTTACCTTCTTCATCTTCTTGTTGTTGAAAAGTAGGTGCACTCTTTCCGCCTTCACGAACAATGTCGCAATGGAGAGCGTTATTCCGATCGAGAGCATCCAGATCCGTGGAACACATGAGCTGGTCACAATGGAGCCGCAATATTCGAGTCCTTTTACCGGCACGGATCCCGAATAATTTGCCTCAAAGGCAACCTGACACTCTGATGAGCTCTCAGCGCCGGGCCCCATAAGCCAAAGTGATAAGTACACGAGTACGCTGCCAAGTGTGACGCACAGGTTGGCGTAACCAGACATCAAGCGCACAGTTCGAGTATTTCGGCGTGCGATGAGCCAGACAGTAGAGAGGACTGCCAAGATCAATCCTGTTATTACGAGCAGACCAGCAATTGGAGCTGTGCTAGACATATCCTCCCATTGGAAATAGATCGGCAGAGAACCGCAACTGACGTAGACCGGATACTCTTTGCTGATAGTTTGGGAATCCGCTTTATCGTTGATGGTCACCGTAATGGTTCCCGACTCAAGTAGGAGCGAGGTGCACGTCAAGGCGGTGACGTCCAGTTCCAACAACACCTCAGTTTCAGATTCACTTTGTAGAGCGTTGCTGTTAATGGTTGACGGGACGGCGGAACCGTTAATCTGGAGCTGCAGGTTCGACGAGGCCACGACGGAGACTTCATGCTGATCTGAAATTCCATCAACATCGACAATGTGAATGACAAGACGAGCTTCCTCGCTCGGAACGAGATCCACCTCGGTCGTCCAAGATACCGGCACGGGGGCGTCGTAAACTGCTTGAATGTTGACGTCAACAGTGCCATGACGAGAATCTGGCCCAGTCAGTCTCCGGCTTTTTTCATAGTATGGGCAGTCAGACACACTGTACTTGATGCCATCCACTCCATTACTGTCACCATTTGGTTTGTACCAAATGGCGTTTCGCATCCCACTAAGACTTGAGCTATCAAGAAGAAGATTGCCAGAAGGTGTTACGGCTCCATCTAGTAGGACGGCGTCCAGGGCCGGCCAGCGAGCGTCGCTTTCCATTTCAAACCAAATCCTCAATTTCTTCGTGGGAAATGGTTTCGGGCAGATATTGTACTGTACGATAGCAGCACACTGTGCATTCTCAGGAAGATTGGTACAGTAAGAAGACTGCGAAGTACTTCCTTCCCAAGCTGTGGACCACTCTCCTGGGCGCCAGGCGTTCTCCATCTCGATTTTGTAAGCACCACCAGGGCTCCAAACCTCAAACAGACTGACAGTCTTTGCAAATACCGCAGTCTCATAATTGACCAGAACCCACATCTCTGAGGCTATGTTCTCGGGCTGCCACGTGGGATGGTCGTCGCCAGGATAAGGATACTGATCAGGTTCGCCAGCTGCGGCATTTACGCAAAAGTCTTCGTCCCAGCACTGGCTTGCTGTATTCTCGTCCGACTCCATGACCCACTGCGAGATTAAACCTGCTTCAGAAGTATCTATTAGTTGAATTGAACTGGAGCTCCAATCCCCACCATCGTAGCGATAGAGAGTGCCGAGCTCGGGAAAACCGCTGATTTCCACTGTGAAGTTGTCACCTTCGCGATCGTAAATGAGGGAGTCCAAGTCAATCAACACAGCTGCGCTGTCTTCCTCCATTTCTTTTGTCAACGTCTGTGCAGTTGGTGGCGAATTTTCCAATGGAACGTCCACAAAAACAAATGCTTCGTTGCTATACTCCAGTCCATCCCAAGCCCGGTATCGGATGCGAAAGACGTTCTCACCGCCCAGATTAGAAGTCTCATCGTGCTTGAGAATGACTCTTCGCTCGGAAGGAAAAACACTGTATGTTGTGCCTGGATCAAGCTTGTTTTCCCATATGACCCCCAAACCAGCCGTGCTGGTGTACTCGTCAGTAGCTCCCTCTCCGCTTTCACTTTCGTCTTCCCCTGAGGAGTACTCGGGAGCAAAGGTCGTCGCACATTCCGGGCAGTAGAATACTCCGACAATATCCGTGTTTCCTTCCAGTGAAAGGATCTCGTAGACGAGGTTCGTTCCGTCCAGCTCGTCAGTCACGACAACTTGGGTATCTGGAAAAAACAGGATTCTCGTCTGTCCTTCTTTCAGGGTGACTGTCGTGTTAAGCAGCACAGCAGGTGAGTTCGTGGTTACTTTAACTTGCATAGAGGCGATACCATCCGAGTTACCAAAACTGAGCTCAAAGGAATCCTTGCTTCCTGGTTGAGTATTAACAGAAGGAGCATAGCCAATCACGATGGTAGCATTGGAGTCTTCTCGCTCAACTGTAACGTTTGAGCTCAGAGACAGTGCGTGCCATTGCTGAGAGCCAATGGCACAGTTGGCGTCTTCGTTTGGATCGGAGTCCAGAGATTCAACGCAAAGAGTTCCCTCCGTTGGGAGGCTCGAAATGGTATAGTAGTTGGCGTTCTCGGTCTCGAGCTCGATGAAAGTCATCTCGCCACTCGCAGATGCTGAGCGAATCATATGGGATGTACTCCCTGACATCGGCGCAGTGCTTGCGACAGAGTACGGCCCTATTGAACCCCCAGAGCAGGTTGGGAAGCTGAATTCATCCCCACTTGTAGCCTCCACATTCGCGCCCAAGAGCCCAGAGTACCGACCCAACACGGAGTCATAAAGCGGGCTTGAGTTCCCGTCGCGAATATCGAAAGAGTAGTGCAATTCAATGGATGAAGCGTCTTCAACGGCTGCATTGCAGCCTCGTCTGCCGATATCAGCTGCGACTTGAAGGCTCACGGAGGAACTAAGAACGCAAAACTCATCTAGTAAGCCATTGAGATCATAGTCATTTGGGGCGCCAGACCCAATCAAAAAATAGGATGCCTCCTTTCGCTGAAGGGTTTTGAGGGCCTCAATATCAAAAATTTCTGGGTTGACGACCTTTTCCGTAGCGAGTCCTGCATCGGATACCATCAAGAGCTCCCCAGTCGAGGCATTCCAAGAGATAAGATTGTGAATCCAACGCGGCACTCCTTCCGGAATGCTGTGAAATGCGGTGCCATTCAAATCGCTTTTGTACTGAAGACCGAACTGAATTGCTCCGGCGTCGTAGTCAGCGGCGTAAGCCCAAGCCGAAACCGTTTCGTCGCCTTCCGCCACGGGCCAATGAGAAAAGTATGATCCAGAAGACCCTATAACACTCGTGGTGGTCGAGTACTCTGTGTTGGGGGCCTCGGCTTTGTACCAAAAACTCACGGTGAAGCCTTCCAAGAAGGTGTTCTCAGGAAACACCCGTGTCCGAATGGTCTGAGTGTAGGCTGTGGTTGTTCCAACGAACCTCAGAGCGTCACCCGCGCCGTTCACCAAGGGCGTGGCCCCATGCGCCATTGCCAAGGCGTGCGCCATTAGCGCGATGGCGGCCGCTGAGCAGCGCATATTTTCGAGTCAACAACTTGCAGCAGACAAAGAGCCTCTCGCCTCGCTTGGTCAAGAGCGTTTGAGATGAATTGTTCAACCTCCCGCCCGCAGCTCTCTCTTCCCAGCGCGCATTCGAATGCCGCCGACGGATCAGCTCGCAAGTTGCAACGTGCCGGACGCAATCCAATGCAGTGGTTTCGATTCCGGATTGGCGCGCAATTCCAGCCGAGTGGACAGCGCTGTACAGACAACAGACAACAGACAAGGCAGTTTGCAACAAAAATGTGCGATGAGATTATGCAGGTTGACGACGCGGACTTGAATATGACCGAGACACAGGGAGAATGAGAGAATGAGAGAAAGAGACCGACTGGCTAGTCACTGTGAGTGTGATTCCAGTTGCACTTGTGCACGCTCCACTCCTCCAGACAGACGGCACTATTCACTTGTACTGCACCCTCTCCTTGCTGGCTCGCTTCCTCTTTTCCTTCCATACCTTCCGCATTACAGCATTGTACCAGGGTAACTTACCCTTTACAATTTCTTTTTCTTTTCTTGCACAGGTTCACAACTGCGGACTCTGTAGACCTACGATGAAAGAAAGAAAGAAAGAAAGAAAGAAAAAGAGAGCGCGACTAACGAGTCGCTCACCAAGATCACGGTTAGCCACAGTATTATTTCAAACATAATCGTACTTGTACACTCTAACATAACAAGTGTAAAAAAGGAGAAATGTGAAGTTGGAAGACGCGGAGGAGGTACTCACTGTCAGTCCTGTTCCTAGTTCCTGTAGCAGGGCCTCTTCTCGCACTCCGCCTTCTCCTGCCAATTCTAGTCCATTCTCTCTCGTCCACTTCCCCCCTCTCCTCTCCTCTTCCCCAAAATTTAGTTATTCGTCTCCCTCTCCCGTCCGCCTCTTCCTCCTCCCACCAAATCTCGTTCTGACATGTTCTGACTGTGAATACCCCGAAAGCCCTTTCGGAGAATCTCCCTGAAGGGGGAGGCAGGGGAGTGGGCAACGGCGCGTTGCGTTTCGCTTCTGCTTTCAGTTTCATGTTCATTCACATGTCAATGCTCTCTACGGCTGGGTGTGCGTGAGACTTATGAGACCAACGCGGGGGCAGAGAGAGCAGAGATAGAGCAAATAGAGAGAGGAGAGAGTAAGGGAAGGAGGGAGGGAGATGCAATTGCAATTGATTGTTGCCTCACAGGTCACGAATTGGCTATTTGCCGAGTGGGACTGACTGACTTACTGACTGACTGGCGGGATGCATCTCCAAACTCTCTCAGCATCAGTGCGTTTCACGCCGAGAGAACGTCTTCCAGCTCCTGTTCCGGGGTCGACGCATTGAGACAAGACATTTCACAACTTAGAGATCTCTGTTTCACTCTCGCTCGGAAGAACATACCATTTTATCATATGACAGCGGCGTTCACAGTCAAGATTCCTTCATATCGTTACCCCCCCCTTCTCCTCCTTCCCTCCTTCCCAACTCCGTCGCCTGACTTCTTTCCCACAGTGCCTCTCACACTGGTCAACGCAACCACGGACGGATATCAACCGCACTATTTCTTCTAAGAGGGACTTGGAAGGCGGGTAGCCACCGTCTCTCCAATTTCGTATTCGCTCGGGTACTGGCAGTAGTTGCTTCTGGATTGTGAGTTCTGATCTGCGTTCCCATCTCCGTCTCCGTCTCCGTCATTTCGTTTATGTGCTCTTTCGCGAATTACTACGCATAGGCCGCGCCGTCTCGTCGACTGGCGCACTGAGAAGGAGTTATTAGCTGCCCAATCACTGCAATCCTTTAAATTTTCAACGTTATTATCAAATAAAAACAGATGAACATCGGAGGTCGAGGATCCCGACTCTAATCCGATACAAGCCCTTGTCTGCTGGCGCTGTAAGAGAAGCGACACATGTGTCAACGCAGTTTAGCGCAGACTCCTGACCTTGAGAACCACAATTGTGATGTGCAATTCTACAAATTTTCTCGTCGTAGAACTCGTGTATTGCTCGCCCATCTCTTTCACTGTAAATTGAGAGATTTTTCGAGTGTATTGATTGAGACTTTCAAGTGTTGTGTTGAAGCTTTTCCGTTTGAAGAGCCAAGCGTCATACTCTACTATTTTTTTCAAAGTCCTACTGATGTTCACCTTGTGGCGGCGAGCTGCGCGATTTACTCATTTTGTAAATGTCAGTTGGAATTCATCACTACTACATTCTTTCCAGCTGCGGAATTAATCTCGCAAGATGTACGCGTTGGGGTAACAGTCGATCTCAAACGACGACCCCGGAAGATTTCTTCTATTAACTTTGCTCGCTGCAAGGTATCAAGGTATCGGCGAGATATCATCTTCAGGTCGGTAATTCCCTCGTGGTTCGAGAACTTGGAGATCATGGGCAATTTGTACGAAACCCTCTCTCCCAATGCCATCGGTTGGCCTCAAATTCCGGCAGTTTCCCAGAAAAGACTTACAACCGAAACACTGCACCCATCCCCGCGGAGGCTTTAGACTAGAGTCGAGTCTGAGCATCCGAGCCTCGCTGTTGAGCTCCAAGACAACTCGGCAATCATCATCATCAATCAATTTTAAACAATCCATCAGTGTCCATCTCAACCGTAGTACTAGTAAAACAACTATGCAACGGACAAATTGTTGAACACGACTAAGAGTTTGCACTGTGTCGGGATTCTTTTCTTTCTTAGCTACTATAGCGGTAAGCTTATGAGCTTATTCTTGTTCTTGTTGGTCAAGACTCGTCGGAAAAAAAAGGTTTAACAGTAAATTCGAAAATTTCTTTTCGGGCTTCGAACACCCTGTAGCAGCGTGCGGCTGAACGGAGTATGCCCCGGTGTTGAGTTCGCTGTCCTTGATTCATGAAAGACCGCAAGGCTTTCGAACACAGGAGGAACTGACCTCGCCGGCGTACACATGCAAGTGGTGCTCCCGGAAGGTGTCAATCAAGAGAGAAGCAGCTTTAATGGAATTGCCAAATCATGACTCTTGACTGGCTGACTGAATGAATGGATGAATGCAAAGGAGTGGCACCGCACATTTTTTCGACGAATGTCCTTGACAAAGAGGGTACTGAAAAAGAGAAGACGAGTTTGCACGAGTAAGCTTCCACGGGACGAGTCAATTGAAGCGTTTTGTATTTTGGGTGGTTTTTGCGCTCGCAAATTCCAGACCCGTTCCAGAAAGTCGCAGCGCTTCAGGTTTCTCCGAGACTTCATTCATCTAAAGGAGCTGAAAAGATTGCACTGCGGTGCAAAGGCTCCGTGTGGGCTACTCCCGTTGGTGGCTATACCCGCGAGATGGATGTTTTCACTGACATCTACAATTTGCCTACGGGCTTGCACATGTCGGCTGCGCCAGTTGTGTTTGTTTGAAGGCTTCGTAGAACAGTCTCACTATAGATAAATTTTGAAGCAAATTTTCAAGCCAAAAGAGATCCGAGATCTCAAATCCCGACAGCCATGCACTCTTTGGGAAGCCTCGCAAGGTGATTGACGAGTCAAGAGCCTAGGCCACAGACAGTTGTCTATTAACGCAGAACAGCGACGCGCCGGGTGGTGTCGCGATCATTGTCGTGTAGTTGGTGATGCTTGTTCTGCAACCCCTCCGCGACGAACGAGCTGGTCTGCGGAGTGCAAGGTGGAAAGAAAGACTTGGTAATGCAACCTTCCCATGCTGACAATGGCGACGGAAAAGATTTCATCAGCGCGGGCCGGCATGGCTTCTTATGGCACCGTGCACACACTGCATCTGACGGGAAAGAGTTTGGGGATTCCACGATGACGACCCCGATACAGACGGGTCATTTCGGCCCGGCTTTTTCACCACCACCGATCCATAAGGTCACGGTGCCAGCGGGCACAGAGAATGTGACGGAAATTCGAGTCAGCGCAAGCGCTAAAAGGTCAAAGAGTGTGCAAGGGCATACTTCGCAGCTACACCAAGCTATTGAAATTCTGTTTCCGCCTTCTTTTCAAAACATGGTCCACACAGATTGCCGTTTCCTTGGCCCGACGCCAGAGCATTTTCCACGTCGCCATATTTTTCCTCGCACACCGCGCCGATTCGCCCACGATAATATATACTATAGTAAAGAGTAAATAAAATAAACTTCCAAAATCTCATCGCCTAGATCTACTTTTAGGTTGAGCATACATTTCTCGCTATTCATAAGGAGCTATCTATGAATAAAAGCTAGCTCTCTTCTTCACTAATAGTATGTCATATGAGTTACGGTCAAGATAGTCAAGACGGAGAAATCGGGATAACTCGATAGAATGAATAAGTAATTTCTACTGCACACATTTCAATCTTATCTCCAGCGCAGCAAATTCCCTAGGATCGCGAACCTACTTAGAAATCCATACAAGGTTTCAACTAATATAATTCAGATAGTTTTCAGGGTAGAACTCAGTGCTATGCCATTATGTAATTATTATTACCGGTATTACCAGTCGATTATATCCGAGTGGTAGAGACATTTAAGCATCGATTAGACATGCTTAGACCACTTGATCACATTCAAGTTCAAGTTTTAACAGAATTCAGAAAGTTCAAGTTCAAGTTATAGAGTCGCTCAACGGCTCTGTCAGTGAACCAATACTTTATACTTTTTTTTAAATTGACTGTGAATCTATCTCAAAAATCAAATTTTCGCAATGAATGATCACTTGCATTTTGAGGTCGGTAGAGGTGGCTACGCAAGCAATACAAGCAGTGCGGGCACCAGCGCGAAGCAAGGGGTCTTGCGATGGAAGGTGGAGCTCAGATTCATATGAGCAGAAGCAGATTTGAGAAGCGCATGGAATGTAGCTTCTGCAAGTTACGCTGTGGTATTTGTCCGCTTCATGCTAGTAGACTTGCTTTGCCGACCCAGCGTGAAGCGAAGTGTCGTCCGGTTACTTCCATTAGGACGCGTTTGCGGAAAGAGCGTTGAGAAGAGGGCAACCCTTAGATTTAGATGCCAGCCTCTCGCCTGCCAGTTGCACAAGTGCTGACCACGTGAATCAGAAAGGTTGCAACGCATTTCAAACGAATTGTCACGCAAGTGCCTGTGGGTTGGCTTGCGGTTTGCTCGCTTTTGGCAACTAGTCATAGCCAGTCTCGACCACGAGAAGTTGAAGAGCTCACTGTCAGCCGGATAGGAGTTAGCTTGAGGCAGGAAGCGAGTGTAAGGGGAAATGAGTAAAACGATGCTGGGAATAATATTTGGCGGAAGGTAAGTACAATTAGCAGAAGGGGCGGTTGGCTGGAGACGTGCTCTTTCGCAGTTGCCCTCGACTAAGGTCACGCGTGAGGGAGATAGGTGATTCTAGTACGCATACCTTGACAAGCGCGTTTCAATCTCGAGAAGACTTCAATGGTAACGGTACTTGTGACGACAACCCTTCGCGTATTTTAATTAGCCTGATTGGGTTGCTCTCATCTGGATGTTAAAGTGGCTCAGCAATCAGCCGCAACTCGACACCCCGTTCACTCCGAGCTCTTGGCGGAGTCACGCGAGCTCGCGGGCGTCTAGCGGCGCTCCGCGATCGGAGGAATGCCCTCGTTCCACGAAGCCTGGGGCGGGCCCATTGTGACCTGCGACGGGCCGAAAGATTGTCTGACCGGGAACCTGAGCTTATGGAGTATTGAGTGCCATCTTCTTGGCGACAAGAAAGTGTGTCAGTGCAACACATTATTTGGGGTGCAGGGTTCTGAGTGCCGAGATGCCGTCCTCCAGAGCTTCGCATTTTACGCAGCCACAGCAATTGTCATCATCTATCTGCTCGTCTCGTTGATGACTCGACTCGTGCTATTGCGATTGACCAGGAAGAAATTCAATCTCCGTTTCAAGGCCTCGCTAAACACAGTAATGATCGCACTGTCTCTGCTGAGCAATCTTGTGTCGGCCGTGGCCTTCTTGTGTCAATTGACACTTGCTGCGAGATGGGCCTTACCGCACATGACGATGTGGTTTGGCGTCAGTGAAACAATCATGGTTGTTTTCCCCGTATTGAACTTGTTGACTGTCGTGATTGACTGGCAAATGAAGAAGTCCGCAGCCAAAACATCAACAAGGATAAACCAAAAGCAGGTCACCGTCATTGTTGTGATGGGATATCTACTGTTTTGTTTTGCTGCCGTGTGTTTGGAATGCAATGGATATAAGATCTTCTTCGTGTGTACTTGTTTGGCCATTGAAATCGCTGCCTTGCTTGCATTTGTGGCTACAAAATCCTCGCTGATCAGCGAGGTGGAAGGGTTTTTTCTCACGAAGGAGCATTCTTCTTCCAAAATACTTCGTGATATGAGAACTATGGTGTCTCAAACAAAATTTGGGTCAGCTCTCTATATCGTTGGTGTCGGCGTCAAGCTCGCGGCAATCATAACAGCAGTTACGAGTGAGCGAACGAGTAAACTATATTTCAGCGGAAACGTGTTACTCGCGATTGGGGCAAACCTTGTCAATGACTCGATATTGTCATTCAGCGTTCGAAAAATCAGGGCTTACCTGCATAGGTTGAAAAAGCTCAACAAAGTCAACCCTGCGATATCGTTTATCCTCAAGCTTGAGTCGAGCAACTTTGCCAGCGCTTCGGAAAGGTCATCGTTGAAACTTTTTAGGAACAGAAGTATGCCACTGCTACAAATTAAGCCCAATCCGAAATTGGAAGACGAGGGGGATGGATCCTCAAAACTGGATTCCTTAAAGCGTCAAGAACGCGGTTCCACTCCCTTATCGCGGTCGGGAGGAAGCCGAATGAAATTATTTCGAAATCAATCGACCATAGGCTTTCTTCAATCTCGAAGGTCTTTCGAGAGTTTAAAATTGGACGACGGAGGTCACCTCTCTATGTCAAAACATCTCCAAAATATCGATGAGGAGCGCTCAAGCACGAATACGAATCGCTCCACCACGAGACAGACGACCAAGACCACAAAATCAACAAAGTCCGCGAAAGGGCAAGTCATCCCCGAAGATTTTATTTCTGTCGCTTTACATGCGCAGGAGTAAACTCAGTATTATCTTTTGAAATTGCGCCATGGACATCCAAGCTTCATCCGATGCTTCGTTGAATTTGCACCAAATTTTGAACACTATACTAATCGAAAATTATTTTTGAACTCTCTCCATGGACAGGTACATATAATTGAAGATCTGCAATTAATTTGCACGTTCGTTCGCCAGAGCCAAAACTGGAAGAGCTCCAATGCTGGCGCGTTCGAACACCAGCTTCCCCGTCCACCAATCATGGCTCAACGCAATGAAATGTAAACTGACAGTGAGTGCGGGCGGACACTGCAGAACCAATATGTCAGAAGCTCACGTTTCATTGAAAACGCCGTACCCCTTTTTTTTCCCTTTCAAAACGACTCCAAAATGAAAGACCAAAGGATGAGATAGAGAATGAAATTGTGCTTAAAATTCTTCTAACGACTATACGAAGGGCAGCTTGGACGGGTGATTTCCCAGGCATTGTCAAGGGCGTCCAAAATATCGTTAGAAAGAGGGCCCCCCGAACAAGCCTGCAGGTTCTCTTCGAGTTGGTCCAATTTACTAGCGCCAACGATCAATCCATCATTCAAACCGCCTTGCAGACGGGAATGATGCATGAGCCAGCGCAACGAAGCTGCAGTAACAGTGATATTCTCCTTTCGGCACGCTATTTCGATAAGATCGAGCGCCTCGAAATATTGTGGTTTCCAGAACCGATCACGGTACTTGATTCCCCATTCGTGCTGACCGAATCGCCCTTTCCCTGGGACATCAACGATTGAGCGGTGCTTGCCGGTCAAAAACCCACCAGCAAGTGGGTTGTACGCGTAGAACCGAATCCCGAGGGCTTTCAAAGCTGGTAGTAGATCCCTTTCCACATCTCGAGTAATTGCATTGTACATGCCCTGATAAAGCGTGGGAAGCACCCAGCCACGCTCTTTACAGATGTAATAAATTTGGACAACTTGCCATGCGGCGTAGTTGCTAAGACCGAGCTCTCGGAACTTTCCTGCGAGGTACAAAGTGTGGCAAGCTTCGAGGGTCGCCTCAATATTGGTGCTGTGATCAGGAGCGTGCAAATAGAATACGTCCACCGACGGTACACCCATATCAGTCAACGATTCAGACATTTGAGCGATGACGCTCTCAGGGCGAAGCGTGTCTCCGTAGCCTTTGAAAGGATTGGCTTTCGTAGCGATAAAAACGTGCTCCCTGAGGTCAGGGCGTTTCTCCAAGATGGTGCCGATAAATTCCTCAGTTCTGCCATGCTGATACATCCTCGCAGTATCAACTTCCATCCGTCCTCCGGAGAGATGGTCAAGGACACATTTTGCTTGCGCAAAAGCATCAAACATGCTCTCACTCACAGACAAGTCAACTTGCCCTGCCATCGTCATGGTCCCAAGAATCACGCGCAGGGGCTTTTTTGACGCCACACTTGCAGCCTTGTAGAAGGAGGATGAAGAGGAAGTCGACGCGGCTGTTCCGTTCGAAGGAATGACTTCTTTGCTTCGAGTCTCCCCATTGACTTGCGGTGGGGCCGAAGAGTTGCTTGCAGCTTGGGCAGGAGCAACAGCAGGAGCAGGTTCTTCTGCCGATGGTGATTGGGCAGTCTCCTCTGCTTCTTCATTTTCACTCTTAGGGGCTGGGGCGTCGTCCGAGTTACCCTCGGCGCGTTTCAAGGCGATAGACGCCGAGGGAGGCTGGATATTTGGGATAACACTTGAGACCACGAGCTGAAGGTCTTTGAAGATGTGTTCGATTGGCCTATTCGTATCGACTTTATGCACCATCCCTTGACGGGCAAAGTGCTCTACGATCGGCATTCTGATATGCGCGTGGCAGAAAGATTGTCAGAACATGCAAAGTCGTTGGCGCATCGTCCAGCAAGCCGTCAAAAGTCAGGAAAAAACTTACGTGTCTGAGTGGTAGGTCTGCAAGCGCTTTTTGATACTCTCCATGTTGTCGTCGCTCCTGCCGCTCGACTGGCCGCGCTCCAATAACCTCTCAACGATGACCTCTTCGGGGCATTCAAAGAACAAAACCCCTGCGACGTTGACATTCCCGGCGGTCTCCCGGATCCACCCATCTAGGTTGTCTTGATTGCGAGGAAATCCATCGATGAGGTAGCACGACGCTTGCTTTCCTTTCATGGCATTCATCAGGAGCTTCACAGTGATCTCAATCGGCACAATCTTGCCGTCTCGAATGTACGCCTCTATCAGCGCACCGTCTTTGGAATCTTGGTTGCTGCGCTCCGCTCGCAGCAGATCTCCGGCAGAGAGGTGCGTGAACCCATATTCGTCCGACAGCAGCGCGCACTGTGTGCCTTTCCCGCTTCCCGGCGCGCCTAACACGAAGAGCACCGTCGGCCGCTCCTCGCTAGCTTTGGCGTTGCCTTCTCCCCCATCGGCATGTTCGGAACCCGCCGCGTCCACGCGTGCGATTGAATCCGCCACCGCCGGCGATGCGGGTTGGCTTTTTGACGGGGACAGTGAGATCGAGTACGTGAGTTCCTTGTTGGTGAGCCACGAGTAGCTGTTGTCCCATTGCAGCCACAGCCGACCGGCCTGCTCCATCACCACGGAGCCCTGAATGGACACCTCGTGCGATTCTACGCGCTCGTCGTCGACGATGGTGAGAATGTCGCCGTCATCTTTCTCCAGCAGCACGGCGAACCCGATGTCGCCATTTTCGGTCTTGAAACCCCACTCAACAAAATTACCCGGCGCAACTTCCAGCGGCACCTGCTTCATCGAACCGGCCTGCACCACCACCTGCGTCGTCTTCCATCGCACTTTTTCGTCCAACATCTCGGTTCCCGCGTCTTTTGCGTCTCCCGTTTCCACTTCTGGTTCCAACCTCGCCTCTGTAGCAGAACCCACCTGCGCCTTGTCTGATACTGAGGCTACTGAGGATGCTGAGAACCCTGCGTCCTCTTCTTCTCTCTCCGGTTCCGACGGGTCCGACGGTTCCGACGGGTCCGACTGCCCTGCCGCGGCCGGTTCTGCGCCGTGGCCGGTTCCTGCGCTCGATTCGCGCCGAGACTTCTCCCCGCGGTCGCCCAGCTTGCGCTGCAGCAGCTCCTCTCTTTTCGCGCGCAGCGTCTCCTCCTCCAACGCCAGCTGCGACTCCACCTCGCGGCGCGCCTGCGCTTCTTTTCGCAGCTCGCGAATGTACCTCCTCGGCATGTCCTACGCGCCAAACGCGCCAAACGTGCCAGAGCAAGCACACGCTACAAGGGTGTGCGCGCGAGGGCTAATATATCAGTAAGCAAGACTACCAGGGGGTGCGCGAGGACGGAGGGAAAGTGCGGGTTGTGCGGGTGCGCGGGAGAAGGAAAGGGTCGGGCTGACTGGAAGTCGGGCTAGGGAATAAGGTAATGAGCTGGATGGGAAGGAAAAAGAAGGAAAAGATATTCTTCTGGAGGGATTCGAGCTGGGAGATGGACGGTGGGTCAGTAATTGAGACTTGGAACTAGCTCCTATCTATCTATAGAGCTATAGCTAGCCCCTAGTCTCTACTCTACCCCAAGCTGGGGAGTAAGCCATGGTGAGGCATGACTTGGAGTGTGGGATGATGGGACATGGGACATGGGACATGTGACCTCGATCTCCCTACTTCACTTTTTCTATCTGCAATTCTTTCTTCTTTCTCTTCTTTATTTTAAAGAAAAAGGAACTCGCACACACAATGGAAGCATAATACAAGTCCAACATTGCACCAGCAAAACGGAACGGAGTTGCTCTTTTGATCATTGATCACATCGATAGATTTTCATGAACATAGTTCGGAGATACCTTACATCCCTACCATTTTGCCTATCAAGACTGACCAAACGAACAACTAGCTAGGGGATACTCACAGCAAACACCTCCAAGGGTGCCTGCCCATCTTTGAGTCCTTGATGCGCGTTGTTCGACCAGCGCTCAGCTGTCCAGGCCCACCCAGCACGAAACCGGCGCGGTTGCAAACTCGAGGGGAAATTGGTGAGAGCATTGCAGAAGCGAATACAGGCAAAGGTGTGCAACGGGACTGTGGAGTCTCTTCCTCAAGTTTTGTGAATTGTGAATTGTGAATTTCTAAACTCTGATCGAGGCAAGTAACAGTACCGAGTAAGAAACTCTCCGAGAAATTCCTTTGACTTTGTCAAAGTGTCGGGAACCAGGAAGGAGAGCACAGAAAAATGAAAGTGAAAACAAGTTTTTTGGAGCTATTTCTACAAACAGATGAGGAGCGGGACCCCGGTTTGACCTAGGACGTCGCTCTGGAGGAGCGCGCGTATACGAGGTAGGCCGTCGGGGCTGCTCCCGGAAGAAATAAGCAGCTTGGGCGAATATGTTCTTTGCAAGAGATCGATCGTGCCTTGCATGTATTATTGTTCAGAGTAAAAAAGAGATGGATTCTAGATCCGCACACAAAAGATGACGGGTGTGCTTCGGAGCGAGGGTGTCGGAAAAAGGAACTGTGTGTGCTCACTTTCTCTTTCGCACCTTCTCAGACATCGATTTGAAGGTGGCTTGCAGTTTTTCCTGAACACGCTCCTTGCGGGACTGGTTGACCTCAACAACAGAGCCGCTGCGGTTGTTGCGCGCGCTGACTCTCGCTTGGGTTTGCTCCAACGCAGTACGAAAGGGGTTCGAAATGTTACTAGACATCCTGTTGAGCGACTGCTTCAAGCGGTACGCCGCCGCAACTGCCTTGTGGTCCGTTGAAGTTGGCTGCGCCCGCATAGCGGTTGCCTCTCCGCTGGTTGGAAAGCCCTTGAGCTCTGAGACGGTGTACGTCTCTGGAAGGATAAGATCTCGGGATTTGAGGTACTGCGCATTTTTTAGCCAAGGGTCATCCTCCCACGGCAGCCTAGACGAGAATCGGTTTCCTTGTTCGTATTTTTTAAAGCGGTCTCTGAGAGCCTGAAGAGCGCTCTCTGCCTTCTGGTCCTCAAAATCTCGCGCGACGTCAGGCGAAGAAGACTCCCCTTCCTTATCCACTGTCTTCAAGTCAAGGCTCATCATCTCCTTGAGCTTGTCAATGACAGTCTTGTGCTTTCTTTTCTTGGGGATCCGATTCTCGTGAATCGCGGAGAGGATCGTCTTGTAGAAGGATTGCGGCAGATGCAGCTTGATCCAGACAGTCAAGTAGTTCTCCATGGCTTCGTCCGAAGGAAGGAACGTAGTTAAAACCAGGCAAAGAAGGTCGACGCCAGCTTCGATACTGGATCGATTCGGGTTGCGCGTGAGCTGCATAACAAGCTGCGCCTGGATTTCATCGCGAATGTACTCGTTGCTGAGACCGCTGAAGATTACCTTCCAGCCAGCAGCGTTTCGCATGGCGTTGGTGGAGTTCTTTTTAGAGTCGCCCATGTAAATCTTGATATTCTCAAAGACATGGAGCGCTTCCTTGATCTGGTCGCGGCTCTTGAGCTCCAGGACGGAGGTGCTGAGCTTGAGTGTGAATCCAATGTCCGATGAGGTTGGAGTCCGGGGAGACGGGCATGGGGTGAGGGACATGGCAGCTGGCTGATGTTCCGAATCCTCCTTTACAGCGACAGACTTTTCGTTCTGGCTGTTCATGCTCTTCTGCGACTCCACAAGCTCTTGAAGGGTTTGGGGAGACTGCTGAGTGCGGGGCTTGGCGCACACTCCTGGGAGGAGGATTGAGCACTGCGACGAAGATGTCCTGCCTCGCACTCTGTCGAAGCTGAAAAAGTCTGCGTAGTTGGGGAACACTTTGGCAAAGTTGAGCTCGCGGAAGCGCATGTATCGGTGAAGAAACCTTTTCTTATCATTTGCGCGCTTCGCAGCCTCCATCTCCAACTCGACGAATTTGATTTCTTCGAGTTGCAGCAGCGAGTGGACCTTTTCGATAGCAGCATCGGTGTACTCAAGTTCTTCTGCCTCTTTCGCGACTTTTTCAAGAAGTGGGCGCTGAACTGTTTCAATGGCTGCCTTGGCGTCGTCATCCAGTCGCCTGTACCTCGAGGCAGTCTCTTTGACTTTGTCAAGGGCTTCGTTCGACCGGGCGTACTCCTGGGCCTCCTTGCTGACTTCTTCCAACTTTTCGCGATCTCGGGTCTCAAGAGCTTCTTCGACCTTTGGCTCGAGATCCTCCACGGTGCCGCCATCCAAAAGCTCCTTGATGTGGTCGTACAGCTCCTTCTGGCGTTCGGTCATCGGGTACCCTTCGTCGCGAAGACGGTCAGCATCATCGATCACGGCCTCTGCTTTGTCCACGTCAAGGTCAGCCTTAGTCTCCACGTCCTCAAACTCCTCCATGTCTTCCTCCACGGTTTCCCATTGTTCAAGCCCAGCGTGCATCTTCTTGGCTGCCTTGAGACTTGGTGGGTTGATCTTGAAGAGAGTACCGATGCTTCCGAGAATGTGCGGAACGTCGTCGATGGCGCCTTCAAGAGTGGACACGTCCGGCTCATCTTCGGACATGGCTTTCTTGAGCGAACGCTCTGCGTTCTCCAATGCTTTACGTAGCTTGAGAGCCAAACCACGACGCCATGCAGACTGAATCTTGGGGACCTCGGTAGCAAGCGCAAGGTCGCGAAGGAGCTCAAGCATTTTGTGGTCATCCACGCGATAGAGAACGCGAGCTTCTCCGATCTGTACACCAGCAAATTTTTGCGGGGATGCATCCAGAATCTCTTGGCAAAAGTTCTTGAGATCGTGGTCGGAGTCGGCTTTGCTATGGTACGTGTAACCGACGTTGATGCACCGGTAGCGGCGCACGAATTCGTCGTGCAAGAGGCGGAACGGGTACCCGGTTTTGCGGATCTCGACAGCCTCAAAGACACCAGAAGCGCGAAGCTGCTCGAGGCATTTACGGCCATCAAAGTGATTTGGCTCTTGCTCTGCGTTTGGCTTTATACATCGGATATAACGGGACTGCGTCTTGTTGAGAATTCGCATCAAATCGTTGAGCTGATTGCGGAATTTGCCGCTCTGACTGATCACTTTTACGCGGTCGTTTTCGTCCAGCACTGGGAAAAGGTCTTGGGTTAGATCATCTTCCGATTTTGCGCAAATGTCATACAAGTCCTGGAAGAGGGTGTCGGAGTTTTTGGTGATGAATCCGCGACAGTCGTACGTCACGACTCCGGCAAAGTGTTTGACTGAAAAGTTCAAAGGCTCATCGTTGCCACGAGCGACACCCTTCTTGCCGCCTGATCCAGCACTCTTGAAAGCCGGATGGCCCTTTTGCACAGCTTCTACGCGGCCCATGAGGCGGGCATCTGTACCGCCGGGCACCACGCACTCATCGTCCAAGAGATTAAGAATTCCATCAGGTTTCTTATCAATCAGATCCAGGACAGGCTGATTGTCCTGAAAGCTAATGTGCTTGTATTGAATGCGCTCGAGCTCATACAAGTCTTCTTCGTCGCCGAAGGTGTGCTGGTTGAAGAGTTGTTGCAGGCGCTCGTTCGCGTAGTTGATACATAGCTGCTCAAAGGAGTTGTGTTCGAAAATTTCGAAGCCAAAAATGTCGAGAATCCCAATGAATTTGCCAGTGGCATCTCCAAAAGAGCTGTTAACGCGGTTCACCAACCAGTCAAAGAGGCGGCTGTACACCGCCTTGGCCAGAGAATCACGAGCCTGAGAGGCTTGGTTTGCTTTCAAGGGGATGGTCGACTTCTCCCCTCGCACCACAATGGTGCGCTGAGTAAGTACCTTCTCCAGTTGGTCAACTTGGATATCGAGGAGTTCGGATGCGTTGTTGAGAGCCATCCGAGCGCGCGAGATGTTACTGTTGTCGTCGTCGTCGTCGCCGCCGCCCGCTTCGCCATCTTGTTCCTCACCTTCTTCGCCTTGCTGACCGCCGTCTTGCTGATTGGCGCCACGTGAGCCAGCCTCCACCTCGTCATTGACAGCACACCCCTTCTGATTATTTGACAATTTTATTTCGACAAATTCCATGTTTCCGAGGTGCAAAACCGCGGCGGTGGTCCGCAAAAGCCACTCCTTTTCTTCGTCCTCAAACCCAAGCTGCTCAAGAGCGTTCATGACCTTTTCGAACTCGCGGCCATCGTCAACTCCTTTGACGGTAACACATCCGCTTTGGTTAAGGTAGTTGAAGTTCTCTGCCCCCCCGGTGAGCATGTAGCGGTCACACAAACCTTCATCGCTCATGATCTGGTAGAAGATGTGGTAGTTTCGCTCAGTTTTCGCTTGCAAGGTGACGCGGGAGCTCTCCAGCAGAAAGCTTGTGATTTGTGCACCGTTGATCTGCTTGGAGCGGCGGTCGATATAGACGGCAATCCACTTACCGAAACGACTCGAGTTGTTGTTACGAACGGTTTTGGCGTTGCCAAAGGCCTCCAAGACTGGGTTGGCAACCAGAACCTTGTGTTCAACCTTTTGGTCTGTGTCGGTGCCGCCGCCAGCGACCATGGTCATTTCGAAACGGCGGCTGCTCCGCTCGCCATCTTTGCGGCTTGCGGCAACTTTGGCGAGGAAGTCAAGGCACTGCTTGGTCGCATGTGTCTTCCCGGCTCCGGACTCCCCGCTGACAAGAATTGACTGTGACTTGTTCTCGTTCAGGAGGTAGTCCAAGGAGTCGTTTGCAATGCCGAATACGTGCGGCGGAAGGCTCTTGCCAAGTGACTGTGCATCGGCGCCCATGCGCTGCAGCTCAATGTTGGCCTGATTGTACAGCGGGAGGTCCTGAAACGGATTGACGGAAATAAGAACGGTCCTGCCAGATCCAACCCACGTGTAGATGTCATTGCCTTCGTACCGCAGTCGCAGGTTGTGTAGAATCATGCCCTCATCCAGGGCCGGGAGCGCCACGAGGTCTTCCTCGATGCGATCCAGGGCCGCCCTTTTGAGCGGCCACAGAGGGACCTTTTGGGACACTCCGCCAGTGAGCTTGCCCTTCATGATGCCGATGTGGGGTATCTTTACGCTCTTGTTGTCCATCGTGCGCACCTGTACCTCGCCATTCTTCTCTCTCACCTTGACCACGCCCGGCTGCCACACATTGGTCGGGTGCGGCACCCACACCCACTCCGCCTTGTCATCTTCCAGCTCCTGCTCGCTCTTGAGCACCTCCGGTTTCTCCCACTGCACCTTGCCCGTGTCCAGATCAAAGTAATATACGTCCCCGTTCAACGTGCGCCGCGTGTCCCACCCGGTCTGCACCATCGCCTCCGCGTCTTCCTCGTCCAGCTCAAAGTCGCGCTGGCTCGACACCGGCCGCGACCTGCCCAGGATCTGCAGGAACCGCGACTTCCACTTGGAGCTCCTCCGCTCGCTCGCTGTCTTGCGCTCCGCGCGCGCGAACACGCTCGTGCGCCTCTTACGCTCTTCCGCCGGGAACTCGGCCCAGTAGCTCGACCTACGGATTTCCGCCCTCTTGTTCCTTGACATGAGCATGCTTTCCCCGCATCCGGTGCCCGCTCAAGCACCGCTCTCTTCTTTCTTTCTCTCTCTCTGTCTCTCTCTGTCTCTCTCTGTCTATCTCCTCCTGCCGCTCTTGCAAGAGCACGACTGTTCCGCGACGGTTCCGCGCCTGCTTTTTCAGACCCCGCGCGCACGTCCGCGCTGCTTGCTAGAGTTCAAGTTAGCGATCTGCCACTACCCTGTGTAGTGTCTCCTCTCTTCTCTCTCATCCTCTCTCATTCTCTCTCTCTTTACTCTCTCACTTGCTCTCGCTCTCTCGCTCTCTCACTTCCGTTCTATGCTATGGCGTAGAGCAGCCTTAGCCTGCAAGCACACGCCGCAGAGGCAGGAGGGAGAAGGAGGAGGGGGAGGGGCGGGGAGGGTGCCGAGGGTAGCGGCGGCGGTAGCGGCATGCTAGTGCGATGCGCTGAGGTGGGAGGGGGGTAAGGGATGCTACGGGAGGCTAGGGAATCAGGACTTGTTGGAAGGAGTGGTATGAGAGAGAGAGATAGAGAGAGGAGTGGGTGCGTGACTCTTGTGGAGGACTAACGTGTTGAGTAGTGTGGCCTCCTTGTTCGAACTTACTGTTAATAAAAATACTTGGCAATCTAAAGCACGATTGTGAGGCAGGGCTAGAACATCCCTGTGTGCGCACGTGTGTGTGACTGGGTATTTTTGGGCCATATGAGGATATTAGAGAGAATGGTATGGACTCGATAGTCTGCTCGGAGAGTTTGTGTGCTAATTGTCCCCATAGTTAAAAGCTTAGGTGAGTCACGTTGGTATATTGAATCGCTAATGAGGTGCTAATACTTTTATAAATATTTGCACTATGCGATGCGTGTAGGGAGGTCACGGGTGTTAAGGAATAGGCTATTGAACCATCGCGCCATTCTTAGCATTCCTCCGCGGGAGATGGCCACACTAAGGCGAATGCTACCCAATCCCCTGACCGCCAGAATCACGTTCTGCTAGTGATAGACGCTATGCAAACATAGCCCGTCCTAATCCACGCGTGTGAGTGTGCGATTCACAATTCATTACAACGCCTACAGCCCGTCTACCCCATTCACCTATCCCCTGAACATCCTTGAGGATCCTACATTATGGATCCTCTAGGTTTGTGCTATTG
The DNA here is from genome assembly GCA_012862575.1 of Parietichytrium sp. I65-24A. NCBI lineage: Eukaryota > Bigyra > Thraustochytrida > Thraustochytriidae > Parietichytrium > Parietichytrium sp. I65-24A. Next base: position 308,884 of record BLSF01000048.1, read on the forward strand.
GTAGTAAGGAAGTTACAGGTGCGCACGTGGGTGTGTTCCTGCCGAAGGTATTCGCTACGCGCCAGTTCTGTCGGGGGAAATTGGAAGAAATTGGCTGTTCGCGGGCGTGAATGAGTGAGAGCAGCGAGCAGATGTGGAATAAGTGTGGAATTGACATAATGACAAAAAGCAATTTTTATTAAAAAGTGGCGGAGAATGAAAAGCATGTGATTTTCTAAGGATTGTGATATTGTTCTCCGTGCTTTGGAGTCTTTGTTTGAGCGGGCATCTGGGCATCTCAGAAGGATGGGTCGCTTCAAACTGTTTTGTTTTCAAGTGTGGCACCAGTGGCACCGATGGCACGAACAGGCAGGTCTACCGTCACGGTTGTCACGGTGCCACAGCGAACGGGCATTGAGGATGATGATGCAGAACCTATCGATGGATTTTGGGAGCCTGGGATTCCTTGGGTCGTTTCTCGACTTTTATCATTATTTCATCCATCTTTACAGTTAGTTTAGTTACCGAAAAGTTAGTGTTAGTTTACTTTACTTCTAAAAGGAGTTTCGGCCCGAAGTGCCTGTTCAGTAACTTGCCTGCAGTGGAGCCTCAGAGAGCTGAGGACAACAAGACAACAGGACCAATCAGAGCTGTGTAGCCTGAGCCTCTTGTACTCACTTCGGTACTCTAGCTGGTAACTCTGTGCGGAAGTTGAGAAGCAAATCACAGTCAAAGAAAGTAACAGGCCGTGACTTGAACGTTTTCGGCGTTCTCCCGCCACAAAATAAAATCGCCTTCGGCTGTACTTGGAGCGTTACCAGCATCAGTAAAGCAAAAGCGCACACCACACACGCACACTCTCCTCTCACACCTCTTTGAGTCAAGGTAACTCTCTGCGCCACCTCGACTCGACGCAGCCATCGTGAACCAAGCTACCAGACGTTCGAGCTTGTGCACCCCACTATTCGATTCTCGATGCCGCATGCTCGATCGGCGATGCTACTTTCGCAGTCGATGTCGCTCTGAGGTTTCGCACGAGTTCTCGACGACAAGTTAAGGAAAGAAAGAGTTGGCGAGAGGTTGTCCTTGCAGAATCACGGCACGCTGGTCTTATGCGCGAGCTAGCCATCGCAAACTTGCAAGATCTTTCGAGTTGTTTCGCCATCCTTGCAGTGATTCGGCATGCTCAGAGCGTTGGCTCTGGTCGAGAACGCAAAAGACGGTGTAAAATATCGAAGTTTGCAGCGACCTGCACAGTGAGCAGTACGGCACCAGGACTAGTACAGTAATCGATGATCACTCGACAGCGAACGGAATGATCCTCTCTCTCAAGATTGATTCTGCTGTCGACAACAAGATCGGCTGATGCGTTACATTCATAACAACCTCACCCTGAGCTCATCAAAGCCTGCCTCGCACCGGTTTAGTACTAGTACCACAACTGGTAGCGCACTCAACAACAACAATAACAATAACAACAAACACAAGGTTGGTACTGAGGACCAGTAGGTAAATAACAGTACCTTCTGCCGAGCAAGTCGGAGCTGCCTGTGGAGAACAACTAAATATAAAGTGCCGCGAAAGAACGCACACAAGTCTAGGGCGACTCGAAAGCAGCGCATTATTCTTAATTGGGCATTCACCGCATGCGATGGCATGCGTTTCATGCGCGGTGCCCGGATGGCCCGGACCCAAAACTCCACGGCACATTCGCACCGACAGTAGGCAACAGAGCCAGAGCCAAAGCCAGAACCAGTATCACAGCCGCGACATGAGGTCCTAGTCGCAGTGCCGTTGCGAACCCGATTCGCCGTCACGCCAGAGGCGTGTGCGACTCGCCAATGACCAAAACACAAGAAAAAACGGGAATTGCTGCGCGTCGCGCCAATCTGGCCTAGTTCGCCTTCAATCCTTTCGCTTTGAAGAAAGCGACACGGCAATCAAACGACTGTGAATTAATTTGGTCGCTTTTGCGTGGCCTGAGAGTCGCCGGATCCTCCATGCCAGAACAATATCCCAGCCAAGCGGTGTCTTACATTTTTAGATAGATAGCGATAGTGCGGGATTCGGAACGATTTGCCTGCTCTGAATCCAGAATTCTGAATTCACTGACTGTGGATTCATTCACAGACAGGAAAAAGTGCGAGTACTCTAGTCCCGGCAGGTACATACATGGAGGTGAGCAGGGCGGACAAGGTCGACTAGGCTGTGGGAAGACTGTGAGCGTCCCCGGGTGCTGGCGTCGGTGCTCGAGTACCCGCTTTCGGCGCTTGTGGGATAGTCAAGCCACGAGCGCGGTCGACGGGCGAATATATCCTTACGGAGTAGAGAATAGTGGTCAACGTGAGCTTTCGGCTGCGCGGTGAGAGAGAATGGAGAGCGTGTTCCGCAAGCAGGAGAATCCCCGGGGATGCGGACTTGCGTCACTGGCGATAATAGTTGACGATCTGCGCCGGGCCAGGTTCGACCAAGTTCCTGATGTGTTCATCAAGGAGGAGGATGTAATAAATATGCAGAGCGGCAAGGGAGTACTGGACATGGAGCAGGTCGGGCAGCGTGGAATGACGCTGCCGCAGCTTTCTCGGTTGGCATGGGACATTGGGCTGTCCAATTTTTACGTTCACGCGAGTGACTTTCAGAGTTTGACCGACTTTAAAAGATCCGTCCAACGCTTGCTCTCCCTTGGACGGCGCATTATTCTCAACTATCACATGACAATTGCTGGGCAACCACCTTTCCAAGGCCACTTTAGCCCGCTAGTCGCGCTAGACGTTGCGGTCGACGAAGAGCGCAAAGCCTTTGCCGTCCTCGACTGTTGGATGCAGACGAAGGAAAACAAGGTCTTTCTTGAGGAAGACAAGGTTTGGGCCGCCATGCAAGACATCGACCTTGACTCTGGAAGGAGCCGCGGCATCCTCGTGGTCTGTAGTAGCCGCTTGCCAACCACTCTTGAAGAGCCGATTCCTTCACAGCTTGATCTTCGCGGCAAAGCACGTTTTGCTGATCCCAGGATCTTTCTCGACAAAGAAATGGAGGCTCTGTATGCTTTTATAAACGCAGAGTATGCCTCTAAGCCATTTGTGAAGGAGTCAGTGCGAGACACCATTCTCCGGGTCACCAAAGAGGAGCTTTCCGCCATGTTAGACAAAGGCAGCCTCGCGGTTCTCGTGTCTGCGGACGGAGAGGTTCACAATGCTACGGATGTCAAAGAAATACTTGGTGTCGTCCAATTCGAGCAACTCTCAGAAGGTGAGGCGGAGTGGGGTATGTTGTGCACTAAAAGCGCGTACCGCGGCCATAGTATTGGAAGCTTGCTCATGGACTGGGCTGAGATGAAGTGCATACAGAGTGGTGCAAAAACCCTGAAGCTGTGCTATTTTGATTACGAACGAGATGTTGGCGTGTATGGGAAAAACTACAGACAGAAAGGCTACGTGGAATTCAGCGAGAGTCCGCTTCCTCCAAATGTGCAGGGCAACTGCAAAGAGGAGTATGAGAACTGTGTATTCATTCATGCCAAGCTATCTCTGGACTCCGAGTAGAAGAAAAGAACAGTTTCCAACTTTGCGAGCGCTATGCCAGACTCAGTCGTCCCTCGGGCCTTTGGCTGTTGTGGGTTGCCCAACCGTATGATAACGACTTGACCTTGGCGAGTTCAACCTGCGCTATTCAGGGATATTCAGAGCCAGGCTTGGGCAGTACTGAGTACGGATCGCTTAGAATTTCTCCTCTCGCAGTGTCTCGTATACTCTAATACCATAGATCGTCTAAGTTATTACATGTAGATAAAAAGGCAATACTCGAGTACGTACCGAGAGACGTGTGCGAACCCACTTCCTTTTCACAGACAGTGAGCGCTACTCACGTCAGTACAGACTGACCTTTGCTCATCTTCGGTAGTCTGGTACTAGTAGTGCTAATGCGGTACGTGGTAACACGTGCCGCTGCGCAATTTTCAACCTCAGCCACTGAGCATCACTGAGCCACCCCGCCCACTTGGCACAACATAGCTGTGCAACGAAACGACACCATCGTACTCACATGTCATGTCAGTCCAATCGCGACCTTTACCCTTTGTTTTGAAAATCAGTTTTGATTTATTTTCTTTCGTGTCATGTTTCACGTGTGCACAAACTCGGGCAAGCTCCCTAGCTCACCAGCCTAGAGAGGCTTAAATTAGGCTCTCTGTTTCGTGTAGTCAGGCAACCCGCTCGAAGGTAGCTTGGCGCGTAAGAGCAAGCTACTCGAGCAGCGGCAACTCAGCGTTGTTGTTTGTGCACACGCTGTAGTTTGTCGTAGTTGCTGTTGGTGCCGTCTACGTCGTCTACGTACCACTCATGGTCAATCCATCAACCAAATCAAACTAATCGAACTAATCAAACAACGCGTTTGTGAAGAACAATCACAGACCACAAGCAGACCGCGTACCGCCAGTGCGTATACGTACACGTATGCGCAAAGACAGAGACAGAGACAGAATCGCAGGAATCGCAGGAAACGCAGGGAGGGGTGCGGTGACGAAGAGACACGGTACGAGAGCGCTCTGCACAGGGAGGACTTGGCCAAGAGGTTGGGAGGTGGTGTGAGGGTGCAATCTGGTTCGAAAGAGAGAGAAGAAGAGTCGGAGAGATGCTTCGAAGATTGAGCGAGTCGCTGAAGCGCAACTCGAAGGGGTTGAGCAGTGCGCCACTGCCGCCCAAGCCGCCAACGGCAAACCCTGCGATCACCAAGTCGGAGCCGGGGACCACAGACGGGTTCAGGTGGATTAGGCTGCGCAAGCTTTGGTACAAGGACGAGGCTGGCGTGGAGAGGCAGTGGGAGGCCGCAGAGAGGACAACACGGAAAGGCACCACCGATGCGGTGTTCATCTTTGCAACCTTAGAGAAGCGCGGGGCGGAGCCTGTGGTGCTCTTGATTTCGCAATACCGCCCCCCGGTGGACGCATACGTCGTTGAATTCCCGGCGGGGTTGATTGACGAAGGAGAGACTCCAGAGCACGCGGCACTGCGAGAGCTCAAGGAAGAGACCGGGTATGAGGGAGTCGCTGTCGCGGTGTCCCCCATTATTGTCGCGGATCCTGGAATGACGAACGCCAACCTGTGCTTTGTTCACGTCAAGGTCGACCTGGATAAGCCAGAGAACAAGAACCCTATCTCCAAACTGGAGGATGGGGAACATATCACCTCACATATCGTTCCTAAGAGCAAACTTTTTGAAACGTGCAAGAATGCGGCCAAGGCGCTCAACTTGGAGCACCGTCCAAACGTAATTGTTGATAGCCGTGTGTTTTGCGTTGCTCTTGGCCTCGCCACTAAGTAGGAGAATGCAACGTCAGATGTTCTCCAATTATATGTTATTACAGGTCTCACTCATAAATGTTTTAAAAATTGAAAGTGTCCTAAAATCCTTCTTTCACTTTTGGACAATCGTAAACTGAGTGTAGCACAAGTGAGTTGAATTGTAATTTTATTTTAATAGGGAAAGGAGTGACTCGAAAAAGGAAAGGGTACGTACCCCATCATCGTCCACATCCACATCTACATGCTCGTGTTTATAGCCGGCGATGACCCTCGGGTTACTTGGATTCACCTCCAAAAAGGATGAGTCCGAGCGCGAAGGCGTAGAGGAGGCCACTCACAACAACTTTTTTCCCCTCATCCAACTCGTCAACAATCATGCCGTCAATCTCTTCAGGGTTCTTGAGCATGTGCACAAATTTGCTTTTAGGTACAAGGTGCGATCGGATGTTCTCATCTTTGTCCAAATACTTTATTGGACGTTGATTCAGCTCTTTGTCCAGGTCGATGTCGACCATGACGAACTTGAGATTTGCATTAGACATTCCGGGGTCAACGAATAAGACCGGAGACACGGATCGAACCTCTCCAAAGTACCCCGTCTCCTCTCGGAGCTCTCGGAGTGCTGCGATTTCTGCCGTCTCGCCTTCGTCCACCAGGCCGGCAGGAAATTCGACGCAATAAGCTGCATGTCAACACCATTTGTGAGCTGTGTCTTCGGCTAATCTTTCCTCAAAGTCTTGTTGCATGCCAAGCCAAGGCGTCACTTACCTTCCGTGGGGGGTCTGAACTGCGACACCAGCAAAATTTCGGGCTCCTTTCCCTCCTTGATCATGTTTGCCACAATAAACACAGCATCCACGTCACTCTTGCGAGTTGTCCTCATCGCTGCCTCCCATGGTTTGTGATCGCCAAACTCATCTTCGTACCGTATTGCCTTGAGCGTGATCCATCGGAACGTCTCTGTCTCCAAGATATCTTGGCTCAAGATCTTGGCTTGCTGTGTGTGCTTCCTCTCTGCTCCGTCGCTTTCCGCCATCTCTGCTCTCTCTTCCGACGGCCTCCTAGCCCAAAGCTGTTCCCCACTTGCGTTGCCGCGGCTGCTCGCTCAGCTCAGAACTCGAAAACTACTGCAACCACTGTCCGCGCCCGCACCTGAAACGCCCGCGTACGATTCATACGTGTACTACCTTTACGACTCACAGTGACAAGGATCCGAGATGATCCGAGGCTCGTCTTCTACGAAAGCGTCTAACCTGTCTAACTTGCAAGTTATCACTTTTTTGCTATAGTCAGACTTCTCAGACACACACAGTTGTGGCAACACGAAACGTTGACGAGGCGTAGTGTGAGCTCCACAAGCATCACGCTAGTCGTGGAGTACCACGGTAGCTGGACCTACCTTCGCAATGAACAATCGATTGATTGATTGATTGATTGATTGATCTGTGAACACGTTCACACACAATTCACAATTTTTCTTTCTTTTGCAGATTTCAATCAAAAGGCATGTAAAGCACGTGTATTGTGTCCATTTGGTCATTCATTTACGTTTGTTTTTCTTCTCTTGCTCATTCTATCTGTTCTAACCCAACGTAGCAAAGTTTTTTTCTGTTACCAAGTTTGCGCTCTGACCTTCATTCACAGTCATTCCATTGACAGTGAGTTGCTTGCTTCGTCCAGCTCGTTCGGCTGCTCAAGCACGAAGTACGTACTGAGTACAGCGGCGCGGAGTGTTTTATTCTCTTTGCAAACTTTTGGCACCGCTGCCCTCAGCACTGAGTAGGCGCTCGGTCTCGCTCTTCAAGCTCTTGTGTGCGGAGGAATAGCCACGCCGTCATGCACGAAAGAAAGGCGCCATAAGACTAGCCTGCCAACACGAACGGGCACTAGGTTGTCCATGGGGCGTACAGCAAAACTGCGGCTCGTCCGTTTAGAGCCAGCCTTGCAAAGGGATTTTGGACGGAAGAGCTGCTTCTTTCCCAGGGTCGCTTAGCAGCACATTGTACTGGCACTCAGTACCAGTTCTGGTTTCCTTGTTGCTTGCCATAACACGATCAATCTCGCGGGTTTCAGCTCTCCTCGCCCTGACGCCCCCGTGCCTTTATCACCCTCGCCCACCTCGGGTCGCAATCCCTTCCTTCCTTCCTTCCTTCCTCTGCGTCGCGCTTTTGTTTCGTTGTTTTTCAGCATTTCATTTGCTTTGATGGATTGAGCGATTCCAAATATTGCAATCGTGTCCTCGCATTCTGAACTGTATGTGTACGTGAGTATAAGTGAGTACAGTGCTAGACTCTTTCCCTTCTACCAGGCTGTCTCACCTTTGAGTCTTTTGAGAGACAAGTCGCCTGGAGCGTTGCACAACTTGAAGCCAGTCGTAGCATCTTTCTGTTCTGACATTCTGACATATTCTGACACTCTGACATTCTGACACTCTGACAGAGGCGGCTTTGAGTTTGAGGCTATGTTTTGGTGCTGACCTGACCTGACTCTCACTGAAGAAGAGTGTTTTGCACTCTCTCCAACCAAATCCACCCCACTATGGCACGATGGCACTAAGTATGGCAGGGGCTACAGATGGCTACAGCTGCTCACTGCCTTTCGCCTCCACTGCTCCAAATCTGGTTCTGACTTCGAAACTAACTCTGAAAAAAGAGATTGGAACCACGTGATTGGAACTAGAGCTAGATAAATCTCAATCCACATTGTAGTGTACCAGTCATTACACACTTGCGCCAGCTCTATCAACCTATCTATCTATCTATCTCTATCAGAGTAGTACCTCATCCTAATCTAGGTTCAAGGAATACATAGCTAACTATTGGTAGCATGTAGTAACGTAGCTAGACTATAGCTGGATCAAATTGCGCTGGAAAAGAGTGTGCGCTGTAATTTGCATGCACCACCATACACAGCCAGGATAGATAAGACATAAGACCCAGAAGAGAGAGCAACGGAAGTGCAGATAGAGCGAAGACACAGAGAGAGAAAGAAGGCAAAAAGGAGAAGATGAAGATCAGGTACTGAGCACTAGTGCACAACTTACTCTGACTCAAATCGATTCGCGCGAGAGGAGATGAGGAGATGGAACATGTCAGAACGCGCGAGAGAATGCTGTCAACTATGTCGACCCAAGCAACGCTAAAGATAAAAAGATCGAAGCTTGTTAGCTTATTGCCACAGTCAAGGGAGGCAGAAAAGCTCCTGCGTGCGCGCGCGTGTGTGCAGCTGAGGCGGAACCTGACTGTGAATCCTGATCAATCAACCGCTCACTCACTCTCAGTCCATCAATCGTCAGTCATCAAACACTAAGTACTTGGTGCACATCTACTGAGCACTCTGAGTACACGAAAACAAATTAAAACAAAACGAAACGAAATAACTTTGCCTCCCTCCTTTTCTTCCATTTCTATCCTTTTCTTTCTGCGTCTTGTTGTGGACCACAGGTGTGCTAGGCGATGGCGTTAAGCGCGGATAGGACGAGATCGAGAGACAGGGAGAGAGAGACAGAGAGAGAGAGCTGTGCAAATATGTGCAAATGTGAAGGACGTGTTCACAGTGAAAGAGGGATAAGCAAAGCAAAGCAAAGACAGAGAGAGCAACAAAGCAAGAGACAAACACGAAAGCAGACGCACATCTTTACAGGTGCGAAGGTGTCGAGTGCAAGAAAGTGCCGGGTGTTGGAGGGCGGGCTGAAAGAACGTGGTGCGTGAGAGACACCGTCGCGAGGGAGACAGGGCAGGGCGGGAAAAGATGGGACGCAAGTCTCGGAAGCCAAGCTCGGCAGAGACATTTCGGTTCAAGTCAGCGGACGATGTGGAGAAGGCGATCGAGGAGTCGTCGGCAAATGCGATGCGCGTGGTCTACGAAGGAGATTTGAGACAGTCTCAGGAAGGCGCCAAGCTGTATGCAATGGTGAACGCGAAGCCGGCCATGATCGAGCTGGATATCTCGAATCAGAACGTCGGTGCCATTGATAGGCTGAGAAAGGATCTTTTCGCCGCACTCGACGGAAACTCGACTCTCACAGTCTTGAAACTGCGCACAAATCAACTCGGTGAGCACATGGCCGAGTTGGCGCAGATATTGGCAGAGAACAGCACGCTCGAGACTCTCGACCTGCATAACAATGGCATTGCCGACACTTCATTGACGGACAGGGATGGCAACGAGCGCGGCGCGATCGCGTACATGCTTGATGGCCACAGCAGTTTGACGGAGCTCAGCCTGTCGAATAATATCATCGGGCCGAGCAGCGCTCAAGAAATCGCTCAAGCTCTGCAGCGAAACAAGAAACTGAAAAGCCTCGACTTGTGGAACAATTCTATCGGTGATGAAGGGGCGAGCGCATTCGCCAAAGTGATCATCAAAGACACAGCTCTTGAGAGTCTGAACCTGTTCTTCAACGGAATCAAGAAAGCCGGCGGGCTCGAAATTGCGGATGCGATCGCGAAGAACAGGACGCTTCGACGGTTAGATCTTGGCCGTAACCAGCTCGGTCGCGAGTTTGGTGAGAGGCTCGCAAAGAGCCTTTTGGCGGCGAAAAAGATCCCTCTCGAGTTTCTTAATCTGTTTGGCGCAGAAATTGAGGACGAAGGAGCGCAAAATCTTTTGGAGAGCTTTATGGAGAGTTCCCCACCGATTCCAATTCGAGAACTCAAGCTCGGGAAATGCGGTATCACAAGGAAAAGCGCGGACCATGTGCAAAGGCTCATGACCACTTCCAAAACTCTAGAGGGTCTGAACCTCATGAAGAACGAGCTTGACGACGGTCTCGACATTATTGCAAAGGCCATTGGAGAGGCATCAGGGCTACGCTCTTTGTCTCTTATCGACAACATGAGCAAGTCGCAAGGTTCTGGCAAGGGAGGGGCCTCGAAGATTTCAATAGGCTCTCACTTCATAGAGGCTCTGCTTCGAAACCATCGATTGGAGGAACTAGACATCACAAATAACAAATTTGGTGGTGAGTGCGAAAAACTTACCTCTGCTCTCCTGAAAAAAAATGGAGAGGAACCCGAGGTAGTTATCTTTAAGAAGCTCTTTGACTTGCAAGAGTGCATGAAGGCGCCAATCTCCGAGGAACTTGCTGCTTCGGAGGAAGAAGTAAAAACAGTGGACGTTCTCAAACACAAAAGCACGTCAAGCCTGGGCGGTGGCGACAAACACGGCTTTAGCACCTCGAAGGTGAAGCGCTTAGTATTTGCTGACAGCGCTTTTCGAATGGCTCGCGAGAATGTCCACTTGTTCACCAAGTGCATCCGATCGGCGTTCGAGATCGACGACAGTGATGAGTGGAAGAACCTGTGGCAAGAAAAACAGCTGTGGCTCGCCAAAGATCGCCTCACCAAGCATCCAATGATGCACCTCATCTTCTCGCAGAAGGAGGGTGTAATGGAGTTCTGCAGACTGTTGAAGAGCCTTTCTCTTATTCGCGTACCGGTGATGAAGGAGCTCTTGAACACACGTGACGATAGCAACCGAAACGTCCGTTCCATTGCGCTCGTCAATGTCGACGAAAATGTAAAGGCCTGGGCGCAAGCTTATGGTACTTACCTCGGACGGTTTCAGATCGACGTCGGCCCTCCAGTTCATGTTTCGGATTCTTGCGTTGTCTGCTTTGCGGTCGATGTCGTCAAGGGCGAGAAACGTGTAGCTTTGAAAATTATGCGGCAAGAAAGCGACTTCAAGCGCGAGCTAAACATGCGGCATGTGGAGTACAACGAGCAAGAATCGGGAAAGGTTCAAGACGTACAAGAAGACACACAGATGCACTTGAAAACCATGATGCCCATCCTCAGTGTCCATGTGGGACAACGGTGCATCGTGATGGAGCGTGCTGACCGGTCTCTTTTTGATATTATGAACACAGAGGGCATCGCCGGCGTGGCGAGCGGTGAAAGTGGCGCCAGGCTTCAGCGAATCAGACATCTGGCTCTTAGCGTTGCCCTTGGCCTGCAAGAGCTCAAGAAGAACAAGATTGTCCACGCAGACCTCAAGCCCCGTAACATTCTGCGGCGATCCCAAGCTTCCGCGGAGAAGTTCTTTCATCAAACCAGTGAAACCAGCGCCAGTGACTCATCTCAAATGGTTTTCAACATTGAGTGGATGTCCGCCGGATCAGCTCATGAGACCGAGAGTAGCGAGCAATGGACTTTGATTGACATGGATGCTGCGACAGAACCCGGAAAATCGATCTCCAAGCTTAGCTCGGGCTACATTCCTCCTGAAATCGCCAAGGTGTACCTGCAGAAGGGGGGCGAGTCCTCGCTTTCGCGGCTTTCGCGGACCAGAGCTGATTACAGCTTTGACGTTTGGAGCTTCGGCGTCATCTTGTACGAGCTCTTTACTGGAACCCCCCTGTTTCTCATGAACAAAACAGACGATTCCATTCAATCTCGGTCAGACAAGGCGGGGCTGATGAACTGGCTCGTGCTTGACGACATTCGTGGATCTCGAATTAATCATGTGCAAGGTAAACTACTTGTGGAGGCTTGCCTCATCGGCGATCCAGAGAAGCGCATCACGATCGAGCAGATTCTCAAGCACGACTTCTTTGGGTTGACCAGCAAAAGCAAGCCTCCTCTGGCTACTCAAGAGTCGCAATTTTTCCGGGAAAAGAAGAGTTCCCAAAATGGCAAGGCCGTTATGGCTGTTGTAGCCCGTCCTGTCTCCAATCGAGGCATCCTCCGAAAAATTATGTGCTTTGCGGGAACGCGCTCAACTCGCGAATCTCTACGTTTCGTGCCAGTAACCGACGAAGACAGCCCTGATATCATCGTCGCTCCAAGAGAGGGCGAGAACAGCTACGTCGCAAATCTGGACGCCAGACACCACTTTTTCTTTAGCCATGCACAGAAAGAGGCGTCCGCCATTGTGAAAGACTTATTTCTCAACTGCAGGGAAAACCAATGCACTTCTTGGCTTGATGTGTTAGCCAAAGACCTTACGGAGCGCGGAATGAGAGATGGGGTTAAAAAAGCAAAGGTCTTCGTTCTGGTGCTAACCAAGTTCGTGCTCTTTCGAAAATATTGCGTCAAGGAAATAATGTGGGCACTGGAGGCGAAGAAGGAGATCATTTGCATTAAAGAGTGTGACGAGCGCTTCTTTTCTTTCCATGATGCGTTCGTACCATGGAATTCAGACGTTGATATGCAGCGTCTAGCTAAAGCTGACCCGCTGCTTAAAGGCGGCGAAACGTTGTCAGACGACATGCAATCTTTCGAAAGGCTGAAGGGAAATCTTGAGAAGGAATTTGAGAATGAGGGCGAGACAGCCCGGCTCAAGCAATTTTACACAGACATGCAACAAACATTGAAGACGTGTGCAATTCTACCTTACCGCCGCCGTGCGTTTGAGTCGGAGGCAATGATTGGGGAGCTTTTGAACCGCGCGAATGTCATCCCTCCATCCAGCTTAACTGGCGGAATACGATCTGGTCCATTCAAGCGACGAACCATCGTGTTGGTCTGCAGTGACAGTCCGCGAGGCAAGGAGCTTGCATCTGAGATGGAGAGCTCCCTCTCCAAGTACCCGGACTCGACGGACGGTGATGTCCCTTACAAGTGCGAGGCTGTGGTAGATGTTGGGGGCGAAGGTCTCCGCAAGCGTTTGGAGGACCGATCAAAGTCCCATCGAACAGCGGTGGTTCTTATCATCACGAATGGGCTCTTCAAGCAACATGAGCATTTGGCCAGCACTTTGGACAAGTGGTGGGTAAGACCGGAAGATGGCTTGCAGAGTAAAGTGGTATGTGTCCACGAGGGCTGGAAATTTTATGGTGACGAGCAGGACGAGCTCAAAGCCGTAAACAAAGACCTGCACACCAAATTGTTCGATGAGACTGAGATTCTTCCGATGCGGTCTAAACGAGATGCAAAGCTCGAATATGAGCATTTGGCGATGTTGGAGGAGATGAAGCGGCGTCTTGTTTCGGCAGGGGAGCAATCAGCGGTAGATTCTCGGCCGCGAGGGTTCTCCCAATAAGAAAAAGTTATAGTTTGTAGTACAAAGAATATTTTTATCGATGCCCACCCGCTGTTGTTTGTTTTGATGAGAAAAAAAAACAGACATCGACCGTTCCGATACCCCCTATACGAGAAGCAGCACATCCAAAGGAAAGTTTGCAGAACCTTACATGTTTATAGAAATAGAGGTAAAAAGAAAAACGCCATTCACATCTGCACGGGCGTCCAAGTGTAGCTCTATGTGAGTAACGTGCTTTTCAAGCTGTTTCTAAAACTGAACCTTCTTCGCCGTGCATATGCCAAGGCGAAAGGTCGCGCAGCATTTCTAGCAAATCAGCTCCCTCCCCCCCTCCCCGAAAAATACCGTGAGCCTTACTACCAACAAAGATCTTCAAGGCACTGACGTCTATTCAAGACTTATTTCTGGCGGCAGGTTGCCTTGAGATGACCGATCTTGCCGCACCTGTCGCAGACTTTGTCTTTGTGTGGGCATTCGTCTTTAGTGTGCTCGGTGCTCGCGCATCGAAAGCAGCCTGTCTCATGCGCCGGTTAGAGGAAATGCGAGAGTCCAATACAAACAGACATGGATTCACCGAAACTTACGTGGAGGTTCCGGGCAGTTGCGCTTGATATGGCCCTTTTGAGAGCAGTTGTCGCATGTCACCTCTCCGAAGGCTCCAACGGGTCCAGTGGACTTCTTGCCAGCTTCATTCTGGCGGCCTGTTCTCGAGGAAACATCAAACGTCGAAATCAGCGTTCGAACATTATCCGCCTTCCCCGCAAGCACAACTTACACATAGCCTGAAGGTGGCCAACCTTGCCGCAAGCCCTGCATGCTTCCCCTCTATGAGGGCCTACACCTCGTCCAAAGCGCCATCAAAGATGCAGTTGCATTCGCATTGAGTTGCAATGCATTGCGCAGCCGTTCACCGCAGCAATCGAATTTAAAACAGCCACATTCGTCAGCGCCAATTCTATTCCATCCGCCAGGCCTTTTGCAATGCCCAACCACCAAATAACCGTCAAACCCGCTAAAATCCACACCCAAACGCAGCAGACGAAACCCCAGGCCCGGTCCACGCCAGCCGTCATCCCATCCCAATCCCAATCCCAATCCCCATCCCTCACCGGTACTCACAAGCTGCTTTTTCGTGCTGCGTGGAGCCACATGCATAGCACGCGGACTTCTTCCTGCACACGGCCTGCAGGTGTCCTTTCGCGCCGCAGTTGTCGCAGACCTTGTCCCTGTGCGGGCACTCTGCCTTCCTGTGGCCCAGCGCGCCGCACACCAGGCACTCTTCGCCTCGTCCTACGTCCTTCTCCAAACGTCCTCTGCTCGGGCACTCCTTGGCCAGGTGGCCCCTGCCTCCGCACGACCGGCACACCATCGCCGTCGGCGCCTCGCGCACCGAGGGCTTGGCGCGGCGCGCAGGGCCCGTGGCCTTGCTCCTCTGTTCGTTTCTCTTCTTCTGTTGCAGCTGCTGCTGCTCCTGCTGCCGCTCCGCGCGCTTGGCGGAGGCGATCTCGTCGAGGCTCATGTCCAGCCGGTCCATCTTGTCTTTTGCGAAGGAGCGCGGGTGACACAGCCAAGGGATGAGCGAGCGAACGACTGGGAGAGAGACAGCAAGACTGGGAGACAAAGAGACAGAGAGACAAAGTGACAAAGTGACAGATACGCGACGAGGGACGAGGGCCACGTTCACTGTGTCTGGCACCTTCGATGATCATCAAAATCATCAATCATAATACAACTGAGATACATCAACATCATCATCATCATGGCTTAGATGGAGGGAGAAGGATACATAGACATAGACGGGAGTGACGGGGGCTACGGGGGCGGTGGTTTGGATATATAACTTATTTGGAGTTTTGGTGTTTGGTTTGGTTAGGGCTAGCGATAGTTGAGTCCCGACAGTTGTACTTTAGCAGAATTCAATAACTGTTGATTTTTACAAATTGGAAAGACGAACAGATGAACAGGAGATGCTTATCGAAGCTGTTGAGCGATTGTTGCGAGATTGAAATGATCTGGATGAGAGCCAAGTTGAGTGAAGCCTCGACACGTCCGAAAATGATCCTGGAGAAGGGGGAAACGTTTGTTGGGTCAAACATCGTTGGTTTAGTGTCAGTTATGATCATGTAGTTGTCAAGTGCTGAAGGGGGATCCGGGGGCCGCCACACATCAGTATTTCACTGGCGGTACCCGATCGTGCTCTGCCTTCGAATGGAGCGGCGGATTGTCTTATCCTTTGCGAAATCTGTAGGAAGCTTGTTTGGCTTGAGCGTTGGAACTGTGTTAGAAGCAATTCTATGAAAGTACGCTCGCATATCAGTCACGATCCCAATCAATTCAGTGCGGTTCAGCGACTCCACCACTTTAGGAGGGACGAATCCCTTTGGCTCCATGCAGGTGATATAGGTGACCCGAGTGTACGTGGTCGAGCGGGAGGCGCGTTCGCTGTCGTACAGAGGCTCCAGGAGATATCCACGAATTACAAGATTGCCGCGGACAACTCCTGGCACCGGAGGACGCAGCTTGCTTTCGGTGCTTTTGGAAACGTACACATAAGTATCCCGGTCTACTTCGGAAAACTCCGTGTCAAATACGAGGTCACGATCGTTCAGATCCTGTGGGAACTTGAGGCGTTGGTAACGCGTCGAGTGGCTAGGGGAGTGGGTCTGCAACACCTCGTCTTCTACCAAATTTCCAGCCTTCTCATCCTCCTTATAAGTCCGGATATAATCCAGGACCAGTTCGGTAGGGGCTGCGATAATAAAGGAGATACGCAACACCTGCGCGTCGATGGCAGGGGGTGCCTTCTTTGTCTTGGCCTTATTTTTGTTCAGCTTGTTCAAGCTCAGAGTGCGCCTTCTTTTGGGGTCCTCCGGAGCCGTGACCCCCGCGTGGAGCTTCACTTGGCCTGTAGTAATCCCGTCCAGGTCAATCTGCTTGCACTTTGAAAGCTTGACATTGTTATTGACGTTGCCAATTGGGCGAATCTTCATCTTCCACGAGTCGTTGTTGTAACGGTGATATTCTCCGCTGTCGAACTTGACGTGGATACGGGTTGCGTCAAATTGTTTCACAGTTCCTTCGCCGCGCTCCTTGTGCACAACGCGGGATCCCACCTCGACAGCTGCCGTGAGCTCCTTATCTATCTCTTCAGGTGAAAATGCTACCTCATGCTGAGAGTCAAACAGGACGTGCGCAGTTCCGTGAAGGTCAAACTGCTTGATGATGCCGTTTCCAAAAAGCTTGTGTTCCACGTGCGTTCCTGTTTGCATCCTATCCTCCCCGCGACGCTTGGCTTCCATGTCCTCAAACCCGAACTCGCCGATCTTTGCCGAGGCGAGGCGAAACAAGTTCTGTGTCCAGATCGACTTTGGATCTTCCAAGTAGCGACGGGGGCTCTCGACGCTGGTGAGCACATACGACCGCCCCAAAATGTCGTCGATGAGAGCTCTTGTCCGCTTGACTCTATCCGCTGGATATTCATCCTCGCTGTCACCTGCACGAGCTAGGATCGACTCAAAATCATCGTCTGTGAGAACAGCGTCAATGCAACTCAAAAATTGCACTTTGGTAGTATTCTTCCGCGCCCCAGGTTCTAGTAGATACCCAGATACGAGGACCTTACCGCGACGAACTCCTGCACCGCGTTTCAGCAAGGTCTGGATTGACGGGTCGATGGAGCTTGGTCCGAGCATATCAGGTTGTGTGGATCTCGACGATTTGGGCCGGTCATTAAGTAACTCAGCGTCTTCCACGGACACTTGCTGCATGGACTTGGGCCGTAACTTTTGAGAAATCGGTCGCACAGCCGCAGAAATGGCAGATCCTACCGACGCAATGCTTCGAGTTGACAAAGTCCGCGGCCGATCAGAGCTGTAAGTCGATGCAGTAGGTCCTCCTGACGATAATGTGGAGTTTATTGTCGATCTACGATTAGAAGGGGAGTCTTCTGGGTTGGCGTCAGGAGAAGCCTTCGAATGGACATTGCCTGCAGCGCTCTTGGACTGCTTTTCGGCGCTCTGCATGATGAGCACGTGCTTGCCTCCTGGAAGTGAAATGTTTCGCTCCTGCAGCACAAACTGTCGAGCTGGTACGGGGGTGGGCATCTGGACGACCCACTTGAGCGTCGACGAGTTTGAGCTCTTCTTCATCTTCAACACCTTGCGCGTATTTCTGGCCGCCAGCGCAGACACATTGGCATCCAGCACATCTCTATCCGTCGTATCTGCGAGAGCGTTGAACTCGCTCTGGTTGGAAAGAAACCACAGCACCAGGTCAATCGGTGCATTGAAGGTCGCCTTGCCTCGCCAGTACGTATGGCCGTTCATCACCTTGCTCTCAATCTTGGTCCCATAAGGCCCATCGCTCTTTCTGGTGCAGTCCTTCCACTGCTCGGCGTCCTCTTCCGTCACCAGCTGCACGAACTTGTCCGCCACCTGCCGCTCCTCCAGCGCCTTGGCCTCTTTGCTGGAGCTGCACCCCATGCCGCCCTGTCACCAAACCCTGATATCCTTCCCTCACCGCATGCACTTGCAACCTCTCTCTCTCTCTCTCTCACACTCACTCACTCTCTCACACACAATCGCTCTCTCGACTTTTGCTCCTTTCACGAGGACTTTGACTTTGACCTGTCTTGCGCTCAGCGGCCAATGTCTTTTTCGCATCAACGTTCACTGAGTACTGAGTCTTTCTTTGTTTCCTTCTTTGTCTGTTTCTTTCTTTCTTTCTTTCTTTCTTTCTTTGTTTCCTTCTCTCTCCTTGCTCTCTCGCTCTCTCTCTCTCTCTCGAAGTGGCCCACGCCTCAGTCCATATAACGGTATCTATGCACTGCTAGCGCTCTACCCTCAGCGTTTGCGGTAAGAAGGCCTTATGCGAGTAGAGCGAGTAGGGAAGTGCTAGCCTTCACGGCATAGGCAGTGCGCTATCGAGATGCATAGTGTGGAAAATGGCGCGCGCATACGTGTGCGCTCTTTGGGAGGGATAGCGTGTAGTAGGTAGGTCCTATGAGGGGGTCTTAGGGATCGCGGTGGCAAGTGGCGTAATGGTGCGGATGTTACGGGGCGGGCGGGCGGCGTAGAAGAGTGGTAGGAAGGAGTAAGCAGAGCTGGGGAAGGAAGGACTCGCTCTTTCGCTTCTTTCGCTGTTTGAGACTCTTTGAAGCGCTTTGAGGCGTGAGAGAGAAGAGAAATGAGACGCTCGCTCGCTCTCAAGTCGGAATTGCCATTCATTCACTCTTTCATTCATTTACCCATTCATTTATTTCCTTTGTTTCCTGCAATGGGCAGCATTCACAGGCAGAACATTATTCATTATGATGGTGATCAAGGCGATTGATTTTATGTGATCATGGTGATGTGCGAAAACTGATGGTGAGTGAATCCAATGAGATTGGCACTCTTGCACCAAATGACACTGTATAGCTGCTCTTGTACTCGCTCGCACCTTGCACTCCATCATCGATATCGTCGCCCATGGAAGAACATCACATCCGAAAAGTGTACACTCTCACGGCTTGCTCTCCCACGTCTCCACCACGACGTCTCCATCGTTGCCTACTAGCTGCTGTTCTGCTGCTGAGGAGCCCGATCCCGGCGTCCAACAGCTTTCATGTTGACTGAAATTGAAATGAGTGTGAGTGAATTCATTTCCTCGCAGACCGCACAACGTAACGAGGTCTCACTGGAGGCCGCTCTTTCCGCCCCCGGTCCTGTGAGTAAGCGTTCGTGCGAGCCTTTCCTGGTAGCTAGACTTGGTACAAGCCGCCCAACTCACGGTGCGCACCACCAGTCAGTAGTTGAACATAGTTGAACGAAAAGACAGAAAACCAATCCTACGAGCAAGGATTGGTTGGTCCGTCGCATCACTGCTATAAGAAGACGGTAGCCGGTCTGCGGCCCAGTCGTTGCCAGAGTTGCCAGTCTTGCCAGTCAGCCAGCCAAGATGGGCCATGGCCAGCTATAACTATTGCACCGCCTGGGGAGCTGATGTCTACGCTGCCAGAGAGCCGAGCTGTTCATTGGTTTGGTTGCGCAGTGAGCCCACACGCAGTCCACAGCTAGGAAGACGACAGTTCTCACTGCCAGGTCGTCCTCGAGCACTAGTATCATCAGTTCAGCAGAAAAATTCAGGACTCGGAGAACGCCGGAGAGTCAGCGCAAATCACGACAGTCGATAACGACCCAGAACAGCACCCACAAGGAGTTCGGCACTCCATTCTGCTGCAGTCAGCCAAGTCAACCGTGACTCGTACTACTCGCGTACAACGTTGGGAAAAAAAAATGAAGAAATCCACAGTATCCACAGTCAGTTTTGTCGCTGACTTTTTACTGCAGTTAGCATGGTGTACTCAATAGTCAGTCAGTTGGACTGGTCCACGTTTTGAAGGAACAAAATGAACATAACGTCGTCATTCGACCTGACAGTGGATTCTGCTCCGCATCGCTTCGCATGAAGATCCAGCGTCCCCTCCCGTTTCGAACGAGAAATGTGTCCGCGCTTGGAGTGACTGATGGCATCTTAGCAATTTGGATCACAGACCTCTCCAATTTTCTTTTGTCGAAGGAGAAGAAGGATAAGAGGATACCGCGCTTTCTTGAAGTTCCTAAGTTCCCGCCGTCATGATTCACGTATCTTGGTGCGAAGATTCCGAAGGTACCCCAGGCTCTTCGTCCCCGATTTGAGCACCTGGACCCTCAAATGTTTGGTTTGTTTGGTCTGTTTGGTCGGGAAATCGTGCAGCTCATCCACATGCGTCTCCCAGTCTCTTGATAAGCCAACCGCGCATTGGACCTGATGTGGACTGTCTGAGCGGACTGCTCTTGCTCTGCAGCTTGGAAAATTCGTTCATCCATCCTGGATCATATCGCAAGTCACATTCGTGAGAGTCTATTCGTGAGAGTCTGAAAGTTGGCATCGAACTTCTATTTCCATTGCGTATTCCTTGTTTATATGAAAAGATTTTTTGTTTGATTCTGTTTCATGGGTGGAATTCATCAGCTGACAGCGAATTAACAGAGGAATTTAAACTTTGGCTTACGTTCTCAAGTGTTTTCAGCTTCCTCAAGCTGAGACCAAACGTTCATCCCATCCGCCATGCTGTCTTTCCGCCAGTTTGTTAGGAACGCCTTGAGGAGATCTCCGAACAAGCGCCCTTGCGCAACTCGATCGCGTATACCAAGGAATCCAAACATTTCGCTCACAGATTCAACATGGACAGACCCGAAGCTTTTGGTGGAGGTAGATGACTTTGCAACTTTTAGAACTGCCTCCAAGTCGCACGTTTCTGATTCCAAGTACTCTGCCATTGCAGTAGCCATTTCGTTTCCATTGACCCCCTCCAATGCTTTGAGAAGGTCGCTTTTTTGGCCTGTCTCAATGTCAGCTTTTATTGTGTCAGCTTTTCCAGTGTTAGCATTTGTCGAGTCAGCCTGGTTGTCTTCAATGACAACGTTGTTGCGAGGAAAGTCTGCCAAAGAATTCCCCGAGCAACTCCAAATAATCTCTTCCAATTCATCTGCCCAACGTTGCACGAATCTCTCTTGCTCCGCCGGGGTGACTAGAGCGAAAGGATCGGTAGCTCTCCATATTGGTATGTTGCACGATCGAAGGTGAGTTTCGCGCTTCCAAACTAGCTTTCGAGCAAGCAAAACAAGTCTCTCATATTCAAATGAGCGAGACGCAAAGAACTCTTTAGGGTGCCGTTTCTCATCACACAAGTCTGACATCATGCTGAGGAGCAATT